>CM046943.1:137419763-137841221 GCA_025698515.1 Gossypium sturtianum | reverse complement strand
GTCATAATACCTGTTAGTGGAGATGCCCAAGCCTCGCCAGTTCCACATTAGGTAATTCATGGCTCTCGATGAGTCTCTAATGGAAGGTTGACCAACAATAAGGGTTGAGTTAGGGACTTCCAGTGCGAACATATGTGTGTGCTAGAACACATCCTATCGATAGTAGCATTGTCCTTGAAATTGTCACTTTGAAGCCTTTTTTTTAACCTCAAGCCATAGAATTTTGGCTTTCAATCAATAACAATCAACCCAACCTTTAAAATTATCTCCAAGAGAATCTTTAGGGGCCATTTGCTTTCAAACTCGAGATCAATTAACTCCTTCTGTGCAAGGAAACAAAGTTTTGGCACTAGCTGAGTCCTCTAATCCTAGAATAATGATCGGATATATGCTTCACTTTAGGTTGTATAACTTATGAAAAGGAAAAAAGAAGTGCTTTCGTTACAGGTTGATAAAAAGTCGTGTTTGGCCTCTCCAAAACAAGCGAAAAAGAAGTTCCTTCGACTAATAACAGCGTAGTCTTGAGAAGGAAATGCCATATTATTTCAATTTAACTATTGTTTTTATGTTGATAGACCGGTCATGGCAAAGGACTTGTTAGCTATTACAAGGTATTCCAGTAATCTGCATTGATTTAATGAATTAAGATTTAACATTATTTAAATATGGCGCAATAGGTGCCAGTAAGCGCTAAGACTACTAGATAGCTTGAGCTAACTAAGACTTTTGATATCTCTTTGTTTAACTTCATGTCTTAAGCTAGGTTTGTATTAGAGGCTTGATAATATTCTTTTAGTCAATGATATGGTCGTGGATCTGGACAACTAATGCCCTTAGCTAGTTTGATGGCTTTTCGTAAATGTATTTCATATTATAATTTTACTAAAGTTCACTTAGTCTTATGGTTACATTTGGTAGAGGTAGAAATCGAACTTGTTTGTGTAGATGATAGATCAAATAGAGCTTTTATCAACCTAGAATGTGTACTTTTTCTTTTCATAAGTTATACAATCCAATGAGTGTTACATCCGATCACAATACACTAATACTGTACAAAACTTTGTTTCGCATGAGAAGGTTAGCTGATTTAACGCGTCAAAAATAAATGGCTTCAAAAAGATGGTTTCTTGAGAGTAATTTCTAAAAGTTGAGGTAATTTTTTTTACCTAGTGCTATTCAAAAGTTAAATTTTATGGTTTTAGATTCAAATGACTTGGTACAAATCACTTGGGTAGTAATTTTTGTTGCTAGGATAAATGATGTGAAAAGAAGATCAAGTGATGACATGGGCTTACGGTAATGGCACATCTTTGTTTGGGTTGAAATTTGAACTCAACAATCTACTAGCTCAAGAATCTATGTATTGAAGATAACGCACCAAAAATCTTTTGATGCATTATGAGGGAAGTAAATTTAAATATTTTCATACTCAAGCATCAAACGTAAATGAGTAACAACAAATTATGTTCCCATGTTTGTTGAGAGTCATGGATAATCATACAATGACGAAAAGGGACGTGTTTAATCATTTCTAGTTACTTTGAGAACTTTTTTTGGCTTCTAATGGTTTTGAGTTTTGATATTTTACATATTTTCCCTTTTGATGAAGTTGGTAGTAGATTTGGCACTGATCCGGCCTTTTGTTATGTAAATCGCTAAAAATGGGCCGCAAACAAAGGCAGAATAATAGTGATGCTACACCAAAACTCAAGCAATGATCTTTAAGACAAAGAAAATAGTGCACAAATCAAACAAGAACTCGAAAAGGAGAGACTTGACGATCAAGAAGGAGCAATGTGGGAAACAAGACACGCAGAAAAGATTTGAAAAGTACAGAATAGTAGAAATGATTCTAAGGGCTAAGAGACAAGGGATATATAAGGTTTTCTCTAAACGCACTGGCTTTACTCATCTTCTCTAAGCAACTAATGTCGACTCAACACATGTCACCTATAAACTAATATTGCTCATCATTGCCTCTATTCCCTAGGCGTAGTCTATTTAGTCCAACATTTGCTGGAGAATATCTCTAAAAGATTTTAGGCAACCCTTCTTCACATCGCACATATCGTCATGCACCTCTCAAACCAGCACCTTGTTGCACCTTTCGATTTCTCCACTTCACACAATCTAAGAAAAAATGTCTCAAGAGGAGGCTACTTTATAACTCCACTCGCAAACTAAGGGAAGAACAATTATTATACTCCCCTTATCCGAACTAGACACGTGGAACTTTTGTAAGGTTACAACCTGGGTGGATGTCTAGTAGGACGATTGTCCACTAATCCTATCCACTCATACTTTGCCTCAACCTGCTGGGCCTAAACTAGCCACTCATCATGAGATTACCCAAGTAATAGAGGGAACATCCACATCATCAAGCTTACCCCTTTTTAAGTGTGACTACTTCTAAGTGTGAATGCTCTCTTCAGTGGACTATTAGGCCTAAATGAACATAATGATCTCATTACTCTCTCGCCAAAAAGGAATAATAGAATTGGTCCCACCTTGCATGTCCTCACCTCACTCAATGATGACAACGTCTTTATAACAACCTACACATGTCACCACTACTGTACTAGACAAGAAGACCTTCCTGTAAATACCTTTTTAGGACAATGAGAGCGGATCGTCTTCCTCATTAGCAAATTCTTGAGCACTACTCCCGCAATCAACCTTCTTAGCCTTCATAACGATTTACCTTTTCCTCTTATCTTTCTCTAACTCTACGCTTATTTAGGTAAATTGACTCCCTTTAGCACACCTCCACCCTCTCCCTCTTTGTTCCGGTTATTTTTGCCCCTCAAATTTTTCAAAAAAATCAATTAAAAAGCCTCTAAACTTTTCACACCCAATTAAGCCATTAAACTAATAAAAAACAAACCTAATAATCCCATTAACTAATGTTAACTCATAGTAGTTAACTGAAAATAAATGATATGGTCATTAATAGATGCCACATTAGCACTATTTGTTGACATAGTAGAGTGCCACCGTCATCATTGAACATTACGACGTGGAAATTTACATTGTAACGCATGCTTAACCCATATCGTCACGGAATAGGGTTACTTAGGTATTGCCGATCAATACACATCATTTAACATACATAACCCATACATTTATGCATTCATACTCAAATACCATTTAATCACAAACACATTATTCCTTATAAGGGCCTCACTTAGGCCTTAAACATGCTTTGTAGTTGGTTCGGGACTAAACGGAGTAACATATGAAAATTTTAGAAACTAAAAAAAAATTTCAACTATACAGAGGTCACACGTCCAGTGTGAACAAGCGTCAGGCCTCACACGACTCGCATACGCCGTGTCTCAAGCGACGTAAAGAAACAGAGGCATATATATACGATTTTTAGGTCACACGGGCAACCACACGCCTGCCGTGTCTAGCCGCAGATGTGCCCTTAGAAGTGGCCACACATGCCCTGTATGCTAAGTAGGCCGTGTCAAACTCAGAGGTATCTTGACTTGTACTCACACAAATTACCACATGTCTGAAAAGTAGACCGTGTGGAGCATACTCGACTTCAATTCAATTTCGACACGGCGGGGACGTTACAGTACTGCAACATGATCGTGTAATGCATTACAGACGGCCCGAGGACACACTGCCCTGTCTCGCAACTGTGGACAAAAAGCAGGGTCATTTGTAAGGCCAATTTGCCACCCCAACTTCCAATGTACTACACAAGGCAAATGGTACCATTTCATCATACAATTAGGGCGACCAAAATCATCAACCAAATGCACAATTCATACCATTATAATTTCCATCTATTCCAAATCTCAAATCACTACCATTTACTTAGCCAAATACAGCCCACCAAAACAATATCAAATAATATGGTTCATTTTACCATAATTCACATAACCATTTTAACTTCCATAATGTCTTGATTACAATCATGCCAAACAAACTAAAATAAGTTTCCATCACTCATGGCTATATATATACAAACCAAAACATATATACATTTATACTTTCATTTCTAATAGCCAAAACACACATCAATATTAACATCATTTATTTACGCAGCCAAATCTCATGGCTATGATCACAACCAAAATACCACATCTAGCCTATACATGCCATATACCATATATATATAATTCAAAAGTACCAACTTAGATGTTTGATAGTGCGATGATGTTCGACGACTCCCGGATCCGAGGCTAGCCTTGGATTCTCTATAAAACATAGAAAAATAACACTAAGTAAGCTTCATAGCTTAGTGAGTTTCCGCATGTGAATAACTTAATTCATCGAATAAATGCAAATCAACCAATTACACATTACAAAAAACATATACATTAATTACAAACCTTTCTCATGTCTCAAAACATGATCAAATACAAACTCATTGAACTTTCACTATTTAATACTCAATAGTTCTGCGCATACACTGTGGACGCTGCCTCGTACCTCTCTTTCTCAACCCGCATCATTTGTTTACTACTCGTTGAACCATTCTAATAGAAATCTGATACTCAGAGTCTCAGACGATAAGTACCTATACCATGGCCCGTAGCCAAATCAAGGTAACTTATCCGAAGAACTATTATCATGGCCCCGAGCCAAATCATCTCGATACGCATGGCCCGGCTTAACCGTAAAAAATACGCACTGCCGGTGTTAATATTATCATGGCCGGCCAACTCAACGTATCACTTCATCGACATGTCAATAGCATCCAAAACTATTCTTAAGGTTCAACCAAGCTTTCACACTTTTCGCTTCGATCATCGAATGCATTCGTAGAGTTGTTTCTACAATTCATACATTATCCATAATCCCATTTTAACAATTTATGCAATATTAAAGCATTTTAACATACATTTATAATGTAATCATCACATACGAACTTACCTCGTGATTCGGAAGTGATGGATCGGGCATCACACTACCGATAACCTTACATTTTCCCCGATCTAATCCGAATTCTTTCTTTCTTGATCTATATGAATTCAAAGTTAACTTATTTATTCATCTACTCATTCAATTAATCCAAAAATACACATTTGGGCATTTTTGCACATTAGCCCCTAAACTTTCGTGATTTAATCAATTTAGTCCCTATTTCACAAATACACAAAATTCACACAATTCAACAAAACCCATGCTTGGCCAGATTATATATAGGTCCCTAGTAGCCCAAAACTTCCATTTATTTCACATTTCAACCACACAATTTACACATTTCACAATTTAACTCCCCTTTTTGACATTTTTGTCAAAATCACTTAACAAAACATGTAAAACTATCATCAAGCTTTCATATTTCAACATTAAACATCAAAGAACACATAGATTCAACAATGGCAACTCTCAAAATCTTTAATTGCTTCAAATTAAAGGTACGGGCTAGCTAGATTGAGAATGCAACGATTACAAAAACATAGAAATCATCAAAAACCGAAGTTAAAACAGCACTTTAATCAAGCTAAGAGTGTGCTTAACCTAGAAAGCTTCAAACCCTTTCTTTTCTTTTCTATTTGTTACATTAACAAAGATGAATGAAATGAAATTTGGCTTGTTTTTATTAAACTATAACTTAATTACTAATTTACCATAATAACCTTTGTTATAAACATATAAAAACATATAATGGATGGCCATAATTGTTCACTTACACTAATCATGGACTAATAACATTATAAGGACCTTTGATTTATTAAATCATAGCAATTAAACACTCCTTAACAAGTAGAATGCAACTTTTGCATTTTACAGCGATTTAATCCTCCTTTTATCAAATTAACCAACTAATCAATAAAATTAGCTCACGAAATTTTCACATATATCAAATAACATGTCAGAAATACCAAAAATAATATAAAATAATTTTTTCGATTATCGAAATTGTGGTTCTCAAAACCACTGTTTCGGTTTAGATACAACCTGGTCAAGTTAAATACATCATCACCGAAGGTTAACATATGCATACCACATCACGTAAAAAAACTAAAAATTATTTCAAAATTATTTTAAATAATACACAATGAATTTAGACAAATGGTTGTCTAGGTTCATTTGAATATCAACTCCAAATTTGTCTAAATTCATTCTAGATTTATAAAAACTTATAAAAATTATAAAAATCATTAAAATTTATAATAATTACTATAAATTGATTAAAAACCATAATTTTTTAATATATATAATAATTTATTAAAACCATAAAAATTATAAAAATAATTTATAAAAATTGTTAAGAAATTGATTAAAAATCATAAAATTTTATTAAAAATAAATGGTTTGTTATAAATTTTATAAAAATATTTTTATCATTATTATTAAATTATTTGATTAATATAACATTTTTAATGTACCTGGGCATTTATTAAACAAAACACAAATGTAATCCAACAAGAGAAACAATAAAAGAAAACCACTTTAAAACATGGGCAAAAATAGAAAGCAAAACAAGAGAAACCCAACCGCAGCTTCCACCATAATAGAGAAACGAAATGAAAACCCTAGAGGAGTTGAAAACCAAAAGCAAGCAGTAAAAAGTGAGCTTCAAAGGTTCACTGAATGACGCCAATCGTCCAAAACAATGAAGCAGATAAATCTAAAACAGCTAGATACCAATAGTGACTGATTACGCAACCCTAGCATAGGTCTCAGAGCGATGAGATCCTGGGCGATAAGCCAAACACAACTTTCATCGCCGAAGCCTAAAACCCATTAGAGAGATCCTCGTCAACAACAACGCGAGGGAAGCCCAATCAAACCCAATGTAAAGTCAGTAACCGCAGCTGCCCCGGAAAGCTCTTCGATCCTCGTCCACTACTAGAACAACAAAACTGGGAACACCACTCAGCATAAAGGAAGTACCACCCTGGCAAGGCAATCTTGTGGTAGCCAGCAGGTGAGAAATGGTGTTACTCTGTACACGCAGACATGAGAGAAGGAACAATCGTGGAAAAGAAGCAACCAGCACTGCAGACATCACGAATATAAGCCCCAATAGCAGAGAAGTAGGGAGAATGAGAGTTGACTTGCGAATCACAGAGAGTGAATCACCTCAAATGTCACATCCTCGTAACACAAGATCCAAAGCCAACCAAACAGCCTAATAACAAAGCCAACACATTCACCGCAAACATCTGTTAAAACATGCGGGTAAGATCGACATCGATCGTAAAACCTATCCTAAACTATTTCTCGATAACAACTCTCGTGCAATATAACAATGAAGGTGCAATCAAGGCAACAACAAAGTTTATTTTTTAGCATAGTGCCTTATGCATGGCCGCCAATTGCTCTGATCCAATGAGACGACTAGGTAACTTTTCGTGTACAACATCAAATTCTAAGAGATAATTTCCGACCTTGCTTAACTATATCATGTACTTGAACAATAGTATTATCATGGACATGCTGGTTACAAGCATGCCATATGAGCCATAATGCACATACCATTTGCTTATAAATAATAGGATTAGAAATAGCCAAAACATAGTAAAGCCAATCTTGAAAAGCAGATTAGAAAATCATCCGCTATGTAATTTTGCGTTCATTCCAAAGACCTAGAATCGAAAGATAGTCTGTAAAGATGTGCTTCAAAAATTCAGTGGGAAACAAGGCACCGAGGGCATAAATGGAGGATTGTAACCTTCGATTATAGATATTATGGTAGCTAGAATTTAATTTTTGTAAATGTGCCAAGTTGTAATTTTAATTTTCGTTGGTAGTTATAGTTTCCAAATTTTGTTGTTGACAAACCGCCAGAGTCAATAGTACTAGTGGAGGCCGATGCAGGTAAGAAGACGGTATCCATTCAAACCAAATACACTCCGAGCCATCCATACCCCACACCAAGAGATCATCGTGGTGCTTCCTAAGTGAGAGGAATACAAAGAACCCTATCAGCCACATCAAAACCCAACACCTCGGTAAGCAAATGCTCATTCCAAATCCTCATCAGAATGACCAATGAGGTATGATACATACATGACAAACCGATGGACCTTTGTTGTAAACGCCGATAGGTAGGTTGGGAACCTGCACATTATCCCACACCTGAATCCCTCGTACTAAAGATCGACACGCCAACACACCTCGATCGAAGTAAGCCCTTCGCGGCCCAAATGCTCTTCCATAGGTAAGAAGGATAAGTCCCTAAACTTTCATTCAAAAAATCACAACGCGAAAAATATTTTACTTTAAGAACACATGCAAACAAAGAATTCAGCAGAAGTCATTAAGAACCATCCTTGCTTCACCAATAAAGTGATATTAAACTTTGACAAGTTCCAAAACCTAAACCCCCGTATTTTTGACGTGCATACAAATCGCCTAAGTACACCAATGAATATCCCCACCACCATGACGCTTCCACCAAAAACTACTAAGAACACCTCCAACTCGACATAAAAAGATGCAGTAAAAGAAAGTAGACATTGCAAAAAGTAGGAATAGATTGTAGGGCGCCTTGATAAAAACTTCATTTCCTAAGAAAGAGGGCTGACACACCAACTACCAATCTTGCTTGTATACGGTCTTTCAATCCCTAAAAGCCTGCCTTCTCGTTACGCCCCTACCATACTAGGAAGTCCCAAATATCACTCCTGCTCTGCATACAAAATCCAAACACCCAAATAATGAGAAATTGTACTTACGTAGAGAATCAACAACTTTCAAACTAAAGTAGATCAAAGACTTTGCAAAATTGACACATTGCTCTAAGCATGTTCATACTTCACTAAAACATAATTGAGGGCTACAAAGCGCCTTCGACTAATACATTTCCAAAAAGAATACAATCATCCGTAAACATAAAATGGGAAACTCGAGACCCCTACACGACTAAGCCTCAGCTCCCCTAACTAAATTGTACCGAGGTGCCTCTCGCATAAGAGAAGAAAGTCCTCACTATAAATAAGAAACAAATAGGGACTCAAGGGATCCCTTGGCGAACGCCTCGCCAGTGGAAAAGCACGACTCCACCTCACCGCTCAAAATGACCGAATAAGAGACCTGGATTTATACAACCGAGAACAAGATTTACCCATTGTCTAGAAAACCCATACGTAACATTAGAAGCTCCAAGAAAGACCATTCCACCATTTCATACGCTATGCTCATATCAAGTTTCAGGAAAATGTCCTCTCCTTCCCGCATAATTCCTACGATAGACATTAAGAATTTATTCTCTATAATCAATCGACTGTAAAACGAAAACACTCTAAGCTTCACAATACACAAATGCAAGATAGCCTCAAAACTAAGTAACTGTAACCTTCAAAATAAACTTGTACAAAACCGTATATAAACTAATTGGGCGTAAATTGTTGCATACTAGTAGGGTTCGTGGACTTTGGAAATAAGCACAAGATACGCCTTATTAATATATGTGTTTTACATCCCATCGCTCAAAATATTCAAACAATAAGACCCAATTTTGTCACCCACAATATGCCAAAACTTCTAATAAAAAGAGTAAGAGCCTATCAGATCCGAGGCTTTGTATGGAGCCATAGATTTATGTAGCCTTATACACTCTACTCAGAATCTAGCTGTAAGGGCCAAATTCATATCCCCGTAATACACTCTACAATCCTCAAGAATATGACTAGGATCTCTCCGACCTCTCTAGAGGTGAACAAATCCTCAAAATACGGTTGAAACATCAAACAGAGCCCCTGTCCCACACCAAGCTACCATTATCTCCGCGTGAGACAACAAATTTGATTTGTCTGCCTCTCTCTCCGAATGCTGAACGATGAAAACCCGTGGTTCCTCGCTCACTTATTTTCACCAATTTTTTGTAACACCTCTAACCTCCGTATCCGACGCGGACTAGGGTTAAAAGGCATTACCGGACATATTGGACATTTTACGCCATTTCACAACATTAATCATACAATATCATTTCATAAGCATTCATAGTCATATAGTCCCTTTAAAAGTCTACGATACTTAAACATACATTAGAAAGGGTCGGGACTAAACCTGGTCTCATACGAAAAACTTTACTTAAACTCTAGAAAATTTTTCTTTCAAAACAGTGGCACACGCTCAGGTGGCTAGGCCGCATGACTAACACGATCGTGACTTGACCATGTCTCAAATTTCGCGGTGCAATCGTGTCTTGGGTCACACGGCTCGAAACACACGCGTTTCATGTTCATGTGGTAAATCGACTTGAATCACACGCCCATCACAAGCCCGTGTCTGGCCCGTGCAAACCTGACTTGTTTCAAATTAAAGCAAGAAGGACACTCGCAAAACACACGCCCATATGCTTCAACTGCCATGGGCAATTATAGGCCATTTGCAAGGCCAAATTGCCACTCATTTTGAGTCATACCTACAAACATCCAACAAGCATCAATCCATGACCCAAAGGCAAACCAAAAACGCACTAAATTGACCATTCATGAACACATCAAAACATACCAACTTTTGCATCACATAGCATGGACTACATTCACCTATATTCACATTTATTATCAAGCCATATCACATAGCTATATATACATGTCCTAACATATCTTAACATTTCTAGCCTATACATACCATACTTCAATATATACATTTTAAAAAGGTACCAAAATATAGTTCGATAGTGTGGTGATGATCCTCGACCATCCCCGAGCTTCCAAAGAGCTTTGATAATCTATAAAACCATGCAAACACACACAAAGTAAGCTTTCAAAAGCTTAGTAAGCCATATACAAATAAACTTATCACATAAACAATTATAAGTATTTTATTCATATGAACTATGGCATAACACAATAGCAAATTCATATTGCTCATTTAACTCAATTGATTATAACCACCGCTTATAAACATATCACATTTTCATATAGCTTACATATCAAATGATCATATTCATACCGATCTTCCAATCGCCAAATTTCATATACATACATACATACGCTTGTAACACCCTCAAACCCGCCCAAACGCTACAAACCGATCTCGTATGTCACTTAAGAGATTTTACATAAACATGTCGATTTCTAAAAATAGTTACATTAGGTTTACACTTTATTTCAAAGCTTAATAATTCATTAAAGTATAAAATATTGTTACCAATTATCTTGTAGATTTTCAATAAAAATGAGATTTCATGCGTGTCTTAACTTAATTGAAAACATAAAACTTAAAACCCAGTGAATAAAAGCCCAACAAAATCCCAAGACATAAATGGTAGTCTAGTGGCCCATGGCCTTATTACAAGGAAATTTGAACCCATTAATTAAATGAAAATCAAATATTAGACTAAGTCTTTTGTGAACTCAAAGCTCACGCATGGCCACCTTGCTCTCTCTCCACCCTGGTCCGATGCCCTAAGTGTCACCCGAGATGGTTAAAATTAAAGGGTGAGTCAGAGACTCGCAGCAACCCTCATGCACCACTAGATTTTGGGCTTTAGCCCCATAAAACAAGTAATAATCAAAATATAAGTAATAAAAATAATATGCAAAGCCCAACCCATATCCTAGGTGTCCATCCGCTACACGCCCGCATCACCCATTCACATCATCGGGGGATTTCTACAATCAACCCACACCGCTACACGCCTTGATGGCGCTGCCGCCATCATCGATCATGGCCGAGCCACTACAACGCATCACGCAGTAAGACGCCATAATAGATCAGATCAGAAGGAACCGCTATAATAGATCACGGTAAAAATCGCTACAACATATAACTTCCTCCTTTCATCAAACCCAACCCATGCAATCACATAAAATCGTGATACTTATAACATTTAATCGATCATTTACTAACTTGGTGATTTGCTTTACCTCTTTGTTCTCGCCAATATGCCGGGTTTTCAGATTTAACAAAACATGTAATACTTATTTTCATATATTAATCAAACAGATCTAGATGGTGTGGAGAATCACACACTGACATGTCGATACTCCTTGCTACAACTTTGCTCAAAAATCTAAAAGATGTAAACTAGCCTCTCCTATATTTGGCCATGGTTAGTGTTCTACCCAATTTTATATATTTGAATAACAAATCTTCTTACCTTAAAATCCCGAAATTGAGACTTATGATTTTTGGCTTTTAGATCTAGTCGACTAAGCTTCCTTCAAATCTCGAATTGCCGCCCATCATAAAACCATTAAACTATTAGCTTTTGGCTTTTGCCTTCAAAACCGGGAATAGATCATGAGAACTAATCAAAATCAACACTTACCTTAGCATAGAGATCTCGGATAGCACTAGAGAGAGGATTTGGCAATGCCCATGGAAGATTTAAATGCCTAAGTACAGAACTAATTCTCAAATAGGATGAATGTAAGAAAAGACTATGGATGCTTCGGCTTTCTAGAGAAATCCGCACAAGAAGGAAAAAGTGGAGAAGAGTTTCTATTTTTAAAGAAATTGGAGAAAAGAAATTGAGAGGGAGAGGCTAGGAATTTCTGCATAATGGGAGAGAAATTTAGGTTTTCGTTGTCGTAATCAAGGAGCTAGCCCCCTATTTATAGATATTTTGGCACCCACTGCTAAAAACCGAAACACCCTTAAAATTCAAGCTAAAGAGAGGAGAAATTGCACCCTCCTTGCCATGCAAAGAGTCTAATTTTACACTCCTCTAGGTGGTGGATTTTCTACCAACACTTCTCAAGATAAGCTCCTAACTTTTCTCCTTTTATCTATGATATTATCACTTAAAAATCCACATAAAATCTCCTATTTTATAGCCTTGTAGCCGCTCCACCTCTACTAATCCCTAATGCCAAATTTAACTCACTTAAATTAAAAGATTTGGGCCTCATTAAACTTAATACTTGGGCCCCTAATTCCTTGTATGTGGCGCCACCCTCTCTTCATTTAAAGTGCCTAATTTGGCCTAAAACATGGGCTCATTGTGACCCAAAACTTGTTCCTTTAATCAAGTAATGATGCCACTCTAACTGGGCCTTTTGCCTAATTCTAAGCCCAATTTAGACCTCTATCAATTAAATTAACATAGTAAACCTATCCCTACACTAAATGTATAGGCCCGTAAATTTAGGGATGTTACAGTTCTACTTCTTAAAGAAATTTCACATCGAATTTCCAACTAACTATTAATCGCACTACCCAAGTCTCACCACTATGCTTTTGTCACAAGACCGATTCTAAAGCCAAAAGAAACACTTAGTATACTATGATAGAGTACGCACTGCTGTTAGCATCTGTAGAGCGCCCTCGCCCCTGGCGACGTGATGCGATAGACCAAGGTTGGCCAGACGCCTCAAGATAACCCGCACTCTACCTGGTGCTCCACGACGCGCTCACTACAATTATCGCCCCGCTTGTCCGCGCCTCTGGTGGTTGTTGATCACCTCCCACCGATCGAACCTCGCCCCGCTGGTCGCATCTGATCCATCCGAGGACGCCCTTAATCGATGTCATGTGGATCCACACCTAAAGCATCCACCGCCATTCTCAGACTTCCATAATGCGCCCTCCCACATGTAGGACATGCTCGATTCTCGACCGCCGAGCACGAAGCCGCCCATCGCCCCAGGGCATTTTCTCGAGCAATTCCCTGCATGCTCCCGATCGCTCAAAAATTCTCTTACTCTTACTCCTATCCTTATCCCTTTCTTGTCTCTCGACCGCTTTCACTTCCTCACTATTTTATGGATTATTAGTTTTCTTTCACTAGTTAACCACTAACAGCTCTTATGAATAATAGTTTTAAGAGTGGTTCTTCGAATTGCATTCACAATACAAATTTCAAGTTTGTAACCTCTAACTAAAATAAACACATACATCATACAAAATTCATCCAAGCACTTACATTCTTTACGTAAAGGTGTTTTCGTTGATTCACTATCCGTGGGTATTTTCGTAATTTCATTCTACAGTGGGTATTTTCGTAATTTCATCCTACTGTGGGTATTTTCATAATTTTTCATAATAAAGTTCCTTGTTGATTTCAGTAAAGTGAGTGGTATTTTGGTAATTTTACAATGTGGGGTATTTTGGTAATTTTGAACCGGGTATTTCTTTTAATTTTGATATCCTGGGGTATTTCGATAATTTTGAAATTGGGAAATTTATTAATTTTGCAAATCGTGGGTAATTTGGTAATTGTACAAACCAGAGGTATTTTGGTCATTTGACAAAACGAGGGTAGGTTGGGAATTTTTTCTAACCGTGTGATATTTCGATGTTGTTGTTGTTTTTTTTTTTTCAAACAGGTACTTTGGGAAAATCTAGTTTCATGGTCCAAGTTACTCTTATAAACATGAGATTTTCTGCAAATTTTCAAAACATAGGTATTTTACAAATTCATAGATGGTTGAAGTTTTCACAAATCAAATGTATTTTTGAAAATTTTGCAAAACTTGAATTTTTTCGAACTAGGGTGGCCTGGTCCTTTCGGTTTTAATTATAGGGTTTAGCCCATCAACAAGTCCTCATAACTAGGGTGAATAGTCACCACGCACTGTAGGATTCTAGTGAAGAGGAGGTGAGTCGCTAGATCGCTTTATACTGTGCTCTCCCGAATCCACCTCTAGACATGCGTATGCCTATTGCCACACCCCGACTTCCTGGCTTAAGGTGAACAAAATACCACGCACTGCAGGATTCCAACAAGAGGAGGTGAGTCACTAGATCGCTTAAATACTAGGCTCTTCCGGATACAACTTAGACACACGTATGCCTGCTACACACCCTAGTCTTCTGCTCTGCTCACTGGGTTTGTTTAGTGAAGTTAAGTCTTATGAGATTTTAAGAGTTGTTTCACCAGGCTCTAGAGTCCATCAAGTTCTAATATAACTAATCTACGTCCCATAAAGCCCATCAAGCTTCCACATATATTATATCACATAATGGTTCAGAATACTTACCGCATGGACTTAATGAGACGCAAAGCTAAGGGCCGAGCTACCGCACTGTGATAAATATGCATATTTCAAAACCCAACTTTAGAAAACGCTTTGAGCCTAAAACCCCCAGAGCCGAAGTTTTGAACCGGCTCGATACCAATTTGTAACACCCCAAACCCGCCCAAACGCTTACAACCGGATCTCGTATGTCACTTAAGAGATTTTACATAACATGTCGCATTTCGAAAACAAGCATTAGGTTTACACCTTTATTTTGAAAGCTTAATAATTCATTAAAGTATAAAATATTAAGTTACCAATTATCTTGGTAGATTTTAAATAAAAACCGAGATTTCATGCGTGTCTTAACTTAATTGAAAACATAAAACTTAAAACCCAGAATAATAAAAGCCCAACAAAATCCCAATACATAAATGGTAGTCTAGTGGCCCATGGCCTTATTACAAGGAAATTTGAACCCATTAATTAAATGAAAATCAAATATTAGACTAAGTCTTTTTGTCGAATTCTCAAAGCTCGTCGCATGGCCACCTTGCTCTCCTCTCCACCCGGTCCGATGCCCTAAGTGTCACCCGAGATGGTTAAAATTAAAGGGTGAGTCGCGAGACTCAAGCAGCAACCCTCATGCACCACTAGATTTGGGCTTTAGCCCCATAAAATGTAATAATCAAAATATAAGTAACAAAAATAATATGCAAAGCCCAACCCATATCCTAGGTGTCCATCCGCTACACGCCCGCACTCGACCATTCACACCATTGGGGATTTCTACAATCAACCCACATCGCTACACGCCTTGATGGCGCTGTGGCCGCTCATCATCGATCATGGCCGTAGCCACTACAACAGATCACGGCAGGTCGTTACATAATAGATCACGGTAAGGAACCGCTACAATAGATCATGGTAAAAACCGCTACAACATATAACTTCCTCCTTTCATCAAACCCAACCCATGCAATCACATAAAATCGTGATACTTATAACATTTAATCAGATCATTTACTAACCCGTGATTTGCTTTACCTTTCTCTTTGGGTTCCGCCAATATGCCTGGTTTCAAAGATTTAACAAAACATGTAATACTTATTTTCATATATTAATCAAACAGATCTAGATGGTGTGGAGAATTACACACTGATTAATGTCGATACCCTTGCTACAACTTTGCTCAAAAAGCCTAAAAGATCTGTAAACTAGGGCTCTCCTATATTCGCCATGGTTAGTGTTCTACCCAATTTATATATTTGAATAACAAATCTTCTTACCTTAAAATCCCGAAATTTAAGACTTATGATTTTCGGCTTTTAGATCTAGTCGACTAAGCTTCCTTCAAATCCGAATTGCCGCCCATCATAAAACCATTAAACTATTAGCTTTTGGCTTTTGCCTTTCAAAATCGGGAATAGATCATGAGAACTAATCAAAAATCAACACTTACCTTAGCATAGGAGATTATTAGCACTAGAGAGAGGATTCTGCAATGCCCATGGAAGATTTAAATGCCTAAGTACGTAACTAATTCTCAAATAGGATGAACAGAAGAAAAAACTAGGGATGCTTCGCTTTCTAGAGAAATCGGCACAAGAAGGAAAAATTGGAGAAGAGTTTCTTTTAAAGAAATTGAGAAAAGAAATTGGAGAGGGAGAGGCTAGGGAATTTCGGCACAATGGGAGAGAAATTTAAGGTTTTTGTGTCGAATCAAGGAGCTAGCCCCTATTTATAGATATTTTGGCACTCTTTGCTAAAAACTGAAAACACCCTTTAAAATTCAAGCTAAAAGAGAGGAGAAATTGGCACCCTCCTTGCCATGCAAAGAGCGAAATTTACACTCCTCTAGGTGGTGGATTTTCTACCAACACTTCCCTTAAAGATAAGCTCCTAACTTTTCTCCTTTTATCTATGATATTATCACTTAAAAATCCACATAAAATCTCCTATTTTATAGCCTTGTAGCCGTCCACCTCTACTAATCCCTAATGCCAAATTTAACTCACTTAAATTAAAAGATTTGGGCCTCATTAAACTTAATACTTGGGCCCCTAATTTCTTGTGTGTGACATCACCCTCTCTTCATTTAAAGTGCCGAATTTGGCCTAAAACATGGGCTCCTTGCACCCAAAACTTGTTCCTTTTAATCGCTAATGATGCCACTCTAACTGGGCCTTTTGCCTAATTCTATGCCCAAATTTAGACCCCTATCAATTAAATTAACATAGTAAACCTATCCCTACACTAAATGTATAGGCCCATAAATTTAGGATGTTACATACGCATTTAATTCGGACGCAAATTGTGATATACACATTCATTTCTTGGAATGCCCGCCGAACCGTTCGGGAACCAATAAGGATACTCGGATAGCTCGAAAGCTCGTACAATGCCAACGCCCGAGCACGTGGTCTTACATGTAATTATATATCGATGCCTCGTCTCTGACAATGTTTTACATTTAAATCATATACGATACCAATGTCTAAAACATGGTCTTACACGTAAATCAAAAATCGATGCCAACGCCACGCACGCGTGGTCTTACACGATAACTCATATCGAAACCTATGTCATGACATACGTATCTTAACTACTTCCTAAGGTTCATCACGGACTTCTCGGACGTCGTCACATTATCGGAACTTTTCTGATTTCACATATTCAACTCAATTAGCCATATATCACAATTCATTCACATAAAAACAGTAATAATTCAATTCAAACATATTTATTTGTATATTGACTTACCTCGTGATGAGAAAGAACTAAACGAACGCTCATTCAACTACTTTCGATTTCCGATCTAATTCTGTTTTCTTTGGTTCTTGATCTATACACATTCAAATTTAAATATTTTATTCACCAAACCATTCAATTCAATCCATATACACATATTTATAGTATTTTACAAATTAGCCCTCATGTTTCACATTTTGACATCTTAGTCCCTATTTCATAAAATCACAAAATACACATAATTCAATATAACTCATGCTTAGCCGAAAATTCCTTAGCTCATATAAACCCATATATTTCATTTATTTCACATTTTAACCCCTTAATTTCTCATTTTCACAATTTAGCCCATAATGCTTAAATTCATCAAAAATCCAAATACAAAACATATTTATCTATCACATATCTTTCATATTTCATCAACTATCATCACAAAGCTTACAAAATCATCAATGGCACATCTCAAAATCATAATCAAATTCTAAAATTGAGGCATGGGCTTGATAGATTATTAAGCAACAATCACAAAAACATAGAAATCATCAAAAACCGATCAAAATACATACCTTATTCACAAACACAAAGTGTCGAACCCTAAAACAAGAAAATGACTTCTTCTTTCTTCTATTTTCGATGAATGAACACAAAAATGACAACCATTTTGTCTTTTTTTTTAATTATATTAACATAATTATCAATTACCAATTTTAACCTTTATAATATCATTTAAAATCCACTATCCTTAGGCATTTATGTCCATCCAAATTTCAAATGGTCTAATTACAACACGAGGACCTTATATTTAAGAAGCCATGTCAATATAGCACTTTAACAAATAGCAAGTCACTTTTTCATTTTCTGTAATTTAATCCTTTTTGCAAATTAAGCACACAAACGATCAAATTAAATCACAGAAATTTCACACACACCAATTCACATGCTGTAAACTCAGAAAATAATATTAAAATATTTTTTAGACTCAGATTTGTGGTCCTGAAACCACTGTTTCGACTAGGGTCTAAACCATACTATTACAATTCTCTCTCTTATGGATTTTCGTCCCCGAAAATCCTACCATTGAACAGATTCGGATGTTGCTCTCTCATAGCATCTTCGGGTTCCCACGTAGCTTCTTCAACCCCGTGTCGATGCCACATTACTTTTACTAATGTAATTTTCTTATTTCGCAATTCTTTAACCTCGCGAGCTATGATACGGATCGGTTTCTCTTCATAAGTCATATCGGATTGAATCTCTATCTTAGATGGAGAAATTACATGCGAGAGATCCGATCCAGACGTCAAGCGTCGATCACGTGAAATACATTATGAATCTTTTTAACTCGGATAGTAGAAAAAGTCTATAAGCAATCGCCCAATACGCTCGATAATCTCATACGACCCGATGAATGTCAGACTCAATTTGCCTTTTTTGCCGAATTGGAGTATTTTCTTCCATGGAGACACTTTCAAAAACACTTTATCTCCGATCTGAAACTCAATATTTTTCCGTTTCAAGTCTGCATACGATTTTTGACGATCTGACGCTGCTTTCAGATTATCGCGAATCATTGTCACTTTTTGTTCAGTTTCTTTGATCAAATCAACCCCGTATATCTTATTCTCACTAAGCTCAGTCTAATACAAAGGTGTTCGGCATTTGCGACCATACAAAGCTTCGTAAGGTGCCATTTTTAAACTCGACTGAAAACCATTATTATACGCAAATTCAATCAATGGCAACATCGCATTTCCCACGCACCTTCAAACTCAAGAATGCAACATATCAACATATCCTCAAGTATCTGAATAATTCGTTCGGATTGACCATCCGTCTATGGGTGAAAAGCAGTACTAAAATACAATTTCGTACCTAAAGCCTCTTGTAGTTTCTTCCAAAATCGCGAAGTAAACCTCGGATCTCTGTCAGACACAATAGATAATGGCACCCCGTGCAATCTCACAATATCAGAAATGTATAACTCGGCTAACTTATTAAGCGAATAATCCGTTCTCACCGGAATAAAATGAGCTGATTTTGTCAACCTATCAACTATAACCCAGACTGCATCTTTCTTCCTTGGAGTTAAAGGCAATCTTCGTCACTCTATCCCATTTCCACTCGGGAATCATAATCGGTTGTAACAAACCAGATGGCACCTGATGTTCAGCTTTAACTTGTCGATGAGATCAAACATTTCGAAATAAAATTAGAGATATCTCTTTTCATTCCAGCCACTAATAAAACTATTTGAGATCATTGTACATTTTGTACTTCCGGATGAACAGATAAGCGACTACTATGTGCTTCTTTCAAAATCAATCAATCAACTCGGATTTTTCGGAGCACAAATCTGATCTCGGAATCTTAGAAAATCACCAACATCAACCCGAATTTCAGAATTAGAGTTTAAATCACACTGAGCTCGTTTCGCTAACATTTTATTATCAACTTTTTGAACATCACAAATCTGCTGTAAAAACAACGGTCTCGCTTTCATCTCAGCTAAAATCGCACCGTCATCACACAAATCTATCCGAGTATTCATTGCTCATAAAGCGAATAAAGACTTTCGGCTCAAAGCATCAGCAACAACATTTGCTTTTCCCAGATGATAATCTATAACTAGCTCGTAGTCTTTTAACAGTTCTAACCATCTTCCCTGTCACAAATTCAAATCTTTCTGAGTCATCAGATATTTTAGGCTTTTATGATCTGAATATACGTGACATTTCTCACCGAACAGATAATGGCGCCAAATCTTCAAAGCAAACACAATAGTTTCCAATTCTAGATCGTGTGTCGGATAGTTCTTTTCATGCGGTTTCAATTGTCTCGAGGCATAAGCTATAACTTTACCTTCCTGCATCAAGACGCAACCCAGACCATTCAACGAAGCATCACTATATATCACAAATTCTTTACAGATTCTCGGTGCATTTAGCAACTTGGAGCTTGATCAATAGGGCTTTCAACCGATCAAAGCTTTTTGACAATTTTCGGACCATTCAATTTCACATCTTTCAAGTAATCTAAATCAATAGAGTTTCAATCATCGAAAAGCCTTTTACAAAGCGTCGGTAATAACCAAAGAAGTCCCGAAAAGTGCGGACTCGGACATATTTCTCGGAGGCTTCCACTCTAAAATAGTGAAACCTTGCTCGGATCAACTCGTATACTGGGATGCCGACACAATATGCCCCAAAAAGCCAACCGGCGTAACCATAACTCACATTTACTAAACTTTGCATACAATTGCTTATCACGCAGAGTTTGTAGCAAAATTCTCAAATGTTTAGCATGCTCCAATTTCATCATGCGAATAAATCAAAATGTTGTCAATGAATACAACAACAAATCAATCTAGATACGGTTTGAATATTACATTCATCAAGTCCATAAAGACAATGAAGTATTTGTTAGTCCGAAAGGTATAACTAAGAATTCATAATGTCCAGTACCTCGTTCAAAAAAACGTTTTGGAATGTATGAATCTTTTACTCTCAATCGATAATATCCCGATCTCGGATCTATCTCGTGAAAACACGAAGCTCTTTTTGGTGATCAAACAAATCATCGATTCTAGCGGAGGATATTTGTTCTTAATAGTCACTTTGTTTAAGCGGCGATAATCAATGCACATTCTTATCGTGCCATCTTTCTTTTCACAAAGCAAGGCAGAGCATCCCAAGGTGAGAAACTTGGTCGTGCAAATCCTCTATTAATCAACTCTTACAACCGAGACTTTAATTCTTTCAATTGCAGCCGGAGCCATTCTATACGAAGCTATTGAGATAGGGGTCGTCCCCGGCACTAACTCAATACCAAACTCAACTTTTCTTATCGGAGGTAATCCCGATAATTTTTCAGGAAACACATCAGAAAACTCACAAACAGTAGCACAGATTCAACTTTCTTTTCTGTCACTTCAGTATCAATCACATACGCAAAATAAGCTTCACATCCCTTCTTCATATAATTCAGAGCTTTCATCAAAGATATTACGGCCGGTAACCCATTTAAATCACTGGATTCAATCCGAATTATTTCATCATTCTGACTTCTCAAATCAATAATCTTCCGTCTACAATTCACAACAGCATCATGTAATGTTAGCCAATCCATACCCAGAATTATATCAAACTCATCAAAGGGTAATAACATTAGATCAGCCGGGAAACAGATATCTCAAAACATCAACGGACAATTCTTGCACAGTTTGTCAACCAGAACACACTTGCCTAAGAGGTTCGATACTCTAATTACAAATTCAGTAGACTCTATAGGCAAAGTCTTACTGGATACTAAGTTCATGCATATATATGAATGAGTAGACCCTGGATCTATCAATGCAATCACAAATGTATCACAAAGAGTAAAAGTACAGGTAATGACATTTGGAGACGAAGCTTCTTCGCAAGCGCGAATAGCATAAGCTCTGGCAGGTGCTCGCCTCGGATCTCGCGGCCAGTATCTTTCGTAGCTCTCGGCTACCACTCACATTTCCGTCTTTCCGGCGAGTCTACCCCTAGGTTGGCGTTATTCGACTTCAAATTGCGTACAACCTCTTGCTCAACAGACTCGGGACAGTATTGGATAAAGTGATATAAAGATCCATATTTAAAGCAAGCTCGGTCATTTAATCGACAATTGCCCGGATGTCATTTACCACAATGTTTACACTCGGGTCACTCGGATCGACATTTCCAACACTAGCTATCGGAAGTAGTATTTGAGCTCAAGCTTCGAATGCGATCTAACACGATCTCTGTTCGAATGTCCCACATTAGCCTTTGAACGGCTATACTCATCTCGAAATTTCTTTGATACAGACTGAAATGATTTACTTGAGGATCTCTTTCTCACATCTCTAGCTTCTAACTCAGCTTTTCTTTTATCTTTTTCGAGTTCTTCGCATTTACATGCTCGATCAACAAGCACAACGAATTCTTTTATTTCTAGAATTTTGACTAACAAACTGATATCTTCATTCAAGCCGTCTTCGAACCTTTTACACATTATTACCTCGGTCGAAACACATTCTCGTGCATATTGGCTCAGTCTCACAAATTCTCGCTCGTATTATGTAACAGACATACGGCCCTGTTTCAATTCAAGAAACTCTTTTCGCTTTTGATCAATAAATCTCTCATTGATTTATTTCTTTCGGAATTCGGTCTGGAAGAAATCCCAAGTGATTCGTTCTCTCGAAACAACAGAAGTCAGAGTTTTCCACCATTGGTAAGCTATATCTCTTAACAAGGAATCGTCACATTTAACACATTCATCGTGGGTACATGACAACTCATCCAATACCCGAATTGTATTCTCAAGCGAACTCAACTTTCTCGGCATCATCATCGGTAGCATACGAAATTCTTTAGCCCCATACTTTCTAATCTTATCAAGCTGGAGGTTTATTCGCATTTAATTGGATCTATAACTTGCAGGAGCTCTGAGGGAACTTGCGGGGCGGAGGTTGAGGAATGAAGCGGATTTGATCTAATATCTTGAGTGAACCACTCATTCATCATTTGGAAGAAGGCTTGTTTAGCCTCTCATTTCTGACCGCTAATACTGCCGGTCTAAAATCGACGGCACTGTCCCTTGGCGGGAAGCGAAGCGTGTATTTTTGACATCATCGATTCACTGACTTCGTTCGGGATCCATTTACTATATGAAAAACACATTTTATCTGTCAGGATTCATCACACTATCACGATTTAAAATATATGGCATGTATATTTGGACTCACATACGCCACGTTAGTCCTAGAATTGACTAAACCGTAGCTCTGATACCAATAAAATGTAACACCCCTAACCCGTATCTGACATCGGACTAGGGTTAAGAGGCATTACCGGACATATTGGACATTTTACGCTCATTTCACAACATTAATCATACAATATCATTTCATAAGCATTCATAGTCATATAGTCCCTTTAAAAAGTCTACGAGACCTTAAACATATATTGAAAAGGGTCGGACTAAAGCGGTCTCATACGAAAACTTTGCGAAACCTAGAAAATTTTTCTTTCAAAAGCAGGCACACGCTCAGATATAGCTAGGCCGTGTGACTAACACGACCGTGTCTTGGACCATGTCTCAGCCCGTGTGCAACTCTGTCTTGGGTCACACGGTCTGTAACACACCCGTGCTTCATGTCCATGTGGTAAACTGACTTGAATCCACACGGCCTATAACACGCCGTGTGTATCCGGCCCGTATGCAAATCGACTTATTTCAAATTAAAGCGAAAGGACAATAACCGAACACACGCTGTGTGCTCAACCGTGTGGGAAATTATAGGCCATTTGCAAGGCCAAATTGCCATTCATTTTGAGTCATACCTACAAACATCCAACAAGCATCAATCCATGACCCAAAGGCAACCAAAAATGTACTAAATTGACCATTCATGAACACATCAAAACATACCAACTTTTGCATCACATAGTATTGACTACATTCACTTATATTCACATTCATTATCAAGCCATATCACATAGCTATATATACATGTCCCAACATATCTTAACATTTCTAGCCTATACATGTCATACTTCAATATATACATTTTCAAAAGGTACCAAAATATAGTTTGATAGTGTGGTGATGATCCTCGACGATCCCTGAGCTTCTAGTAGCTTCGATAATCTATAAAATCATGCAAACACACACAAAGTAAGCTTTCAAAAGCTTAGTAAGCCATATACAAATAAACTTATCACATAAACAATTATAACTATTTCATTCATATGAACTATGGCATAACACAATAGCAAATTCATATTTCTCATTTAACTCAATTGATTATAACCACCTGCTTATAAACATATCACATTTTCATATAGCTCACATATCAAATGATCATATTCATACTTATCTTCCATTGCCAAATTTCATATACATACATACGTACGTACTGGAATTTGGATGCACATTCGTATACACATTCATTTTTTGGAATGCCAGTCGAACCGTTCGAAACCAATAAGGATACTCGGATAGCTCGGAAAGCTCGTACAATGCCAACGTCCCAGAAGTGGTCTTACATGTAATTATATATCGATGCCTCTGTCCCAGACAATGTCTTACACGAAATCATATACGATGTCAATGTCCCAGACATGGTCTTACACGTAAATCACAAATCGATGCCAACGTCACATACATGGTCTTACACGATAACTCATATCATAAACCTATGTCATGACATACGTATCCTAACTACTTCCTAAGGTTCATAAGGGACTTCTCGGACGTCGTCACATTATCGGAACTTTTCCGGATTTCACATATTCAACTCAATTAGCCATATATCAGAATTCATTCACATAAAAAACAGTAATAATTCAATTCAAACACATTTATTTGTATATCGACTTACCTCGTACGAGAAAGAACGGAAACGAACGGCTATTCAACTACATTCGATTTCCCTCGATCTAATTCTGTTTTCTTTGGTTCTTGATCTATACACATTCAAATTTAACTCTTTTATTCACCAAACCATTCAATTCAATCCATATACACATATTTATAGCATTTTACAAATTAGCCCTCACATTTTCACATTTTGACATCTTAGTCCCTATTTCATAAAATCACAAAATACACATAATTCAATATAACTCATGCTTAGCGAAAATTCCCTTAGCTCATATAAACCCATATATTTCATTTATTTCACATTTTAACCCCTTAATTTCTCATTTTCACAATTTAGCCCATAATGCTTAAATCCATCAAAAATCCAAATACAAAACATATTTATCTATCACATATCTTTCATATTTCATCAACTATCATCACAAAGCTTACAAAATCATCAATGGCACATCTCAAAATCATAATAAAATTCTAAAATTGAGGCATGGGCTTGATAGATTATTAAGCAACGATCACAAAAACATAAAAATCATCAAAAACCGATCAAAATACATACCTTATTCACAAACACAAAATGCCGAACCCTAAAACAAGAAAATGACTTCTTCTTTCTTCTATTTTCAGTGGATAAACAATAAAATGACAACCATTTTGTCTTTGTTTTAATTATATTAACATAATTATCAATTACCAATTTTAACCTTTATAATATCATTTAAAATCCCCTATCCTTAGGCATTTATGTCCATCCAAATTTCAAATGGTCTAATTACAACATGAGGACCTCATGCTTAAGAAGCCATGTCAATATAGCACTTTAACAAATAGCAAGTCACTTTTGCATTTTCTGCAATTTAATCCTTTTTGCAAATTAAGCACACAAACGATCAAATTAAATCACAGAAATTTCACACACACCAATTCACATGTTGTAAACTCAGAAAATAATATTAAAATATTTTTCGGACTCGGATTTGTGGTCCCAAAACCACTATTACGACTAGGGTCTAAACGGATATTACAAATTTACAGCGCCCGTTGTTCCCAGTAGATTTCCTTCTTATCGATCTCTAAGTTCATATCAAGCTTAGTAGTCAACTTCTTCATCAAAGTCTTATTAGAGATGTCCCTTCTTTGAAGATTCGAAAGACGGTTATGTAGATGCCCTGACCGGACTACATTGCCCATGTCGCAAACCAACGATATGACGTTGTAAGCGCGCAAAAAGAAACCCAAGCGCATCGGATAACTACCCATACTACATGCCCAAAGCTGAAAAGCTTTCAATTCACATGAGTCTTCCAAAACCCACCAAGATTCAAAATGAAAAGAGCGCACAATTGGTGCAAAAAGTTGGGCGATGTCGATAAGCAAAGGATAATGGTCGAAAAAGAGTTTGGAAGATGCTATAGAAGTAAGATGGAAAAGATCCCACCAAGTCGAGTTTGCTATCCCTCTATCCGATAAGCGCTCCCTAATGTTATTATCGGTAAAGTTACCCGTTCCCATGTAAACCACGGTCCAGTATACCCCGGATCGTCCAAGCGACAATCCGCCAAGACAGTTGAAATTTCTCCATCTGCATAGTTCCTCTCGGAGAGTGTCTCCACCTTTTCAAAAGAGAAGAGAATCTCTAACATTGAAATCCTTTTTTTCTCATGCAAACTATTTAAAGTCCTAAAATGTTAGGCCTTGTTAATGATGAATGGATTTTTAAAAAATTAATGATCAATTATTGTACTTTAATAAAATAAAATTTTTTATAAACTTTTATAAAATATTTAATTTATTTTATAAAATTTTATTGTTTTTAATTAATTTATAATGATTATTTTGAAATTTAATTATTTTTAAGTTTTAATTTTTGTGATTCGAGAATGAAACTAGACAAATATATGTCTAGATTCAAATGAGCTTGGATAACCATTTGTCTAGATTCTTTGTATACTTATTTTAAGAATAAATTTTTATTTTTTGAAATTTTTTATTTTTGTTGGCGTGGCACTATCACATTAGCCTTGGTAATGATGTGGAACTGCCACGTCAACGATTAGTGATGATATGACACTACCACATCATCAAACAATGTTGGCGTGGCGTCTGTTAATGGTCACGCCAAGATTATTGTTAACTAGGAATGGTCAATGTTAGTCAAAGGGCTTATTTGGCCAGTTTTGTTAATTTAGGGGCTCAATTGGGTGCAAAAAGTTCATAAGAGCTTAATTGATTTTTTTTTGAGAAAGTTTGAGGCCAAAAATACCATTCAACCTTTTATTTTATTATTAAAATTTGAATATTGAAAAATATTTATTATATTTAGGTTTAAGGGTAAAAAAGGTCCTTATAAAAAAACAATTAAACTCTCAATTAAGCTCTTAAGAATGCACTCAATCGAACCCTTAATGACAAAAAAAAAAATCAACTAGGTCTATCGATAATTAAAATCTTCATTAAAGCGATTTGATTGTTAATAGACACATCTGGGACTAACAAAATGAATGAGAAACTAATACATGACATGCCACTTGGACAAATATACGTACCATATATTTTTTAAAAATTAAAATCCTAAAAGTTATAAAAATATATTTAAAATACACATCTAGAATGAAGTTGGACAAATGAACATTTAAGTTTATTTAAATTTGGAGATCTATTTGTCAAGTTCATTCTAAATCTAGTTAGAATATTATAAAAAATTATATATTATTTTAAAAAGTTGTAAAATATTATAAAATTATAATAATTCTGATAATTCATAAAAAATTCTAACAAACTACAAAATATCATATAAATGTTTTAAATGTTAAAATGTGAATAAAGTATTATAAAATATAAAAATATTATCAAAATTTTGTCTATGTCATGTGCTCTTATGTACCCCATTTTGCCTTGCTATAGAATTTTTGAAATTGCTAAAATAAACACAAAAGTCAAGTTATTCAAGCTGGCATTCATCAAAATATCTCAAAGTAATAAGAAAAATTGTTTTAAGAGGTTATTGTGTTCATTTTTTATATGAATTATGAGTACAATGAATACATACAAATTTGATTTTCATTAACTAAAAGTATAATAAATTTGGGGCAATTGACCCATAAATACCAAAAAATAAAAAATTTACGGAAAAAGGAATTGGGAAAAATTACGGAAAGGGCGAATCCCCAAAAAAGCGGCCACGTAAAGCGCGTTTTGGGAAGGGACAAAGCGGCGCCTGGCTTCAAGCGTTTTTGTCCACGTCATCCAAAAACGCTCCCACGTGGACTCGCCTTGGCGGCGTGGACAAGCGCTTCGGCCAGGGCGTTTTTGGTCCCATGATCAAATTTTTTTGACCGTTGGCTCCCAACAGTCGAGAAAAAAAAACTATAAAACCCCCACCCTTTATTCTTCACATTTCAATCCTTTCTCAATATTCTCTCAATTTTCTCTCAATTTTCTCTCAATTTTCTCTCAATTTTCTCTCAATTTTCTCTCAAGGTCCTTGAAATTAACGCTCAAATTTCAAAATAGTCCTTTACTATTTCTGAAAAAGCCCTTAATTTTTTTAAGATATTTTTATCGGAAAATTTTAAAGCCGATTACAATGGTAGGGAATTGCTTAGCCTAGGCGAGAAGCACATTCTCAGTCGAGCAAATAAAAATGGTAAGTTTTAATTTTAATTTTGAAATATTATTTAATTTTTTATCCAATTATGTAATTTTAATTAATTTTGAATTTTATGATTTTTTAAGCGATCTGTAGATCGGGTGTTGGAATGTTATATTCGCAACATGCATGATCCCCATCGCAGATTGATCGAGAATTACTGCGTGAAGCGGGTTTTGGCATGTGGCCACGATAGGTAGAGGTTCAAGTTGGAGCCGCCTTTGATCGGTAGCGTTGATTGAGAGGTGGAGACCGGAGGCGCACACTTTCCATTTGCCATGCGGAGAGTGTACCATCACCTTAGAAGATGTGCGATTCTGATTGGGATTACCGGTGGGCGGGGCGGTGAGTCACGGTCCGTAACATCTCTCGATTGGATGGCGTATGCTCGAGCCGGGTGCCATTCGGATAGAATTCGAGGAGCTCGGATCGATATGGCGTGGTTACGAGACACATTCCATGCGGCGAGCGAGATTCGGATGAAGTAGAAAGAATACGGTATGCTCGAGCATACATTCTTCAAATAATTGGAGGCTATCGATGCGGACTCTCTCTAGAAACCTCGTCCACAGAGATGGCTCCACGAAACTTGTTGACTTCGAGCGCGGTGAATTGAGTTGGGGGAGTCTGCCGTGCTATCGAGGTTATCACAAGAGAGATGTGCGAAGCGGCATTATTTAGAGTAAACAAAAAATCGGAGGTTGCCTATCCTCTGCGAGTCATGGGCATGGTTTGATTTCCATTTTTACGTCCTCGACTCGACCCGACCATATTCATTCCCAGCGATAACGAGGTAAATTTAATATTATATTTTACAATTATGTCGTATATTTATAGTATAATTGTATGCTAAAAGTTTATTTAATTAGGTGGAACCATCGTGAATCATGTTGGAATACCGAAATCGCTTGAGGATATCACGGCTCTGTTGGACCAAAGGTCGGAATCGAAGTAAGTTTAGAAATTTGTTATTATAATTTAGTATTTCGTATGTAGTGTCTAAATATGAGGTATATGTCTAAAATTTTCGTAATGTGAATATAGTTTGAATGGACCGTCTGGCGACCGAGAGAAATTCGTCTGCGATAATTAGGAGGTTCCTCCAAAATCCGAGCGGTTGTACGTAAAGGTCCCATTGATCACCTACTCGTAGTGGAGATGCACCAGGCGGTCGGGTTATGCGGCAATTTGGATTTAAACAGCGGATTTCGTACCACGGAGGTGCTCGATGATGAGCACAAAGTAGACTTACGGCAAACACATACGAATTGGGCAAGATTTTGGTCGAGAACATATCGAGGCGTGGGAGAACCGATATGACTATATACTGGCCAGAGAACCGATAGTCGTTCGGAGTTAGCATGCGTCTTGGAGTACATGCCATGGTTTAGGATCCATGGCAAGCCATATCTATTGTCGGAAGAGAAGCGGCGACACAACCGAGAGCGAAGGAGCGTCGAGGCCCTTTACACCCAAGGAGAAGGGGTGATGAGGCGGGGCAATCATCACCGCCGAAACCACGATCACCGGGCCCGGCAGCGGCGCCTACCACGATCCACCGGGCCCATCGGTTCAACGACGACAACACGGGCCCATCACGGCATCTACCGTTCATGCGGTGCGTACCGCTCCCCTTATATGTATCCTCCTAACCCATATATGTTTTGATTTCCTATTCCTAGCCGAGTTGGAGTGCATGGCGGGTTCGAGCAGGCACAAACTACTTCGCGGCCATCCGATGGTGAGGCCGGCGTCGCATGTGGTTCGAGGAGGCGGCATCGGAAGCACTTCTTTCGCCGAGCTCGCCGTTCGGGATCTGATCACCCCGCCGTGGTTTATGCAAACACCCGGCGTCAATATTTTATCAGTGGGTCACCATCGCAACACATCGAACCGGACCCTCTGCCGGAGGAATCGATTTCGCCCGGGGTTCCACAACCCCACGGAAGCGGAAGAAGGAGGAATCCGGTAGCGTAACAGTCGGCCGCCCTCGTGTGGCTTTGGTTCCCCACCGGCATCATCCTCGAACTTATCGAGCCGATTTAACCACCGTGTAGTTAACCCGTTCTTAATCTTTTCATCTTTGTTTCAATGCAACAAGAAAATTATTCTTGTTCGCAAGCTAGTTACCAACTTCTAATTACGTCGGAATCAAGCGATGTATCATGCGGTCGCGGCGTCCGGTGTGTTAGTTGAAACTCCAATGCATCATCATGAGATAGATCGACATTATGCATGTAAAGTTTGGAGGCGATGCACGCTGAATAGCGGATCTTCTTCTTCTTAAATCACGAAACCGCCCTCAGCGTCTTCAGTACAATTGGAGCGACTCCGGTTGGAAAATAATCCAACTTACGCACCGTCGGGCCACGCCTCTCGAGGTGGATCCACATCGGATTCATCGTCCGACCCTCCATAACTGCAACAAGCGAGGGCCTCGCCGGTGGATGTCGTGGAGTTCATCATCCCTCCTTAAACATCTTTTCGTGCGATTCCAATCGTATGTGGATTGCCAACCACTAGAACTTGCCGGCGTCCCCGATCGTATTTCTATCATCGGACGTCGGTAGCGGATATGCATGTCCCATCCACCAACCGAGTGTCGTGCGGGGTTATGTTTTCCATACTACGACCGCACACGGGCATACGTGTTTGGCCTCCCACTTTACTAGAGTGTCGGCAGGGTCGTGTATTCCCCTCGAGCAGCGGTACATGTCGAGGTCGCGGCAAGATCACTTAGAGATGAAAATTCTACATATACCTCCATATAGGGTGATCCACGGCAATATGAGTCTCCACCATTGCCTCAAAGCCCCGAGCACCTTTGATGTCGAGCGACTCATATCTCACCGGATCAACGAAAGCGCAAAACCTATACTTAATACATCGAACTTTCATTGGCGTTGTTCCAAAATATTTCGCCTAATTCTTTTGCAGTTCAACCAAATCGATGTTCGATTAAAACTCGATCGTATTTGTGTTCTCCGATAAGAAAACAACGCCATTTTGATGTCACGAACTTCACCGTCGTAGTAAATACTTGGCGATTATCGTTCACTCATTTTCAATTTTTTCCGCTTTGCCTCAATTTCCCTTTACGCCAGCGAGAATGAATTTTCAGCGATTTATAGCCTAATTTTGCCGGAGGCTCTTTGTATAAAGCGCGCCCACGTGGGGGCGTTTTTCATTACGCATCTTGACGATGCGCCTGCTGAAGCGTTTTTGCCTTTGTTTATTGAACGTCCCCTCAAAATTATTTCTCCGTAGACTCGTAGCAAAACGCGTCCACTGCGGCGTTTTCCGAAACGCATCTTGTTTTTGGCGGTGTTTGTTCGTAAAACGTCCCCTCAAAATTATTTCTCCGTAGACTCATCGTAGCAAAAGCGCGTCCCACGGTGGCGTTTTCGAGCATATCTTGTTTTTGGCGGTGTTTGTTGTAAGCGTCTCCTCAAAATTATTTCTTGCGGAGACTATTGGGCCAAAACTTCAACACGGGTAGTAAGGACCAAAAAGCGCCTGCTTTGAGCGTTTTTGTCCACGTCGGCAAAGCGGCGTCCACGTGGGAGGCGTTTTTGGATGGCGTGGAACGCGCTCCGGCGAGGCGTTGCTGGTTCCCTTCCCAAAGCGCGCTTTACGTGGCGGCGTTTTTGGGGATCGACCCACCGTAAGTTTTTCCCAATTCGGCCCTTTTAAAGTAAATTTTTTATTTTTGGTATTTATGGGTCAATTGCCCATAAATTTGTTATGTAAGTTTTTAGGCTTAATTTGATTTACATATCATTAAATTAACATATTACATCATTGTATATATTATATAATCATTAAATTTAAATTTTGTAAATTTGAATATTCATTAACTTTGAATATTTATTATACATATATAATAATTGCAATAATTTTTGTTTTATATTCATAATTAATGTTTTTAAATTTTATTTAATTTATAATTTTTTTAATATAATTATATAATATTTAAAATATATTTTCATAAATTCGGAACTTTTTGGGTTTTAAGTAGGATCTATCTCGGGCTTAAGCTTAGAACGATCTCGGGTTTGGATCTTCTTGAACTCAGGTTTTCTTAAGCTCGAATCAACACTGATGGGTTTTCTAGTTCGAACCTACTTTGACGGTTATGTTTACAATGGGGTGGACCAAGTTTAACTTTGGTTTTAATCACAAATTAATTATTAATCATAAAAGATTTGATACAAACCTCCAACCTTTAAAGTATAAGAAAGAAAAAGTGCAAATCATTTTTTAAGGCGAAACGATTATTAATCCAGAAAAAATTTCTAGGAAAAGCTTTCCAATTCTAATATATGTAAGAGCTGATGACATGGTGAGTACGTTCCTGGAGAGTCATGTCTATAAGCAGCCCTGTAGGAGCTCCATTCGGCTTGGAATGACGGTTGAAGACTGCTAGATGATGCCATCATGGCTGATAAAGATTGAAATGCTAATAGAAGTCCAATCTTAAAAAACCAAGAAGCATCATGATTTTATATGCTTCAATAATCCATGAAGTTCAACAAATGAACAAAATAAGCAAGCGTAACCAAAAGCTTGCAAAACCCAGAAATAGTTTTCTAGTATAGACACCAAAAAGATCAAATCTTGGAGGATATGTGTTGTAGAGGTTCAAAGACCCTGACTTTGAGGGCAAAGTTTTGATTTTAATTTTATCATGTTTCATATTTGTCTTAACTTTTTCATGTGCATTTTAAATAATCTTCATGTGATGTTTGTAAGAATTTTATGTAGACCAAACTTATTAGAATTGGTGGTGACTTGTAAAACTCTCTTTATATGTATACATCTTATACCAAATTAAATCTTAGTGAACAAATTTGGTGAGAATTTTAAGTTTTAAATTTAGTAAGTAGGTAACCTTCTCTTATTTTGTATATCTTAAATCAAACCTTGCTTAATTTAGATTCTCTTTTTCTAATTTTGGAAAATATTACCATATAAATAAATTGTGAGATAAATTAAAATTTCTTTTTCCCTTTTTCATGTCTTGCTTTGTTTATTTTATTATGATTTGTTTGGTGCATTATTGTTGATAGGAGAAAGTGATTTCTTTCGATTTTCATTTATAATTTTTATTTATTTACGCAATAATAACAGCAACAAAAAAAGATTATTCTCTTCTAACATATTCTGATGCATGATTTTAATATGAACAAAGTCATGATCATGGCAACCAATTTTTTACTGAATGAATGCCTTCAACATTTGAGGCATGGGGTCCCATTCTAGATTTTATAATATGTATTATGTCCATTTTGTGAATTAACTAATGAGTAGGCAATAAAATGTTGGTAAAATGGTTTTATTATAAAAATATTGTTTTGGTCTCAAGCGGTGAAGAAGAAGCTACTTATTAAGACTTGTAAAGTCCAATTCACGAGCCTATATATTATAATTTAAAAGAAAAGGTTATGGATAGGTTTGTTTTGTAAATTGGTCCAACCCAACTACTAGCCCATTTTATTGTTTATTTAGTAAAAAAGTATAAAATTGGGAGCCCAAATGGTTAATGGAATAAATTTGGTATTACACTTTCCCATTGGGTCTTCTTCATTGATACAACTCCAAACCCTATCAACCTAATATTCCTCAAACGTTCCAACAAAGCTTTAATACTTTTTCAATGGTGTGAGTTAGGTGAGGATTGTATAAAATTGTGATTCCATATTATCTTTATTTTTTCTAATGGAGAATTTTCAACTTTTTCTCTTATTAGAAATGGGTAGAGATGACGTAGAATCACGATTTCATACAATCATTTCTCGTGATGGTTGACCATAAAAGTAACCATTTTCAATTTAGTTAACCATATATTTTAAAATTTGTAGAAATCTAGGATTTTGATTATGAGAAATCATAAGATATGATTACAGCTCTCATCCTTGTCTATTATAAACTACAAGTGCTGGCCAAAGAAAGCTATTGCTGAAATTCACCAAATTGGTCGCTCACATTAATATCCTGTGGGAAATTGACAGTTCCCAAATGCTGCAAAACCAAGACATGAAAAACTGCATGAGTGAATTAATTTGAAGGTAAATAAGAAAAAGGATAGAAGAAATACGTACAAGGAGGTTGGGTGGAGACGTAAGCGGTACCGCTGAAAAAGCATGACCCACTCACACGTGCCTTCTTTTGATAGTAACTATTGTAAGCATACGAGGCATGTGCGACGAGTGAATTTGGATTATAACAAGCACCATTTGGTTGAATTGGCCCACAATCAGCCCCTCCCTCACCACAAGCATAATCCAACCCCTCCTGCAGCTCCTCCGCCTCAGCGTTGGGGCTCGCCATGCACCATGTCTGCCCTGACGTCGCCTTTGACACTCCTCCCCCGTTGTTCACAGGCGCCGTCTGATTCACGTTGCTCGCCGGTGGTGACTGGTTACCATTCAGCCCCTTTTGTGATAACGGTATATTATATACCCTTTGTTCATTAGGGTAAAATAACCCATAGTTTCTCTCTGATGTCGGACCTGGTTTTTGGTTCTCGTTAAACAAAGCAAATATGTATACATTGAGTGGATCGTTGGGTCTCAAAGGGGTTCCATTTCCGGTCAAAACTCTTCGTACTAAGTTACCATTATACGCCGCCGCGTTGTCTTGGCTTGCACCAACTTCACCCGCATCCCCGGCGGAAGGCCACCCTGTCTCCGTCACCACCAACTTTAAGTCATCATATGTAAGAGCCGACATGGCGGCATAAACGGCGTCGACTTGAGCTTCGAAAAGGCTTTTGTATCTCAACCCGTTACCCGAATCAACCACCCGGGATTGTCTTTGAACAAAGAGTAGTCGAGTGAGATTGTTTTACTGTTATCTTTGTATGCGAAGAAAGGATAAACATTGACCATGAGGTAGGACCCGGTTTCTCTCAAGAAATCCAACATGGGTATAATCGTAGATTGTACCTGGTTCAGTTTGAACGAACCGGCCGAAGCAGGGTACGAGTTTCCCAAGCAACTGATAGCAACAGGGGATGAGACTTTGATGTTGGAATCCAACTTTAGTTTAACCAGTGAAGCCTGGATGGTTTTCATGGCGGGTACAACGAATTTTGTCGTGTCAGTTATATTCTCTGCGATAACTTCGTTTCCGATAGCTATGGCTTCGATCTTCGTTGCAGGGTAGTACTTAGCTATGTTGGCTTGAACCCAACCGTCGGAAAATGACTGATCATTGGCCGCCGAGGCGAGCTGTTCGTTTGGAAGACAGACAACCACGCTGATCCCCGAGTTTGCCAAAGCTGTTAAGACCGCAGAGTCGCTATCGAATATCTTCACTTTCGCCACGCCCTGTGATTTCAACAGTTGCACGACTTTGTCCGGTGGTGGCAAGTTGTCGGCCACTCGACCATAGTTAATCCCAACCGAACCAGCATCTGCAAAAATGAAAAGACAAAACATTGAGCTCCATAGTTAATCTACAGGATTGAACTTTGAAGTTCATATATATATATATATATACCTGAAACAGCAATGGCTGAAAGGAAAAGAATGAGAAAGGAGAAAAAAGATAGGAAGCCATGCCCTGTTCTTGGGAAGGAATACCAAATCTAATGATAGAGAAAATGGGAGTTTAAACGTAGTTATATATATATTTAGAGGGTTAGTGGGAAAAGGAAAAGAGTTGGGATTGAAATCCAATGGAAGCCACCAATCTAACCCTTTTCTCGCTACTATTTTTAGGTTAGTTTTACATGAGTCGACATACTGTTTCTCCGTTTCATTTTACATCAGTAATAGTAGTTCACTTACGTCGGATCTCATCCATGAATTGTGGAAGTTAAGTTAGCTCCCATTAGCAGCAAGGACATATGATCATAGCCATACATCATAAGCCAATTACAAGATTGTTAACCTCATGTTTTACATTGATGATTATGGAAGTTAGGAATTTTACTTAAAAAGCTAGCTCTCCTCTTAAATTCGTAGGTTGAGTTGACAACCAATTGATGTTTGGTTTTGTTATAGGATCAAATTGGAGTAAATTCCTCTAAAAATCATTAATGTGGTTGGGAATTGACATGTTTTTGCTATTCCAAGTTAACTATTTTGCCTATCTTCATTCCCAATAAAAAAAAAAAACCAACCATGTTGGGTGGGTTAGTTGATAAGGATATGAAATCAATTTTTATGAAGAACATTCAATGTGAAATTTTACGTAGGTACAAATTTAGTTTCCATACTACAAGATGATTGTAACTTTTCTTATTCACAAAGATTTCACTTGAAAATCATGTTTGTTTTATAACGTTTTCCTTCATTTTGATTTAGGGTGTAAAAATGTACTATTAATTAAAGCAAGTGTCTAACCAAAGTTTCATCTTATATATATACTTAAAATAAGTTTAATGGAGTTTATACCATAATCATAAAGATTATGTTTTACCATACATATTGCAAAAAAGGTGAAAAATTACAGGTCAAGCCATTGGTAGTATAGGAAGATAATATCATGATTTATTGCCCGCCCCATTACCTATATATATATATATATATATATTTGGTAGACTTTGTATCCATTAATGGGTTTATACTATCCCACTAGCTAACAAGTCTTCCAATTTCACATGATTGATTCAACCATTTATTTCGGTTGTAAATATATAAAAATAATTTTTTAGAAATATATTTTTAAATAAAGGATATATGTTTTAAATTCAATGTAACTTCTCTTTTAATTTTAAATTTAAATCCAAAATTTAAACTTGTTTTTTTACAAGAGTTCAAAATTTTGGCAACCCAATTCCCATCTTAACTGCCATAATAGAGAGAATGAATTTGGATAAAAAATTTTAAAATAATAAAAAGAGAAGTATGTTTTCAATTTCGTCTTCAAGTTTGTAGAATATCAAATTTCCAATATGGAAAGGATTAAGATAAGATAAGAGCTGCAATTTGCATGTAGCACTCCACTTTCGGCGTGAAAATATTTGTAGGGGTGTTTATTGGTTAAATTGAGTGTATTAATTGATAGGTTTTGAAAACTTTTTCCCTAAGACTTTGTCCAATTTATTGGTATTAAAGTTTTTTTTTTTTTACTTATAAATTTTTTTATATATAAGGGTTGAAGGTAGGAGTTGTTTAAGAATCAAATTTAGAATATAGTTGAATATTTTAATATATTATTCTATGTGAGTTAAATTGGTTTAACTCATAATTTCTACTCAACTTTTAAATCGAAAAGGAAAGCGTGTTTAAGCGCATTGAATCTATATCCTCCTTAATTGTTGCAATAAAAGCGATCTTGACTTAGCTAAGACTCAATCAACATATATGCGGTTGGGGATCAACTTTGTATATGCAATGAGAAAATAAAAGTAAAAGTAGAAGATCAAATACACAAATATTTCGTGGAAAAATTCCTCCAAAAGAGAGAAAAAAACCACAAGTAAAGAGACTTCACTAAATAAGCAAAGCTGAAAAAGTACAAGATAAAGATAATTTCAACAAATAACCCTAGATCCAGAAAGAACAAAGCACTCTAGCTAAAACTCGAAATTCCCTAAAACTCACAAAACTCTTTCAACCTCAAATATGATAAAGATGATTAATCTAGGTTACAACAACCCCTTTTATAGGCTAAATTTATAGGTTAAACACAACTAAATAACCATATACTGATCAGAGTTTAATTGGGAAACAATAGCAAAGTTTAACTAGGGGAAGAAAAACCCAATTGAATTGGGAAACACGTCGCCACATCGTATGTCCCTTATCGGGACGTCATTTTCTTCTCGTCAAGACGTCGACTCTTCCTTGTCGCAACGTCAATTCGTAAATACGAGGCACACTCCACAAATTTCCACCTTGACTCGTATTTTCTCATACCTCCTTTTTTGAGCCTATCATGAGCCTATCTAAACCTTTGCGGGATACTCACCAAGTCAAGCGGTGTTTAAACTTGAAAACTAGAAGACTCTTAATTGCGAGAATCATCGCCTAACTTTGAAAGAGTCAAATTTCTTAAATTGACGTCGAGTCAACTCCAACTTCGTAATTGTCAAGGAAATTCTTTGCTACACGAGTCGAGTTGAACCTTGAAGAACATATAGACTACCGGTCTTTCGACATCTCATCAAAATGAAAGCTCCATAGGATACATTAATACCACTTGACTCGATAACGATTTTGCAATTTTTGAGTCAACATATAAGGAGATAAGGTTTTCTCTAAATCGACACACACACGACATCGGCGGTGTCACGATCTAAATGGTACCAATCTTGATTATCTTACTGAGTGATCCATTCCCCATCGCACAACTCTACCTTCAACTGAACTATATGTGGAGAATCAGTCCCTATTGGGACACATGTGGAAAGAACACCCTGAATCCAGGATCCACTCGGACGTAGACTTACACCTTTCAGTCGTAGACACCAACAACCAATCATCACCCTTGTCTTCAACCATATTAGCATCAACTACTTCATCCTCGATTCCTCTCAGCAGCCCTCTTGTTCTTATTTTGTAGTTTGTAACAATCTTCCTTAATGTGACCTTTCTTCTTACAGTAGTCACATACCTTGTCTCGATTCCTTGACCTCAAGTCAATTCGGCTTCTCGCAACAAATCCGAGGGTTTCCAACCTAAACTATTACTTGAACCAAACTCATTGTCGAGTTTTTCTTTGCTCAACAAGTTTCCCTTCACTTCCTCGAACGAGAGTTTATCTCTACCATAAATTAGGGTTTCTCTGAAAGACTTATATGAAGGGGGCAAAGAGCACAATAGTAGCATAACTTGATCTTCATCATCAATCTGAACCTCGACGTTCTTCAAATCATTCAAGAGAGAAATAAAGTCACGATGTGAGCCCTAATGAGTCATCTTCTACCAAATGGAATGTATCTGAGCGTTGCTTCAACACCAAGCGTTTATGTAACAGTCCGGTTTAGACCCTAGTCGGAATAGTGGTTTTGGGACCACAAATCCGAGTCTGAAAAATATTTTAATATTATTTTCCGTGTTTACAGAATGTGATTAAGCATGTGTGAAATTTCCATGAATTAATCTGATCGAATGTGTGCTTAATTTGCAAAATGGACTAAATTGTAGAGAATGCAAAAGTGGCCTTCTATTTGTTAAAGTGTTGAATTGTATGTCTTAATAATTATGAGGTCTTTATAATGCAATTGGACCATTTAATTTATGAATGGACATATATGTACATAGTTAGTGGATTTTGAATATTATTAAAAGGGTTAAAATGGTAAAATGTGTATTAATATTATTTATAATAAAACAAAAGCATGAAATAGGCCATTATCATCTTGTTCTTGCCAAAATTTGAAAGAAAAAGAAAGAAAATAAACCAAGCTATGTTCGGCCATGGTTTTTCTTTGATTAAGGTATGTGATTTATTCGGTTTTTGATAATTTCTACGTTTTTGTGATCGTTGCTTAGCATTCTATCAAGCCCATGCTTTAATTTTAGAATTTGATGATAATTTTGAGTTGTGCCATTTATGATTTTGTAAGCTTTGTGATGATAGTTGATGAAATATGAAAGATATGTGAAAGATTAACATGTTTTGTCTTTGGATTTTTGATGAATTTGACTATTTTGGGCTAAATTATGAAAATGATATTTTGAAGGACTAAAATGTGAAATAAATGAAATATATGGGCTTATATGAAGTATAGTAATATTCGGCTAAGCATGGGTACAAAGAAATTATGTGTATTTTGTGAATTTATGAAATAAGGACTTAAATGTCAAAATGTGAAAATGTGAGGGCTAATTTGTAAAATGCCATAAATGTGTGTATTTGGATTGAATTGAATGATTTGGTAAGTGAATAAGTTAAATTTGAATATGTATAGAGCAAGAACCAAAGAAAACATAATTAGATCGGAAGTCGAAAGTGGTTGAGAGTAGTCGTTTCCATCAGTTCATATCCGTCTGAGGTAAGTCTATATACAAATAAATGTGTTTGAGTTGATTTATTCATGTCTATAATAATTGAATTATGATGAATGATTGTGGAAGATGTATATGTGAAATCAGAAAGCTCAGACAATGTGTCAAAGTAAAAAAAGTCCCGTACGAACCTTAGGAATAGTTAGGATACATATGTCATGACATAGGTTTCCGATATGTGTTATCGTGTAAGACCACGTCAGGAAGTTGGCATCGATTTGAGATTTACATGTAAGACCATATGCAGGACATCGAGCATCATATATGATTTCGTGTAAGACCACATGCGGGACGATGGCATCGATATTGATTACATGTAAGACCACGTCGGGGCGTTGGCATTGTACGAGTTTTCGAGCTATCAGGGTATCCTATTTAATTTAGAATGGTTCAGCGGGCATTTCGAGAAATGAATGGTTATATGAAATGTGCATCCGATGCAGAATGCGTTTGAAATGTATACAAAGTATGAGTATGAAAAGTAAGTATATGTGGAAAATGTGGAGTTGAGATACATGTTTGAGAACAATGAAATAAATTGTGTTATGATCAAATGAACTACATGGTGATGTGGTATGTTTGAAAGCAAATGGTTAGGAACAACTGAACTAAGTGAGAAATATGAAAATTGCTATTGTGATATGCCATAGTTTATATGAATGGAATTATTATATATGTTATATGTAATGAGTTTATTTGTATATGGCTTACTAAGCTTCTGAAAGCTTACTTTGTGTGTGTTTACATTGTTTTATAGATTATCGAAGCTATTGGAAGCTCGGGGATCGTCGAGGATCATCACCACACTATCAAACTATACTTTGGTACCTTTTGAAAATGTATATTTTGAAGTATGGCATGTATAGGCTAGAAATGTTAAGATAAGTTTTGGTACATGTTTGTGTATATAAAGCCATGTGATATGGTTTATTAATGAATGAGATTATGAGTGAATTTAGTCCGAGTTATGTGAAGTAAGTGTTGATATGTTTTGATATGTTCATGAATGGTTAAAAAGATGGTCATTCTTGGTATGTTTTGGTTGCTTTTGGAGTATGAAATGATGATTGTTTGGTATTTGTAGGTATGACCCTTAATGGGTGGTAATTTGACCTTGCAAATGGCCTATAATTACCCACACGATTGAGCACACGGGTGTGTGTCCCGACTGTGTTCTTTATAGTCTTAATTCGATACAAAACAGACTTGCACACGGGCTAGACACACGGGCGTGTGACAGGCCGTGTGATTTAAGTCAGTGTTGCCTACGGGTCAAGCACACGTGCGTGTCTTCGGCCGTGTGGTGCAAGTTAGAATGTATGCCCTGTTTCACACGGTCTTAGACATGGGTGTGTCTTGTGGCCGTGTGCCTCACACGGCCTGTCCACACGGGCGTGTGACCTCTGTAACTTTGATAAATGTTTAAATTTTTGGAAGAAATTGTAAGTGCTTGGTTTAGTCCGATTCCTTCCCAATGCATGTTTAATGTAACACCCCTTAACGTATCAGTCATGGGACTAGGGTTACAGTATACTAGAATAAGACATCACTCGAGCAGGCATATATATATATTTGTTTATATATATATATATATATAAATAATCTCACACAACTTATTAATCATAGCACATTTATATAGAATTTTATTCAAATAAATATCTAAATCTACTAAGAGTCCAACCATGTAATTATCCACATAATATTCTAACATTTAAATAATTAAACATTAATCATAGTCCTACACCCTTTCACAACCAATATACTATCCCTTTTATTAAAATTATATGCACATGTAAACATATCATTTCAATCATTTTAAATACAAATGGCTATCAAGAAATCAATCAAATCACTTACTAACTAATAAGCCAATATATATATATACATATCAAATCACTCAAGTAATCACAAATACACATTCGGCCAATCATATTATCTTCCATACAAACTACTTCAATTATATTCATCATTAACTTATAATTTAAGACTTAACTCCAAATATATTTCAAATTTACAAATCATATACTTATAAAATCCATGATTAACCATAAACAAACCCTTAATAAAATATACCATTTTTTTTTCAATTAACCATAGCCGAATATATGCAAACACATACATAATACCTTATTCAAATTCGTAAGCCGATTGCACATACACATGCCTACATGAAAATTTTACCACAATTACATCTAACAATCACCAATTTCATAAACTAATTATAAAACCAAATTCATTTATAACACATTTAAAACACCTACCATAATTTCATGTCATAGCCGAATACCCATACTCTTAACACTATCAATTCAAACACCATTATCAAGAGCTTATTGACTATTATAACCTCATACTTATCTGTTACATTCGAACATATGTGTCATCGTACCAAATAATATCAACCACAATACGTATATGCACTTTCAATCTTAGTCCATTTAAATAAACAAATCAAACCATCACATATTTATAACCTATATACATTTCGTATCTTAACCACTACCAAAATATCTATATGTATACATTCGATTTTGTGACATCTCTTAACTAAATTCAATCCATCATACAAAGTATAGCCAATAAACATGTATCAATCACATACCCAAATTCAATATGTCTAGCTTTAAAACATAACATATACTTACTTATTATGAACTTATACCATAATCAATATGCATAAGTATAAACCTAATTCCAAAACCATCTCAACCTCAAGCATGTAAACCAATTCAACCAAAGAAGATAAGCCATTTTCGCATGGCTATTAATTACATTCAAAAATACATAATTTGTATTCAACCTTTTACTATGCTATACATGCAATATATTCAAAATTATCATAGAAAAATACCAAAGAAAGTATCGATAGTGTGATAGCCCTCTTGGCGATCAGAGAGCAAATAACGTAACCAAAATCTATAAAACAAAGATAGCGAGAAAAACACAAAGTAAGCTATTTAAGCTTAGTAAGTCAAAAATGAAGTAATATCAACCCGACTTAGCAAAATCAAATATACAAAGTTATATCAAGTAGTAAATTATATACAATCACAAATAATTACTCAAATTTCAATATCAAAGTCACACAATATACCCTTTGGCGAATACACATAGTTGAAAACTTATACATATTTCACATGTTTATACATTAACCTTTATCTGATGAACTAAACATATAACTTACCTTTCTCTTCATAACACAATTTATATCGTAACTGAATTTTTTTAGTTCAAATTCCACATTGGCCTTCACTTACACATGCCCGTTGAACCGTTCGAATTAAAAGGATACGCGGATAGTCGGAAGCTCGTACAATGCCAAGCGTCGGGCGTGGTCTTACATGTAATCACATATCGATGCCCTTTGTCCCGAGACGGTCTTACGAATCAAATATGATGCCAATGTCCCAGACATGGTCTTACATGATAACACATATCAGATATCCTATGTCATGACATATGTATCCTATCTATTCTTAAAGTTCATACGGGGCTTACGGACGTCGAACCTCGGTCGAATCAAGCTCGAAAGTTAGCCAAATCACAAAACCCACATTCGACCATAGCATATATAAATTCAAATAATTCATTTTGATACATAACAAATACATATCCATGGTTATTTCAACATTTAAATGCTTATTGACTTACCTCGGATGTAAATCATTTATTAAATCGGCTACTCGACCACTTTTGTCTTTTCCGATCCAAATCGATTTCTTTAATTCTTGATCTAAACATATTCAAATTAAGCTTATTTAAACACCATTCTATTTAATTTAGCCTAAAAAAACATAAATGGGAAAATTACAATTTTGCCCCTAACATTTCACACTTTTTACAATTTAGTCCTTTTTGCTCAAAACACAAAATACACAAAATTTGACTATACTCCTTAAGGGCCGAATATTCCTAGTGTCCATACAATCCTACACATTTCATTTATTTCACATTTTAGTCCCTCAAAAATTTATTTTCACAATTTAGTCCAAATTACTCAAATTCATCAAAAATCCAAAGACAAAACATGTTAATCTAACACATATCTTTTATTTTATACCATTAAACAACAAAAATAAAAAACTTTCAACAATAGCATAACTCAAAATATTCACCAAAATAAAAAATTCAAGCATGGGTCTTGTAGATAACTTAACAACGATCTCAAAAGCGTAAAAATTATCAAAAACCGAACTAGAACTCACCTTGAATAAAGCTTCAAAAGTGCGAACCTAAGCTTCTTTATTTCTTTTCTTTTATTTTTGTTTCGGTCATAAGAAAAAAAAAAGAGATGAACATGGCTTTTAATTATTTCATGTTTGTTTTATTATAACAATATTATAATATATTATTTATTATTATAACCTTTATAATTATTATTAAAACTATATAATATAAGCCTAGTGCCGTCCACTATCTCCTTAAATAGGCTAATTGCCCTTTAAGGACCTCATATTAAAAAGCCACTATCAAATAAGCATTTTACACTTTAATTTGTAACTTTTACATTATGCGCGATTAAATCCTTTTATTTAATCGGGTACCTAAACATGACAAAATTAAAGCACGAAAATTTCACACAATTAAATTCACACATAATTAACACATAAAATAATATTAAAATATTTTTGGACTCGGATTTGTGGTCCCGAAACTACTATTCGATTAGGTTCAAAATCGGGTACATTACATTTAAGGTCTCGTAGACCTCCTCAAGGACAAAGTGATTATGAATGATGATATTTTGTTGATGTGAAATGTATGCTTGTGTAATGTTCCGATTTGTTAGGTAATGCCTCTTAACCCTAGTCAGACAATGGATTCGAGTTAGGGGTGTTCTGATTTAACCAGAGACTTTGTAATATATATGGTTTCTAACTTTCTTCATAAGATTGTTGTTGTTTTCTCTGAAAGTACCTCTTGCAACAAATTGTTCGTGAGGTACAACTGAATCACGCTCATCCCATTTTGTGAGATCTAGATTTTGGGCTTTTTCCCGATAATGATTTTCGAGCCATTACGAACTAAATTCTTGTCATCGAACTTGCCATAAGTTGAAATTTATGTACTTGTTGAATCTCTTAATATCGAACCTCATTGCCATCATTGAATGTATCGATCTACGGAAGTTGAACTGTAGCTTTAATACCAGTTTGTTGGGGATCAACTTGTATATGCTACAAGAAAATAAAAGTAAAAGTAGAGAATATCAAACACACAAATATTTACGTGGGAAAATTCCTTCAAAGAAGATGACAAAAAACTACGGGCAATTGAGACTTCACTAAATGAGCAAAAATTGAAAAAGTACAAGATTGAGATAATCTCAACAAATAACCTTAAATCAGAAAGAACAAAGCACTTTGGCTAAAACAGAAATTTCCTAAAACTCTCGACTCTCTCAATTTCAAATTTGATTAAAATGATTAATCTAGGTTACATGACCTTTTTTTAGGCTAAATTCGTAGGTTAAACATGACTAAAATAAATCCTAAACTAATTGGAGTTTAACTGAGAAACAATAACTGAGTTTAACTAGGGGAAGAAAAACACAGTTGAATTGGGAAACACGTCGCAACGTCATACATCCTTAAATCGAGACATCGTTGAGATATCGAGTGTCACGTCTGTAGTAGCCCATTTATGCGGGCTTGAATAAATAAAAAATAATAAAATAAAATAAACCAATGTCCAGTTACAGTCCATTTACAAAACCAAAATTCAAACTCAAACCCAGATTACTTATCCATTACAGTAGCCCAATTAACATTAGCCCAAAAACCAATTAAAGTGGCGATTGCCCAAATAATTTTTGACGCGAGGAAACCCTATGTTTCCATTGCGCATAAGCACCTAAGTGTGACCCTAACACGAGACCTTTCCTCGTGTCGCAATCAAGCGCGCGGATAGTGCTCCTGCGCCGAATTTCTCATCGTCACTTTGCAAAAAAGGAAAGAAGAACACGACAAAATCAACAAATATGGATGAGAATATTGATTTTGTATTTATTTTTTAGGTTATAAAAATCCTAATAAAATCGTAAAATGGGATACACGAAAAATAGACAGAAAGAATACTGAGATTAAATAAAAAAACCCAATAGCAGGTGATTTTCATTTATTCTATTTCGTTTAATTTTTATTTTTCTTTTCGATTTATGCTATTTTTTTATATACATATACAAATCTTTGTTTAAAAAAATAACAAGTAAAGAGACTACCTTCGATTCGACTTGAAATGGGAAAATTTGGCTTTCAATCGCCGTGCGAGGTGGCGCGTGCGATGGTCCGTCACCGGAGCCAGGCGGATCGGCCTCAAGCGAGGGGAAGAGCCTTTGAGTTTTTTTAAAGAAGTGTTTAAAATGATTTTTGGGGTTATTTTTAGCTTATATAAGCCGTCTATCTGACGCCCGTTTTGGGAGTCACGATGTAAAGGCCAAAGCGGCGTCGTTTAAAGGCGGACCAGTAGCGTTGACCCGATACCGGGAGGATCGCGTGTTTTTATAAAGGGCAATTTGCCTCTTTGGTCCTTCCGCAATTTTATTATTTTTAATTTTGTTCAATTTAAATTTTCTTTTTATTATTTATTACAGAAATTTATATTTTCTTACAATCCGATCCTAGGGCTATTTTAAAGGCGAGAAAGGGAGAAACGGCACCGTTTAGGAGATGAGGCATAATTGCCTAATAGGTCCCTATAATGTATTGTAGCGTTCTAACACTGGTCCTTTTACATTTTTACCCTGGATTTTGTTTTATTTCGATTTAATCCCGTTTCTTTGATTTTTAACCTTTTATTTATTTATATATTTTTAATTACTTTAGCATTTTGTGAAATTAATTTATTTATATTAAATTCTATATTATTTTATATTTTAATTTTTTTGTATAATGTATATTATTTAAATTGATCTATTAATTAATGTGAAGTTTTCTATGTGTTATTTATTTTGAATATGTATTATTATATATATATATATTAAGTTGTTATATTCAATTTATCCTTTACACTTAGATTTTATATATTCAAGTTTTTATATACTATTCATTTTAAATATACATTTATTTTATTACGTATATATATATATATCTATTTTTAGAATTTGCCATATCATTTTTTATATATATATGCAAATATCTATTTTTATTTGCAAATATCTATTTATTATTTGCAAATATCTTTCGCTTTATATCTTTTATTTGTTTAGCCATGCTAATTTATTTGTTTATGATTTTTTATGTTTAATTTAGTATAACTATTTTATTATTTATGTCATTCGTTATTTTATATTATTCTTTCTTTAATTGTTTATATTAATATTAAGTGTTAATATGACTTGTAATTATGGTGAATTGCTATATGGAATTTATGTTTTGTAATGAATTAATACAATATTTTATTCAAATCATTTTAAAATTTTAGCATTTTACTTAAAAGTTTTTTTATACGATGATACATAATATTTGGAGGCTATGAGAAAAATTGTACCCTAACTCTTTGGGTTCGATTTTTTCTCGTTGAACTTAAAATATCAAGTATCCTTTTTAAAAATTTTGAAACCCATAAACTTCAAATCAAAACTTATTCGGGGAATTCAAAATATTGTATCCTAACTTATTGGATATGATGTTTTGTGTCTCGAATATGGATTTTCTACAAATAAAAGCAAGCTTAGTTTGAAGCTTTGAAATGTTACATCCTAACTCATTGGGTGTGGTATTTTATTTCTTTGAGCTAAGAAAGTTTTGGTTTTCTTTCAAAAAAAGGATCACATTTTAAATTTTCGACATTAGGACATGAGTTTATCAATTAGGTACCAATTTTTGGGCTTTACGAGGGTGCTAACCTTTCCTAAATACATGTAGACTCGAACCCGTTTTCTTGAATTTTGTAAGCCAAAATCAATATTTTAAATAAAATAGAAAATGTTTTATAAGTTGATCCGATCACACCTAAGTAAAAGATCGGTGGCGACTCCCATTTTCGTTTTAAAGTCGATCCCCATTTTTTTAAATATAAAAATGGTTTGAAAGCTTAAGCGACTCCTTTGGGGACACAATAAGAGAGTCAAGCCGTTAAAATTGATTATTTTATGTCCTTTGTCGGAAATTTAAAATTCGATTTGAAAACTTAATTTGAAAATTACGATCCTTTTGTCACATTTGTTTGTGTCATTTTCTTGTGCGCATTGCATTGCATGACCGTTATAGTCGTACCTTTAAGTAGGAGTGAAAAACTATGCCGCCGTGAGGTTTTCACCTCCGCATAGGCTAGTGGATTATGCAGGATACATCTGTACCTATGTATTCGTAAAGTTTTCACTACCGCATAGCCATAGGGAAATGTATTCCCTGAACTGAACTCGGTCCATATGAGCCTATAATGGGTGAGGATTGAGGATTCTTTGGTTCGGTACCTCAACTTTAGAGCTAAACCACACGTAGAAAGCGTAAGGACTTACCTAAGTAGAACTATGCTAAACCTTAGTGGTTACCCGGATAGATGTTTGTTTATTTTATTTGCTTTAAGTTTTATTTGATGATACTAACTTGTTGTGCTTTATTTTGGTGCATGTCATTTCATATTTTAAGAAGTATCGATTCACGGTCAGTTTCTAAGTTAGAAAGCTGGTTATGAAGAACGAATTCCTTGATAAAGTGAAAGACAACGCAAAGCGTCCGCATGTAGTCGAGCAAACGCAATTAGAAAAAGGGAATAGCTTAGCTGACGGGTATGTGTCGGACTATGGGATTTCACTCGTATTAGTATCACGCAAAATGAATTCCAAGAGTTGAAAGAAATTTGGACCCAGTGGGATGATGAGGCTAAGCAGCTGTTCTATCATAATTATGGAGATCTACCCTACTTGCTCGACATCAAGGTAGATAAGCATTTGTTCCGGGCTATGACTCAGTTTTGGAACTCTGCCTATAGTTTTTTCACTTTTGGGAAAGTAGATTTAGTGCCCACGGTGGAGGAATATACAACCTTGCTTCGTTGTCCAAGGGTCCAAGTCGACAAAGCTTATTCTAGGGCGGCTAATGTCCCAACTTTTGTGAAGAAGTTAATGAATATCACGGGGATGAGTGAACAGTGGGTTGCAGCCAGAATTCAGAAGAAAGGTGAGGGTAAATGCATTCCTTTGGTGAGTTTAAGGGACCTGATCTTAGCACATACAGATGTAAAGAAGTAGATTGACGTCTTTGCCTTGTGTATTTATGGTTTGGTAATTTTCCCTAAAGCTCTAAGACATGTAGATGAAGTAGTTACTGATTTATTCGATCGACTTGACAAAGGTTTCACGCCTGTACCTGCGATCTTAGCCGAGACGTTCAGATCTTTGAATGCATGTAGTAGAGCAGGTGAAGGTAGGTTCATTGGATGCGTGCAGTTGTTATTAGCTTGGTTTCACATTCATTTCTGGAAAGTGGAGAAAGTTTCTTATCGGGTTTTCTCTGAGAATTATTCTCCATTAAAAAAGATAGTGGCTATACCAATGAGAGAAGACATGTTCGAGGAAAATTGGATGGTGCTCCTTCAAAACCTTCAAGAGGAAGACATCGAGTGGAGAGCTTCTTGGATGATTCCCAATAAAATTTTTTACCGGTGTGGGAGTTTTGACTGGGTTCCTTTACTTGGAATTTGGGGAGCCGTTGGGTATGCCCCTTTGCTCATACTAAGGCAATATGGATCAAGACAGTTCGTACAGCAACATATGGGCTGGCTCAATGTAAGTTCTCATATAGAGGGGATAACTATAAGAAGAAGGTTAATAAGATTCTTAGTGCTTAGAATCAGATTCGCAGGATGAGGAGATTATCCATGAGCCCAATGACGCGACCCAGAATACAGCGGATGGAGGGTTAGAAGGATTAATGACAACATCCCTCAGTGAATCCAGAAGACGCCCGGTAAAGAGAGGAATACTTGCGAGTGGTCCCATCAGAATTGGAGATTATAAAACAAGATTTTGAAAGGATGAGTTCAGAGCTCGGAAAGAGGATGGAAAAGTTAGAAGAAGAAAAAATGTACTTGAGATTAGATGTGGATGTTCGAGAAATTGGAGGCCAAAAAATTGAGAAAAGGGAAGAAAAGGGTCGAGAAAGATTTGGATAGTCTAAAGACGAGAATATAAGAAGCTACGTCTATCAATGAAAAATGCCAGGTTGGGGAAGACTTTGGAACAGTGGCAACAGGAGATTTAAGAGGAAAAGGAGTTTGGCAGATGCGAAATGAGGCCTTAAAAGGAGTTTGGTGAGAGAGCCAAAAGGATAAATGTGGATTAAAAGCTAGAGTGCATTTGAATGGGACGGTCTCTTCACCACCATCGAAAGCCGTAATCTTTGCAATCGAGCTAAAGTCGAGTCTGAACAAGATTGAGGAAATGAAGGGCAAGATCGAAAAATTAGAATCGGCATTGCAAAATTGTGAACTCTGGATCGGGCTTCTGGAAGTAAGAGCTCCACCATTCCCATGATCAAGTTAGAAATTGAGATTATCTCATGGGTGAAGCAATAGTTGATTCGAGAGGTGGTGATCATTTGAGACTTTGGCAAAGACACCAGTGATACATTGAGCATGAAATATGAGCTACTGATCGGATCGTGGTCAAGAGCTAGACTTGTTATTTAGGAAAGTTAAGACTTTGGGCATTAGAAGTAAAGCATATTTGTAGATACATTTTATGTAAAGGATTTTGTTTTCTAATAAATTTTTCTAAATGAAATTGAATCTAAATCGATGCCTTCTCTTTTGCATTCATGCATTTGCATTACATCACATCATATACATTTAAGTCCATAGAAAGATCCTAATTAGTTGAAATTATTACGAGAGAGAGAGAGAGAGAGAAAGAGAAAGAAAGAAAAATTTGAAAACTAAACACCGTTCACAGTACACGTGCTAAGACAAAGAATATGGATCAAAGACTCGAGCAGTTTGAGAGAGACATGCAAGACCATTTGCAAGAGCGGTTGGCAAAAATCAACAAGATATGAGGAACAAATGATGGAAGCTCAAAGGAACATGGTGGCTCAAATGACTCGACTCTTTGAATGGAGCAATGGACAAAGGAAAAGGCCCCATGACTAATCTTTGGAGAAGATAATGAGGACTTTCCTCCGAGTTTTACCTACCACATGCACAAACACAATCTGAATAACATCCCTGAAGGCCATCTGTCACGATTAGGCCTCAACAAGGGCGAACTAATCTTGGAGTGCCCATGAATTTCCAAGTTGGCGCAGGATCCAACCCGAGAGATAACCTGCTAATCCTGTTATCCCGACCTAGATATAACAGAGGGAAAGGACAAGAATTGAATCCTCAAGGCGGTTAGAGGATCGTTGTAGATGGTTGGAAGAAAAGTTCAAGGCCTTAGAAAATCTTGATAATCACCATGGAATTGATGCTAAAGACTTGAGCTTAGCTCGCATTTGGTGCTTCCTCATAAGTTTAAAATGCGAGAATTTGAGAAGTACAATGGGACCAGTTGCCCTGAAGCCCATATTACCATGTTACGTAGAGCGGATGACCGGCTATGTTAATAATGATCAACTCTTAATTCATTGTTTCAAGAAACGAGTTTGATGGGAAAGGCGTCGGGTGGTACAATCAACTCGATCGTGCTAAGATTAGCTCTTGGAGGACTTGGCCCAAGCTTTTATGAAGAAATACAATCATGTCACAGACATGGCGCTGATAGAATCACTTTGCAAAATATGGTGAAGAAGTCAAATGAAAGCTTGCAGGCGATGCGCAAAGAGCGGAGGAGGTTGCCATGCAAGTTCAAGCCACCGCTTCTAGAAAAGGAAACAACAATGCTTTTATCAATACTTTAAAGGCCCCATTCATTACTCACATGATAGGAAGTATCGCAAAGAGCTTTGCGGATATAGTAATGGTGGGAGAAATTATTGAAAATGCCATAAGGGGTGGCAAGATAGAAAGCAGGGAAAACACCAAAAGGTCACTCAAGGAAAAAGGAGAGCGAGGTGAATAATCACGAGTACATATAACAAAGGGTACTCGAAGTCAATTACTATCGATCAACCAAAAGTAACCACTAGCTATCAAGGCTCTTCAAGGCGGGAATCCAATTCGAGGCCAAATACGAGAAAAGCTCCAGTTCACACCCATCCCGATGACATATAAAGAGTTGTACGAGAATCTTTTTGATGTGCATGTGGTGTCTCTTTCCTACTCAAACCCGTGCAACCTCCGTTCCCAAAATGGTATAATGAGAATGCCCAATCACGAGTACCACGTGGGAATAACGGGTCACTCAATTGAAAATTGTACTACGTTTAAAAAGTTGGTCGAAAGGTTCATTAAAATGGGAATTGTGAAATTGACGTTTCATCGAAACGATCACTTTGACAAGGCGATAAATGCGATAAGCGAAGGAGGAGATAAGAAAGTTGCGACTCCTTGAAGAAGTCAAAAGCGAAAGAGAGGAACAGGGAGCAAGTTTTCAAACCCTTGCATAATTGGGAGTGTTTTAAATAATGGGATTTGTGGAAGAGATCACTGTATTTTTAGAGCTAATCTAGAGTAATATTCAAAACACGCTTGTTGCCTTAAGCCTAGAGGAAATAAGAACCCTTTTGTGAAATAGGCTTGTGTCAAGAATTTTTATTTCAATAAAATGCATCTTTTGAGCAAATATTCTTTTATTTTTTCCATTTCATACTGTACAAACAATTATTATTAGTTTTTTTCTTTTGTTTGTTCTTTAGACTTTCTTTCAAGTATTCTTTCATTTTTCATTCATGACCATACAAATAATCATTCTTTGAATCATTTATTCTTTGGAATCTTCCTTGAACCTACAATAGGTCTCCGGATATCAACGATGTGAGCAACGGCATTCTTCGACTCGAGTCTCCCTTCAAGTAAGATATGTGTCTAGAAGGATCTCGGGACTTTGAAGATGATGAGGATTGTAACCTATCTTACGATTTATTAAGAATGGTAGAACAAGATGAAAAGCAGACCTACTCTACAAAGGGTGAGTGGATATTATGAGCATAGAAAAGAGGTGAAGATTGTAGCCTAGCTCACCACGAAATAAGGTGAGACATCATTGAGTTATTTTCAAGAATTCAAAGATGTTTTTGCACGATCATATCAGAACATGCCTAGGCTACTGAGACGCGGGTATATTGAAATCTTAAAAGAGGTCCATAAGGATGTCAGAAGGACACATGTAATGGTTTTACAATGGCCAAGCTAATCATGAGGTTTGGGTACTGCTAATCTACATAGAAGGGGATGGCATCAGTTATGCCGTATTTAAGGAGACAAGATTCATATGCCTCATTAATTTTTTCACAGACTTTCTCTATGTGGGGCAGGCCAATCTCGGCAAAATTTCTAATATACGTCGATTTATCTTGGTGGTCGTCGATTACTTCACTAAGAGGGAGAAAGTAGCTTCACATGTCAATTTTACAAGGTCGACAGTAAAAAAAAAAGATTAGGCACCAATAAAGAATGCCAAAAAGGACAATGTCAAAAGTTTGTAGTCTGTTCAAAGATCAGACGCCATATCATAAAGCAACAAAGGCAGCCAAAAAGAAAAAATAAAACAAGGATTGTAGGAAAGATGACCGAGACTTGTAAAGATTGGCATAAGAAGCTACCATTTACTCTCTATGCTTATCAAACGTCGACCAGGACTTTCGCTGGGGCAATACTTTTCCCATTGGTTTATGGAATAGAAGTAGTTTTTCCCATGAAAATCAAGATTCCTTTGCTCCAAGCTTTGATTGAGTCAAGAATTGGATGATGTAGAATGTCTCTAGTGAACTTGGTGAAGAAAAGGGTTTGAAAGTATTCATCATATTCAAAAAATAGATGATCTTGATTTATGTGAAAATGGTCCACCCAAGGAATTTCATGATGGGGACTGGTATTGAGGAAGATCCTTCTTATACAAAAGGATTTCAGAGAAAGCGGATGCCAAGCTGGAAGGACCTTATGTAGTAAAAAAGGCTTATTCTAGAGGAGCATTGTTATTAAGCGAGACGGATGGCGAAGACTTGCCCAATCCAGTAATCTGAGTTCATCAAGAAGTATTTTACCCGAAAGGGGAAAGGCCAAGGTGAAAAACCCACAAAGGCGCCTTGAAAAAAAAAAAAGAGAGGCCAAGGTGAAAACCCGCAAAGGGCGCTTTGAGACCAAAGGGGTTTTGAGCCGAAAACCCGAAAAAGGGCGGCTCAAATTTTGATCAAAGATAGGGCATGTGGTAGTCTTGCTAGGCCTGAATTAACAATGAGGAAGTATGCTACGTCTTGGGGCATTGATAAAGTACTCGTATCCTCTAAACACGTATTGAGCTCAAAATGGTCCTCAAGAAGTTTGTCTGAGAAGCTCAGTCATGCGATATCCTGGGGCACCTAGCTTCTATCTTACCCATTTTGAATTTGCTATCTTTGATTACTTTATTCTTTTCAATATACACCCCATCAATTTTATTTTATGGCCTTGGCTATCTTTGATTACTTTATTCTTTTCAAGATACACCCCAATCAATTTTCTTTTATTGCCTTGGTTATCTTTGATTAACTTATTTGTTTCGAGCTATGCTCTGATTAATTTCTTTCTCGTCCATTGTTGTGATCTTTTCAAGCATTTTATATTGAAATAACGATTAATGGACTAATAATACTTTCATAAAAGGAGTTTAGCATATTACTCCGAAGCTTCTAAATAATATGAGAATCAAACAGGACTATTGTTTAGAACTCACCAAGCCTAAGGGTTGGAAATATTGAAAGATGATTATCTCTTTGGATTTTTATTGGTTGAACAAAAGGTAAGACATTTAAATCAAGTGATACCTTCTCGAAAAATAACGAGCAATGTCAACCCAAGTGTAAAATTGGATCATTTCTGGGAAAAGAAAAATGATACTCTACATTCATGCAAATTTCAGGCATATACATCTGGTCATTACACCCAGGGAATGGTGTAACAGATCAAATTGATTGAAGATGATACAAATTTCTACGAGTGGTAGCAAGATGGATGGAAAAAACCAAATGTTATTCCCTGAAGTTGCAGTAGGAGGTACAAACTTTATGTCCCAAGGTTCAAGTGGAGTGGACTCAGAATTACCATGGGGCAAATTATTTGAGCAGAATATGATTGATACTTTGAGAGGAACGAGGATGAAGAACAAATGAGTGATGACACCTTAAATAGGAATCATACTCATAACATTTCTGCATTCATATATCATAGCGCGTCTAATTAGGAGCATTTGATTCATTTCGATCAGGGCATCCTAATCATTCGGCATAAGGATATACTCATTCTACAGGTCATGTCCTCTATAGGACAATGTAGTAGGGTAGATTGACGCTTTTAGCCTGACCTCCTGAAGTTGCAAAGTGGGAGCAGACTAAAATAGCAGATCCGCCTTCCCGAGGTTGCGATGAAGCGATCGAAGACATCAGCCTTGTCTCCCCGAGTTTGCGAGTGGAGCGAAGCTAAAAGATAGCGAATCCCGCCTTCCCGAGGTTGCGGTGAAGCGGATCGAAAACATCATCCCGCATCCACGAGTTTACGATGGAGTAGATCGAAGGCAATGAGATCTTATCTTCACCGGTTGCAGGAAGCGATCGAAAGATATTAGCCTGCCGCCTCCCGAAGTTGCAGCAGAGCGCATGAAGGCAGCGAGATCTTATCTTCCACGAAGTTGCGAGGAAGCGATCGAAGATATTAACGCCTCCACGAAGTTGCGTGAGCGACTAAAGACAGCAGATCTTATCTTCCGAAGTTGCAGGAAGCGATCAAGATATTAGCCTACCTCCCGAGTTTGCAGCGGAGCAGATCAAAAATGATAGAGCGGACTCAAAAACAAGCAGATCTTATATTCCTAAAGTTGCGAGGAAGCAGATTGAAGATATTAGCCGCCTCCCTAAAGTTGCAAATGAGCGCATCGATAATGATAGATCTTATCTTCCTAAAGTTGCAGGAAGCGTCGAAGATATTAGCTTGCCTCCCGAGTTTTGCGTGAGCGGATGAAAATAGCAAATCTTGTCTTCCTGAATATTGCAGTGAAGCGGATCGAAGATACTAGTCTGGCATCCTTGAAGTTGTAGCGGAGCAGACTGAAGATAACAGATCTTGTTTTTCTGAGATTGTGATGAAGCAGATCGAAGATACTAGTCTGACCTCCTTGAAGTGGTAGTGGAGCAGACTAAAGATAGTAAATCTCGTCTTCCTGAAGTTGCAGTGAAGCAGATTGAAGATACTAGCCAATCTCCCTGAAGATACAGCCATTTGACAAGACACGGCAAAATGGGTCCTTTTATCGTCTTTGCTCGATTCTCGTTACGACAATGAGCAAAGAGGGGCGTATAGTAGCCCATTTATGCGGGCTTGAATAAATAAAAATAATAAAATAAAATAAACCAATATCGATTCTGATCCATTTACAAAACCAAAATTCAAACTCAAACCCAGATTACTTATCCATTACAGTAGCCCAATTAACATTAGCCCAAAAACCAATTAAGCTGGCCCAGTGGCCCAAATAATTTTCAGACGCAGGAAACTCTAGGTTTCCATTGCGCCGCAAGCACCCAGCGTAGCCCCAACACCAGCCTTTCCTCGCGCCGCAATCAGCGCGCGGATAGTGCTCCGCTGCCGATTTCTCATCGTCCGCCTATAAAAAAAGAGGAAAGAAGAACATAGCAAAAATCAACAAATATGGACAAAATATTGATTTTGTATTTATTTTTTGGGTTATAAAAACCCTAATAAAATCTGTAAAATAGGATACACGAAAAATAGATAGAAAGAATACAGAGATTAAATAAAAAAAAACCCAATAGCAGAGGTGATTTTCATTTATTCTATTTCGTTTAATTTTTTATTTTTCTTTTCGATTTATGCTATTTTTTTATATACATATACAAATACTATTTAAAAAATAACAAGTAAAGAGACTACCTTCGATTCGGCTTCGAAATGGGAAAATTTGGCTTTTCAGGCCGCGCCATGCGTCCGAGGTGGGCGCGTCGATGGTAAAATCACCGAGCCCAGCCGGATTCGGCCTCAAGCCGAGGGAGAGAGAGTTTCTGAGCCTTTGTTTTTTTTTTTTTTTAAAGAAGTGTTTAAAATGATTTTTTGGGTTATTTTTAGCTTATATAAGCCGTTTATATCTGACGCCTGTTTTGGGGTGACCCCAAAAGCGGCGTCGTTTAAAGGCCAAACCCGCGCGTTGACCCGATACCCGGGGAGGATCCGCGTGTTTTTATAAAGGGGGCAATTTGCCTCTTTGGTCCTTCCGCAATTTTATTATTTTTAATTTTTTTCAATTTAAATTTTCTTTTTTTTTTATTTCAGACCAGAAATTTATATTTTCTTGCAATCTGATCCTAGGGCTATTTTAAGGCAGAAAGGGAGAACAACGTCATTTAGGAGATGAGGCATAATTGCCTAATAGGTCCCTATAATGTGACGCGCGTTCTAACCTGGTCCTTTTACATTTTTTACCCTGGATTTTGTTTTATTTCGATTTAATCCCCGTTTCTTTGATTTTTAACCTTTTTATTTATTTATTTATTTTTTAATTACTTTAGCATTTTGTGAAATTAATTAATTTATATTAAATTCTATATTATTTTATATTTTAAATTTTTTTGTATAATGTATATTATTTAAATTGATCTATTAATTAATGTGAAGTTTTCTATGTGTTATTTATTTTGAATATGTATTATTATTATTATTATTATTATTATTATATATATATTAAGTTGTTATATTCAATTTATCCTTTACACTTAGATTTTATATATTTAAGTTTTTATATACTATTCATTTTAAATATACATTTATTTTATTACGTGTATATATATATATATATATATATCTATTTTTAGAATTTGCCATATCATTTTTACATATATGTTTTTTTATTTGCAAATATCTATTTATTATTTGGAATATGTCATTCATTTTATATTGTTATTTTTTTTTATTTTTCTAGCATGTAAAGCTTCATATTTATTTAGTAGTTCTTATCTTTCGCTTTATATCTTTTATTTGTTTATCCATGCTCAGGGGCAAAGGCAGAACAAATTTTTAGGGGGGCCGAATGAAAATTTATTTTTTTATGGTCTATATCTTTATAATTTTTAAAGGATTAAATCAATTTCTATAATTTTAGGGGTCAAAGTACCATTTACATTTTACTAATTTAAAATTTTAAAAAATTTCAAGGGCTTAAATATAAATTTTCCATTTTAGGGGCGGGGCCTTGCCATTTCTTGTATCCGCCTCTGTCCATGCTAATTTATTTGTTTATGATTTTTTATGTTTGCTTTAGTATAGCCAGTAAGCAGAGGGTGGCATGGGCCCGGCCCCTAAAAGGTAAAATTGCTATTTAGGTCCTTGAAATTTTTTTAAAATTTTAAATTAGTAAAGGTAAAATTGCACTTTGGCCCCTAAAATTATAAAAATTTGATTTAATCCTTTACAAATTAGAAAGATATAAATTATAAAAATTAAAATTTCATCAAGCCCCCTAAAATTGTCCACAAGCCACCACGAGTATAGCTATTTTATTATTTATGTCATTCGTTATTTTATATTATTCTTTCTTTAATTGTTTATATTAATATTAAGTGTTAATATGACTTGTAAATATGGTGAATTGCTATATGGAATTTATGTTTTGTAATGCATTAATACAATATTTTATTCAAATCATTTTATATAACAAATATATTTTGCTAAATTGTCGCATTTTATTTAAAAGTTTTTTTATACGATGATACATAATATTTGGGGGGCTATGAGAAAAATTGTACCCTAACTCACTGGGTTCGATTTTTTTCTCGTTGAACTTAAAATATCAAGTATCCTTTTTTAAAAATTTTGAAACCCATAAACTTCAAATCAAAACTTATTCTCGAGAATTCAAAATATTGTATCCTAACTTATTGGATATGATGTTTTGTGTCTCGAGATATAGATTTTCTACAAATAAAAGCAAGCTTAGTTTCAAAGCTTTGAAATGTTACATCCTAACTCATTGGGTGTGGTATTTTATTTCTTTGAGCTAAGAAAGTTTTGGTTTTCTTTCAAAAAAAAAAAGGATCACATTTTAAATTTTCGACATTAGGACATGAGTTTATCAATTAGGTACCAATTTTTGGGCGCATTTACGAGGTACTAACCCTTCCTCAGACGTAACCGACTCCCAACCCATTTTCTTGAATTTCGTAAGCCAAAACAATATTTTAAATAAAATAGAAAATGTTTTATAAGGTGATCAGATCACACCTAAGTAAAAAGATCGGTGGCGACTCTGTCGTAACCATTTTTGATAAAGCGAAAGAAAACGACGCAGTCGACTCGATTTTTGAAAATGAAAAGGGAAGAAAAGGAAGGAGTCGCCACCGATCTTTATTTGGGTGTGATCGGATCACCTTTGTTTTAATAAAGCGTCTCATTTATTAAAGCGATACTTTAGTCTACGAAAATTTGAGAAAAATGGGTTGGAAGTCAATTACGCGCGAGGAAGGATTAGCACCCTCGACACGCCCGAAATCGGTACCAAACTGATTGATCGATGTCCTAATGTTGAAAACTTTGAAATGGTCGAAAATAGGATACTTTTTATTTCTAAAATTTGAAGGAATTGGAAGGGACGTTAAGACTCTCTTATTTTCGAAGAGATCAAGCATACTTTAGGCTCCCGAAACTAAGCCCTCCTTTTAAAACTTAGTTTTATATCTCGAAGAGGATCTTAGTCATTTTGTAACGAGAAATCGGAACCGATAAGTTAGGGCTCGTTTTCTCGAAAATCCAAATTAGGAATATTGCCTCTATTTTAAAAAAGAAACTTATCCCGAAATATCTAGATGTTGAGTCCAGTAAGTTAGGCGCAACATTTAATTTCCGAGATTAAGTGTTTTGTTAAAAATCTAAATTTCGATTTCAAAAGGATATCCCGTTATTTAGCTTTAAACAAGAAGAACCGGAACCCAGTAAGTTAGGGCTCGATTTACTCGGATTGCTAATACGGGATGTAGATTGAAAACTTGAATTTGCGATTTTTGGAAAGGATCTTCCGTCGTTTAGCTTAAGCGAGAAAAATCGAACCCAATAAGTTAGGGCTTGATTCACTCGAATTGCTAGTGCGGAATATTGGTCGCTATAAAAAGCGAGGTATCGGGAAGGATTAGTGCGACGAGCGGTGAGAATGTAAGTAATGGTAAAAGGAAAATCTTGTGACAATAGTATATATATATATTGACGGTGACAGAAAATAATGATAATAACAATGATATATAAAAATAGTGATGGCGATTAATGAATGAAACAGTATATATAAAATGAATAAATAAAGCTATATATATATATATATGAAAATAATGATATGATGATAATAATAATGATAATAACGGTGATAATGAAAATAATATTGATGTAGAAATATGAGTAGAAATATATAAAATACGATAATAATATGAGTGAAAATAGAAATATGTATGTGAAATGATATAAATATAAATAGATAAATGACAATTAAATAAATAATAATAGTATTTAACTAAGAGAATAAATATAGATATAAATATAGTAATAATAAAGATACTAATAATAACAATAATAATAGTCACGACAATAATATCAAATAATAGTAATAATAATAGTAATGAATATAATATATATATGTACATAAAGTATGATAATATAATATTAGTGATGATGATGATGAAAATATTAATATATTAATAATAACACATAATACATGAATGGTGATGAAAAATAAATAATGAATGATAAAAGGATAGTAATAATAATGGTAAAAATATTTTAGAAATAAATAATGAGATATATGCAAGAACAAACAAAAAATGTGTATATATATATATATATTAAAAACTATAATATAACTATAGTGTTAATAAAGATATTAGGTAGAAGTAACAAGGTAATAATAATAATAGAAAATAAAAATTTAATTAGGTTAAAAATAGTAAAAAAAACATAAAAAGGACTAAACTAAGTGAAAGAACAAAATTTGGGGTGAATTTCTTAAAAATGAAGATTAGGGGACCTATTTATGCTTGTGAAAGGATTTGAAGGGACCAAAAGGTAATAAACCACTTTCCCAAAGCGCGCAAAGCAAAGAATGTGGGGACAGTTGCAAACCGGTGTAAATTTTGGGGCCAATGTGCGAATATGGAATATTTGATTTTAAAAAAAACTTAAAAATGCGGAAGGACCGCGCGAGCAAATATCCCCCTTATAAAAAACACGCGGATCCTGAGGCGGGTCGGGTCGGTCGGATCGGGTCAAGGTCAAAACGACATCGTTTTGAGGTTAAAGGCCAGCCCCCAAAACGTCGTTTTGAGGTTAAAACTAAGTTTTAAAAGGAGGGCTTAGTTTCGGGAGCCTAAAGTATGCTTGATCTCTTCGAAAATAAGAGAGTCTTAACGTCCCTTCCAATTCCTTCAAATTTTAGAAATAAAAAGTATCCTATTTTCAGACCATTTCAAAGTTTTCAACATTAGGACATCGATCAATCAGTTTGGTACCGATTTCGGGCGTGTCGAGGGTGCTAATCCTTCCTCGCACGTAATTGACTTCCGAACCCATTTTTCTCAAATTTTCGTAGACTAAAAGTATCGTTTTAATAAACTGAGACGTTTTATTAAAACAAAGGTGATCCGATCACACCCAAATAAAGATCGGTGGCGACTCCCTTCCTTTTCTTCCCTTTTCATTTTCAAAAATCGAGTCGACCGGCGCGTTCTTATCGCTTTATCAAAAAATGGTTACGTGATGACTTTTGGCGACTCCACTGAGACTTTGTTCGTTGAGAGTCAGGCCATAGATTGATTGATCCTTGTCCTTTTGATTAAAATTAGAAAATGGTTTCAGAATCCATGTTTCTTTAAAAGCACTTTCAAATGTTATATTGGATCTCTTGAATACTTTGGCATTGCATTGCATGACCATTGTGGTCACACCTTAAGTGGGAGCGAGAAGCTATGCCTTCGTGAGGTTTTCACCTCCGCATGGGCTAGTGGACTGCTTTCGGGATACATCCGTACCTATGTCTTCGTGAAGTTTTCACTTCCGCATGGCCATAGGGAAATGTATCCCCCTGAACCGAACTCGGTCCGCATGAGCCTATAATGGGTGAGGATCGAGGAATCTGCTGGTTCGGGTACCTCAAACTCTAGAACTAAAACCACATATAGTGAACCCTAGGAGCCCACCTTAGATAGAACTACATCAAACCTTAGTGGTCACCCAGGTAGGTGTTTGTTCATTTTCACTTGTTTTACTTTGCGATCTTGACTTCGTTGTATTTTATTTTCGTGCATTCATCTCATTTTCTTTGGAGGTATCGATTCACGGTCGGTTTACGAGTTAGAAAGTTTGGTTATGGAAAGCGGATTCCTTGATAAAGTGGAAGACAATGCGATCGTTCGTATAGTTAGAACCTAGGCGATTAGAAGGGTATGGATCCATTTGAGCAAAAGGAAATGTGGCGGTGCTAAAATCGGTGGTCACCCCAGAAGCGGAAAGGGTGTTGGAAAGAAAGTGATTGGCAGAGGGCAAGGGACCTGTGACAATGAATTGGCTGGAAAGGACTTTGCTTACGACGGGGAGAAAAGTTTATTTACTGTTGGTGCTCTTCCAAATAACAAGCATGAGTTTATAGTTGTATTTGAGGATGTTACATCTAACGAAACAATGGTAATGCAATACTTGATGTCTATGATGACTCAAATGGGCAAGATAGAAAGAGAATTAAGCGGCCTTATCAGTCAAATCAGCTTTGTTGCATAGACACCCATCCGAGCAACTCAAAATGCTTGGCGTGGGCGGAGAATCTGAAAACTCTCAAGAAGCATTGAGGTGATAGATGTCATTTTAAGATAGTATCTTTGCGAAAGCAGGGGATGCCTACTTTGGTTTGCCAATCTTTCAAGATAATCGAGCGACTTCACGGATATTGGAAGAGGTGCCCTTGGCAATAGGGCATCCATTCAAATTTCATGGCCACTCAAAGAGGCCTTTCCACGAATATTGATATTCGTCCTAGCCCGGTTGTGGATCCTTTTCAATCGAATGCCATGGATCACGGATGGACCATGGCTAAGTGAAGCTTTAAGAACACGAGGACAAAAGTCGGTCCATCCAATCACGAGTGCAGGATCACCGGATTGAAGCGAGCGGTTGTGCAAAGATCCGTTGTTTTCATTGAAGGAGAAAAGTGAAAAAAAGTTAATGGTGAAGCTGAGAATCTAGCGATTACTGTCTATAATCATTTTGTCGACCTTCACAACATACAGTCGCGCTTCTCTACAAGACTTGTCATGCTTTAATGTCAGAGAGCCGAAACAACCTACATACATTCCTTTGGAGCTCCATTCCTTGATGTATTTGCAATTGACAAAGTGCTAACTAGAGAGCTTCTTTGGTTAAGGCAGAAGTCTCGGGAAAGAATGAAAGCCTTATTCTATGCTTCACGGGGAGCAACCATAGTGCCGAGCCAATCTTTGTGTTCTTGTGGTGTTTCTTTTAGCACTAATTTCACCCAAGTCAAAGGTCGGTGCTCTGTCGGGGCAATGATGAAAATTTCTTTCTGAAGAATGGGTGTTGGAATTGGTGGAACCATCTAGGATGGAAGGATAGGCTGTTGTGAACTTCCAGGCTCATCGTGGTGATCCAAACAACATTGCAAGGGATTTGATTCGTGTGAAGAAATGAAAGGAATTTGTATTGACCCGGTTAGATAGATTCAAAAGAGACAAACCAGAATAGACGACTTTCACTGAGGTTAGAATTGGAAAAGCTATCGAAGCAGATACAATCTAAAATGTCCGAGCTCATGATTTCTTCTTTGTCTAAAAAACTCTAATCTTTATGAGCCTTGGAAGCGGAAGAATCCCTTGGGGTATGGCGCTAGCTAGAGTGAATGATCAATACTTTTCGAAGAATTGATGCTAAGCTTGGACTGACCTCTTCACTACCATCGAAGCTATAACTCTGTAATCGAGTTGAAGTTAAGTCGAACAAGATTAATGAAATAAAGTGTGGGATCGAAAGTTAGAACCGACATTACACAATTGTGAGCTGGTGGGAGAGCTTCTTGAAACAAGAGAGGAGTAGAAGACCTTCATCATTCTTATAATCATGAATTTAAAAAGTCGAGATTACCTCGTGAGGAAGCGATAATGCAGATTCAAGAGGTAGTGGTCATCTACTGATTACGGCATTACAAGGTGGATATGTTAAACATAAAATATAGGCTGCGGCTTGACCACGATCAAGAGCTAGCTCCATCGCTTGCAGAAACCAAAACCTTTAGGACTTAGGCGAAAGCATATAGTAGTCCGTTTTATGTAAAAGAACTTGTTTTCTAATAAAGTTTCCTAAAATGAAGTTGATCAGAATCGATACCTCTTTGCATTCATGCATTTGCATTGCATCACATTACATGCATTTAAGTTTTAAAAAAAAAAAAGGGGGCCTAATTAGCTAAAATTATCAGAGAAAAAAAGAAAGTGAAAAGAGAAAATCTGGAAGCGGAACATCACTGCGGAACACGCGCTAAAACCAAGAGAATGGATCAGAGGTTCGAACAATTCCAGAAAGAAATGCAGGAAGAAATGCAACAGCAAATGTTGAAACTCCAGCAGGAAATGAAGGACCAAATCTTTGGAGGCCCGGAGAAACATGATAGCACATATGGCCCAAATCTTTGAATGGAGTAACGGACAAAGGAAAGGTCCAATGCCTCCGGTCGAAGAGGATAGCGGCGCGCTCCCGGGTTTTACCCGCCACACTCAAGAGCCCTGCCTGAGGAATATCTCCAAAGGCCATCAATTACGATCAGGCCCCAGCAAGGGCAAGATGACACTAGACCTCCTATGAACTATCACGTAGGCTCGGGATCCCAACCAGGAGATAACTCGGCCAACCCTGTTGTGCCCGATTTAGATCTTGATAGAGAAAATGGGTCGAGAATGGAATCATCAAGGCAACTAGAGGACCGTTGCAAATGGTGGAGGAAAAATTCAAGGCGTTGGAAAATTTTGATCATCATCATAGGATCGACGCGAAAGATTTAAGTCTAGTTCCGGATTTGGTACTACCCCATAAGTTTAAAATGCCTGAATTTGAAAAATACAGTGGGACTAGCTGCCCGGAGGCCCACATCACCATGTTCTGCAGGCGGATGGCTGGCTACGTGAGTAAAGATCAACTCTTAATCCACTGTTTCCAAGAAAGTTTAGTAGGTGCGGCAGCCAGATGGTACAACCAGCTTAGCCGGGCTAACATTAGTTCTGGAGAGACTTGGCTCAAGCATTTCTGAAGCATTACAGCCACGTCACAGACATGGCACCGGATAGAATTACTTTGCAAGCCATGGAGAAAAGACAAAATGAAAGTTTCAGACAGTATGCGCAAAGGTGGAGAGAGGTCGCCATGCAGGTCCAACCACCCCTCTTAGAAAAAGAAACTACCATGCTCTTCATTAACACCCTAAAAGCTCCTTTCATAACCCATATGATAGGGAATACCACTAAGAGCTTTATCGACATAGTAATGGCGGGAAATGATCGAACATGCCATCGGATGCGGCAAAATTGAAGCAGGGAAACCACTAGAAGGTATACTCCTAGAAAAAATGATGGCGAGGTGAATAATACAAACATGGGGCACTCAAAGTCAATTCATTGTTGATCGCCAAAAGCGGTGACTCACGAGTATCAAGGTTCATCAAGAAAGAACCTCGCACAAGGAAAAACGTTGAAAAACTCCAATTTACGCGATCCCGATGGCGTATAAGGAGTTGTATCAAAGTTTATTTGATGCATGCGTTTGTGTCCCCCAATATCGAAACCGATGCACCTCCGTACCCAAAATGGTATGACCCAAACACTCGGTGTGAGTATCACATGGGATCACGGAGCCATTCGATAGAAAATTGCCTTACTTTCAAGAAATTGGTGGAAAATCTCATCAACATGGGTGTGGTGAAGTTCGTGACGGAGCGGTGGTAAGCTGAAATTGGGGCGGGAAAATTGTGTCTCCTTGAATGAGTCATCAAAAACCTAGAGATCGGGGATCGGGGACGCCAATGGTATACCAGAAGAGAGAACCGAGGAATAAAAGTTTTTCGAGCTTACGCCCTTATGTACTTGAGAGTGTTTTGAACAACGAGGTATGGAAGAAACATGTATTTTTAAAGCTAATCTAGAGTAATGTGCAAAACACACTTGTTGCTTTAAGTCTAGAAGCAATAAGATTCCTTTTGTGAAGTAGGCTTATGTCCGAAATTTTTTAAAAAATGCATCTTTCTAAGTAAATACTTTCATTCTTTACATTTCATACTAAACATTTTTCACTCATGGCCAGTATCATACGAATAATCATCCTTAGGATCATTTATTCTTTGGATTTCTGCCTTAATGGGTCCTCGAGATATCTATGACATGAGCGACGCCATATCGACTCCCTTTTAATGAGATATGTGTCTAGAGGGGTCTAAGGGCTTTAAAGATGACAAAGATTGCAACTTACTTCTCAATGGTAGATTCTACCTTATGAAGTGTCGTGGACGCTATGAACTAACGAAGGAGATGAAGATGGAAAGCAACGACCTAGCTAATCAAGAGGTTCGAGCTATTAGTTCACCAAAAAAGAAAATTGCTTACATTATGCCGTAAATGCCAAGTTGAGGAAGACTGTGCCTCCTCCATTTTCCTTATATGAAGCATGGATGTTAACAAACCAGTTTTATCAAAAGCTTCTAGCCCACATCGATTCATTCTCGTGGATGTCGGTTACTTCACAAAATCCCGTGGATGTCGGTTACTTCACAAGATGGCGAAAGTCGCTTCATGTGTCAATCTTACAATGTTGACAGTCATCAAATCCCACTCAAAAAAAAAGATTTACTACTGACAAAAAAAATGCCAAAAAGGACAGTGTCAAAAATTTGTAGTATGTTCAAAGATCAGACACCATATCATAGAGCAACAAAGGCAACCAAAAAGAATGGAAGCCAAAAAAAAAAGAGAGAAAAAGGGAACAAAAAAAAAAGCAGGGTTGCGGGAAAGATGGCGAGACTTATAAAGATTGGTACAAGGAAGTTACCTTCTATGATTACTAAAGCGTTGGCTGGGTTTCTTAGGGCAACCCCTTATCCATTGGTTTGGGAATGGAAGTTTTTTTAACCTAATCAAAGAAGAGGTTAAAAGTCATCCACCTTAGTCGGATGATGCAAGCTTACAATAAAGGGAATTCCACGAAAGGAGAACTGATCCTTCTTTTACAAAAAGATTTGAGTAAAGAAAATGCCGATCCTGGAAGGACCTTATGCAACAAAGAAGGCATGTTCATGGAAACATGGGTTATTGACTTCAGATTCTTAAAAAAAGAGGGTTTCAAAAAAAAACACAGAAAAGAAAATGAAGAAAAGAAAAGGAGAGGCCAAGGCGAAAACCCGCAAAGGGCACTTTGAGACCAAAGGGCTTTGAGTTGAAAACCCAAAAAGGCGGCTCAAACTTTGCTTGAAAGTGGGGCATATAATAGTTGCTACGCTTGAGGTAATGATGAAGAAGTATGTTATGTCTTGGGGCATCAACAAAGTACTCAGATCCCCAGAACACATATTGAGCTTAAAATGGTCCTCAAGAAGCTTGAGCAGAGAAGCTCATGCTGCGATATCTCAGGGCACCTAGTTTCTATTTTACCCATTTGTAGTTATTTTCCTTGCAAAATACTGCGCCAATAAGTTTCCTTCATTGCATTTGCTAGTTTTGATTAAACTTTTTGTTTGAGCTATGCTCCCAATAAATTTTCGTTTCGTCCATCATTATGATCTTTTCAAGCATTTTGCATTGAAATAACGATTATTGGACTAATAATACTTTCATGAAAAATTTTCGCATATTACTCTGGAAGTTTAGAAAAATACAATGACCTAAAAGCAGGACTATTGTTTAGAACTCACTCGACTTAAGGTTTGAAAATATTGGAGAAAGATTATTATCTCTTTGGGCCTTTTGGTTGAACAAAAGACAAGACATTTTATCGGTGATACAATCTCGACGAATAACGAGCAATGTCAGCCCAAGTGTAAAAAGGGAATCATTCTCGAAAAAATGATATTCTGCATCCATGCAAATATCATGCATACGCATTTGGTTAAGTCACCCGAGGAGTGATCGATTGACCGAACAAATTACTGAGATCCTACGCCCGAGTTGCGGTAGGATGGGTTGAAGTTGATCTGAGATCCTATAGCCATAAGTCGCGAGTAGGATGGTTTCAAGATAATACAAATCTTACGTCCCTAAAATGCGGTGGAAAGGAGACTGAAGTTACTGATGGGGCAAACTTGTTGAGCAAGATATAATGGTTCCCTCAAGCTCTATCAAAATACCGGCCGAACAAGATAGAGGTATAATATGTCGATGATAAATTCGATGGACGACGAACAGTGACAACTCTAAACATCAAAAGGGATCATTACATCTTGCATTCGTACATCTTCATTCAAGGCGCATTTAGTCGGGGAGCATTTGATTCATTACGATCATTGCGTCTTAATCATTGAAAAATCATTCTCATAGAATTTCGCATTCATGCAAATATCGTCCATAAGGCATTTAGTTAGGGCATTAAGGTCCTTCGATCATTGCATCCTAATTGTTATACATTTAACAAAGGATCATTCTCATGACATTACGCATTCATGCAAATGTCATCCATGGTCATTTAGTTAGGAGCGTTTGATTCACTCGATCATTGTTCCTAACCATTGTGAAAAGACCATTCTCACGACATTCTCGCATTCACGCAAGTGTCGTCCATAACACATGTAGCTTAGGAGGCTTTGAGTCATTCCGATCATAGCATCCTCATCGTTTGCACAAGCATAAGCACATAAAATTAATTCTACAGACGAGGTTCCTCAAAGAGCGGTGCGGCAATATCAAAATTCAGATTTTGTTCCCCATGAGAAGCGGTGAAGATTGAAGTCTTCACGAAGATAGTGAGGAAGCGAGTTGGAAAGTTCAGATTTTATTTCCTCAAAGTTCCCCGTGGAGTAGGTTGAGATTACAAATCCCGTCTCCACTGAGTTAACAATGAGGATTAATTCTTTTTTGAAGTTTCAAAGAGAGAAGATAGAGACTACGAATCTCTTCTCCACGAATTCTCATTTCCTCGACGTTCGGTGGAGTAGGTTGAGATTACAAATCCCGTCTCCTTGAGTTAACAATGAGGATCAATCATTATTTCTTTGAAGTTTGTGAGAGAAGATAGAGACTACGAATCTCTTCTCCCTGAATTCTCATTTCCTCGACGTTCGGTGGAGTAGGTTGAGATTACAAATCCGTCTCCTTGAGTTAACAATGAGGATCAATCATTATTTCTTTGAAGTTTTCAGAGAGAAGATGGAGACTACGAATCTCTTCTCACTGAATTTTCATTTCCTCGACGTTCGATGGAGTAGGTTGAGATTACAAATCCGTCTCCTTGAGTTAACAATGAGGATAAATTCTTATTTCTTTGAAGTTTCAGTAGAGAAGATAGAGACTACGAATCTCTTCTCCCTGAATCCTTATTTCCTCGAAGTTCTCGTGGAGTAGGTTGAGATTACAAATCCCGTCTCCCTAGGTTAACAATGAGGATCAATTCTTTTTGAAGTTTCAAAGAGAGAAGATAGAGACTACGAATCTCTTCTCCCCGAATTCTTATCTGAAGTCACAATGGAGCAAGTTAAAGATGAGCGAATCTCATTCCCTCGAAGTTGCAGCAGGAGAAAATTGAAGCTACAGGTCCTATCTCTCTGAAGTCACAATAGAGCAGATCATTAAATCTCATTTTTCAAGGCTACAGTGAAGTGGATTAAAGCAACAAGATGTGGAGGACAAGAATGAGGCTACTTGAAGAAGAGCACCGAGAAGTCAAGACTCGTGGCCAAAGCAACGTGGGCTTCTTTAAGTCTTTGCTCTATTCCGTTACACGACAATGAGCAAAGAGGGCAGTGTAGAAGGCCCAAATTGCCGGCCCACTTCACATACCAAATAATGGACCTAATTAACCCAATTCGGCCCAAATCAAATAGCCCAAATAAAAAATAAAAAATAATAAAACAAAAAAACCCTAAAGCTACCCTAGCGCCGTCCCATCCGCCCATGACCCTCGACCACCGCTCCACCGCCCTTTATCGAGCCACTTGTGCTGCCACCGCCCAAATGCTGAAAAAAGCGTAAAAGGAGAAAAGACAGAAAGTAAAGCAAGTAGCATTTTCGGCTATAAAAGCCGATCCAAGCAGTTTGTAATAAGGGGGATTTTTTTGATTTTTGAATACAAAAAAGAGAGAGATTTCAAATTCACAAACAATCAAGTGATTAAATACAAACGCAAAAAAGCGGAGATTTATCCCTACAAAAAATTAGAATCAAAATAGAGGAAAGAGGTGATTTCATTTTTATTTTTGAAGTTCTTTTTACTCTTTTTTATTTTATTTTCTGGCATATATATAGTTTTATTGTTTATCATTCGTTTTTTTAGACTAATATATATACATAAATATAACTTTAAATAAAAGAAAAAAATAAAACTTTTACCTTTTCCCGCCATTGGTATGTGGTGAGCGACGGCTCACTACCAGCGGCAGCGGAGGCAACCGAGCGACACCGAATCACTCTCCTTCGGACTGCGCAGAGAAAAGAGGAGAGGGGATCTTTTTTTTTTACAAGCGGCTCAAAATGATTTTTTTTCGACCTTAGGACCTTATATAGCCCCTCAAAGCGGCGTCGTTTGGGGTGGCGCTAACCTCAAAAGCGACATCGTTTTGACCTTGACCCGATCCGACCGAATTCAGACCCGCCTCGGGATCCGCGTGTTTTTATAAGGGGATATTTGCTCGCGCGGTCCTTCCGCATTTTTAAGTTTTTTTAAAATCAAATATTCCATATTCGCACATTGGCCCCAAAATTTACACGGTTTGCAATCTGGTCCCAATTCTTCTTGCTGCAGGCGTTTGGGGAAAGTGGTTTATTACCTTTTGGTCCCTTCAGTCCTTTCACACAGGCGCATAAATAGGTCCCCTAATCTTCATTTTTAAGAAATTCACCCGAAATTTTGTTCTTTCACTTAGTTTAGTCCTTTTTATGTTTTTTTACTATTTTTAACCTAATTAAATTTTTATTTTCTATTATTATTATTACCTTGTTACTTCTACCTAATATCTTTATTAACACTATAGTTATATTATAGTTTTTAATATATATATATACACATTTTTGTTTGTTCTTGCATATATCTCATTATTTATTTCTAAAATATTTTTACCATTATTATTACTACCCTTTTATCATTCATTATTTATTTTTCATCACCATTCATGTATTATGTGTTATTATTAATATATTAATATTTTCATCATCATCATCACTAATATTATATTATCATACTTTATGTACATATATATATTATATTCATTACTATTATTATTACTATTATTTGATATTATTGTCGTGACTATTATTATTGTTATTATTAGTATCTTTATTATTACTATATTTATATCTATATTTATTCTCTTAGTTAAATACTATTATTATTTATTTAATTGTCATTTATCTATTTATATTTATATCATTTCACATACATATTTCTATTTTCACTCATATTATTATCGTATTTTATATATTTCTACTCATATTTCTACATCAATATTATTTTCATTATCACCAATTATTATCATTATTATTATCATCATATCATTATTTTCATATATATATATATAGCTTTATTTATTCATTTTATATATCTTTGTTTCATTCATTAATCGCCATCACTATTTTTATATATCATTGTTATTATCATTATTTTACATCACCGTCAATATATATATACACTATTGTCACAAGATTTTCCTTTTACCATTACTTACATTCTCACCATTCGTCGCACTAATCCTTCCCGATACCTCGGTTTTTATAGCGACCAATATTCCGCACTAGCAATTCGAGTGAATCAAGCCCTAACTTATTGGGTTACGATTTTTCTCGTTTAAGCTAAACGACGGAAGATCCTTTCCAAAAATCGCAAATTCAAGTTTTCAATCTACATCCCGTATTAGCAATCCGAGTAAATCGAGCCCTAACTCTGGGTTCGGTTCTTCTTGTTTAAAGCTAAATAACGGGATATCCCTTTGAAATCGAAATTTAGATTTTTAACAAAACATAATCTCGGAAATTGAAATGTTGCGCCTCTAACTTACTGGACTCAACATCTAGATATTTCGGGATAAGTTTTTTTTTTAAAATAGAGGCAATATTCCTAATTTGGATTTTAGAAAGCGAGCCTAACTACTCGGGTTCCGATTTCTCGTTCGACAAATGATGGGAAGATCCTCTTGAGATATAAAACTAAGTTTTAAAAGGAGGCTTAGTTTGGGAGCCTAAAGTATGCTTGATCTCTTGAAAATAAGAGAGTCTTAACGTCCCTTCCAATTCCTTCAAATTTTAGAAATAAAAAGTATCCTATTTTGAGACCATTTCAAAGTTTTCAACATTAGGACATCGATCAATCAGTTTTGGTACCGATTTTGGGCGTGTCGAGGTGCTAATCCTTCCTCATACGTAATTGACTTCGAACCCATTTTCTCAAATTTTTCGTAGACTAAAAGTATCGTTTTAATAAAGCGAGGCGTTTTATTAAAACAAAGGTGATCCGATCACACCCAAATAAAGATCGGTGGCGACTCCTTCCTTTTCTTCCCTTTTCATTTTCAAAAATCGAGTGCGACGCGTGTTTCTTCGCTTTATCAAAAAATGGTTACGACAACTCCCATTTTCGTTTTAAAGTCGATCCTCATTTTTTATAAATATAAAAATGGTTTCGACAACGTCATCGGGGCATCAACTCTTCCTCGTCGCAACATCGATTCATAAATACAAAGCACACGCTACACATACCCATAGTTGAATTCGAACAAATAAAGTAATATATAATGATAAACCATACGAGTCATACATTTATGCACCAAAATATACCATAAGACAACTAATCAAAGTTCCATTCCTTGTTGAACTTGGAAACAAGTATATATGGTTGAGTACAAATTGAGTTTGATGTTGTTTGGCTAAGAAGTTAAATATGTAGTACAAAGTTCATTAAAAATTTCAAAACAGGTACTTGTTTTGCAATTAAACGTTTCTAACTCAAAACAAATATTTGGTCTGAAATCAATATGGTCCCCCAAAATCCAACTGCTTGTTTGACAATAAATTTGATCATACATAATCTCTTTTGGTCTCAAACGTCATTTTTTTCATATTTGTGAGTTCGATATTTGGCACACTACCGAAAAGACCCATTATAGGCCACACCCTAGGTAGATAAAATAAATAAATGAATTTATATTTCTAAAAAACTAAATATTAATATTCAATAATTCATTTGGATCAATATGTACAATTCAACCCAAAATCTTTTGAACAATCAAAAGTATTCTATGTAAAGAGGTTTGGGCATTTAACCCTTGAATTTCTTTTTAAATAAATTTGACCATTTAGTAAAATACATATTTTAAATATATTTTTATATTAATACTTATTTAATATTTAATATAATATCTAATCAATTCAACCTATGATTAATTTAACTTTTAATCTAATTTAAAAACATTACAAATAATTAGGGATAAACAATAGAGAAAGGCATGGACGGATATTGTCATATTCACATTGCTCCATAACTAATACACTCTACTCCCTACCCACCCTACTCTGAATGCATAATTTTTAAAACTATTACCACATTCATGAATGATTGATACATTCATCTCTGTCTCACCCCGATTTCTTTTTTTAAATAACTAATACATTATATACCCTTTTAATAGTTATATATTAAACGAATTTAGGGTTTATTTTATTATGTAATTTTACATTTTTACCTTTTAACAATTATATGCAAGGATAAAATGATCATTTCATTTATTGGGGTAGGGCAAGGCAAACAATTACCATAATTGCTCCGCAACTAACTTAAAAAAAAAAAAAAAGAAACACTCACCTTGGCTCTGCTATTAAAAAAAAAGCTTGTTATGTCTCGAGCAATTCATTCTTGACCATCCCTACAATTAGCTTATGACAATAACTTATAAACATCGAAGAAAATATATTTTATTGAAATTTTTAAAAAATAATTTTTGGAAAATAAAAATAAAAATATGTGAAAACTAAAAAAATAATAAAAACATGTTTTGATTGTTTTTACTAAAAATGCTTTGTAAAATTGAAAATGATGAAAACAATGGTTTTTAACTTTAAGCGAGTGGACATTGATTCAAATAATATAAACAAAAAAATATTCTCTCTTGTTTTCAACAGTTTTTCCAATATTGAATCCAGTATCCTAGTTTGAATCCGTATAAATGTAAAATTTATTTTATTTTATTTCTCATATTTTTATTACAAAAATATGTACGAAACATATTTTCATTGAAAACATGTTTTTATTTGTATTTATCAAATGTTTTTTTTTTAATTTAAAAAATAGTTTTTAAAAATGAAAATAAAAAAAAAAATATTTTCAGAAATCAAATTGAACTTAAATTTCTCATATTTACTGATTTTTTTTTACCATCAGACATTTATTGATTTGAAAATATATAATAAAAATATAATAACTTAAAAGACAACTAATCAGACGTAATTGAATTTTCTGAACATTAAATAAAAATTAAATTAAAAATAATTAAAATGTAATATTAAAACATAAAAGTATAAAATTTAATTAAATCTTGTAATATTAATTTTCAATAAAACCCAATTTATCTTTATTAACTCCTAATGATTTCAAAAGGAGCTAGAAGTACATACTATATAGATCTATAAAATTCAATTTAATTAAGGTAGTCAGCACTGCATCGGTAGATACATCATTTTTTTCTATTAGAATTAGTGTGTATTGATTCTAATTTATTTTTGTGTATCATTTTAGATTTAACGATATTTTTTTAAAACATATATATGTATATAAAATATTTACAAATATCAAAATAAATTATATTAAATAAATTTCAAATATAAAATATTCATGCACCGGTTGATGCATAATGTTCCGATAAAAATTTCTATTATTTATTATCAATTAAAATTTGTATATTTTTTAAATATTATCCATGCATCAATTGTTATATAATGTTTTGACCAATACTATTAAAAGTTAAAATCAGATGGAATGAGTTGATGCGATCTATATGTACCGAAATTTTAGCAAATGTGAAAAAAGAGAGTTAATTGTAGGATTTATTTATGGAACAATGTGGCCCAATCGAAATTACTGTAATTTGTGAGAAATCGACTGAAAGAAGGTGTTCGTCTCCGTTGTCACATTACCAATTCTAACTCTCCTTTTCTTTTATACATAATAGTCTAAGAGCCTATTTATTTAGCAATTGGCTATTGCTGATCGTAGTAGTTAGATATGATCAACTGATTCTATTAATTGTTTATTTAAAAGTGTTTGTTAAAATTTAGTTGATAGCTGAAAGTTGATATGTGTAAAATGACAAATAAGAGCACGACAAATTATATTGTTAAGTATTTATTTGTTTATAATACTTTAGTCTTTATTAGGTGAAATTATTAAAATAAAACACTATTTTTGAAAATTAAAACATCCATTTAAGCAAGGAAGATTTTTGAAAATTTAAATAAACAAATTTCTTAAGTTCCTTATTTTCAAATATTATCCTTGTGGAAATGGATAGATATTAATAGTATATCAATATAATTGTAAATTATATTCTTAGTGATAATTATGTCACGCTCTAAATAAATTTGTCAAGTAGCATATTTCAATTAATATAAAGTTGCATCAGAAATTATTTTACACAAGTAAATTGAAAATAAATTAAGAGCACATAAATGTTTAAGGATGAATTGACTCGAGTGAAAATTTGTTACGGCAATGTTGATTTTTGTAGATTCACGGTGGAGGTTTTTTTTTTTTTTTTTGAGATTTACTTTGGACTTTGGAGGTGAAAGTGAAAATGGGAGAATGAAAGCTATTGATATCTTGGCACCCCTATTAGGTTTGAGAGCATGTGGCAAAGGGAGTAATATTTAAGCAACCATGATCAAATATGTCAGTCCAAATATCTCATTCCTAATCAGCTGTTGAAAAAAGTTGCACATCCCAACATTTTTTGTTTTGGAGGTTTTAGCTCAATAAGCTCTTATAAACCTCCATTCACAAAAAACTACAATTAGAGGATTTGACTATCTAATCCTTCATTTGTGCCCAAATCAACTAAAAAAGACCTAAAGTTCTATTTACCAAACACCATTAAATAACATTCAATGATAGATTTCAATTCAATAAGTCATGATTAAGTTAAAAACCCCCTCCTATTCATTAAACTTCACTAATAAATTTAGAAAACTTTGCGGATGATGTATATAAAATAATTTCATTTTAAAAAAAAAATATAAAAATAGATTAAACTTAATTCAAGATGAATTTATTCTAAAAACGAATTATTTAAGTCAGTTAAATAAAAGTATAGTTAGTATTACTAATGTTATAGCAAGTTGAATATAGTGAATCCAAGCGTGTTTAAATGCATAATATCCTCCAATTTAAGAATTTGAATATTATAAATAATTTAATAATTGTATAAAAATGTAATACTAACAAAGTCAATAGGTCTTCTTCATTGCTTGAGTCGTCAACCTTTTATTTTTATAAAATTTATTTATATTTGTGTTCTTTTAATTTTTTTATTGTAATTAGAGTATAAAAATAAAACTGAAGGATTAACAAAACAATTAACTCAAATTAATTAAGTAATTAAAATTTAATATGGAAAGCAATTTTCTTGATTGCAATTAATGGTGCAAAAAGATTGTAGTTTCCTACAAGTGGTGTTGGTACAATTAATTACAAGATGGCAAAGGAAAGGGATTTTTGTGGTAGACAACAATCCCACCCCTAACAAGGCTTTTATTAGACCCAATGAGGTTGCTACCCTACTTCTTATTTCTTATGGAAGAAGGAAAATTGAAGGTTTGACATTTGCCCTTATTCACATTTTTATTTCCGTACAAGGGATATAATAACTCCATGGGAACATGGTGCCCAACAACATATGGTAATTTGTAACCTTTATTTTTCTAAGCATTTGTAGCAACAATTTATATTAAAATTTTTATCACGTGTTAAAACTATATATTTAGAATATGGATATATGTTTAAAATAGCATATCACAAATGATAAGACGTACAATTTGAACTGGGGTGAAGCTGGAAGTGGCATGGGCTCTACCTTAAAATATAAAATTACTATTTAGGCCCTTAGAATTTTTAAAAATTTTAAATTAGTAAAGGTAAAATTACACTTTGCCTCCCCTAAAATTATAAAAAGTCAATTTAATCCTTTACAAATTATAAAGATATAAACTATAAAAAATTAAAATTTTATCCGGCCCCCCTAAAAAATTATTCTGGCTTCGCCCCTGATTTGAACCTATTAACAATAACATAAATGAAATATGTATATAATTAAAATGAAAAATTAATTGTGAAAAGAAGGAAATTTAAATTAGTAAATACATCATCAATTGTTTATTATGGTATTGTCATTTTTCTTGAGTTGATATCCAGTTATGATACCAGTTCAATAAACACTGTTATCCATATATACAATGTGGGAGATATATGAATTCAAAGGGCTTAATTGAATACAAATCATGATTCAAATGGTTCAATTGGGTATACTTTTCAACAAGAAACTTAATTGATTTTTTTAATTATTTTCGGATGGCTTATTTGACAATTTAGCCAATCAAATATAAACTAAAATTTTCCATTAGAAGCCCGATTTTAGTGGGGAGCCCAAATATATTTTGAGGTAAGGGTTTAGTCTACATTTGGAATTTGTTTCCTTTCACGTTTTGTCTATCGGACAAGAAAACTCATTTTTTCCAACCCAAAACTTTTGAAAACGACATCGTTAATCGTTAAGTCGGACCCTGAAAACTCGAAATCAATTCCCGATTGTGATCAATGTCCTAATCCGCGGGGTTTAAAATGAGGTTGTAATCACAATTTTATTGTATTTGTGTTTATCATGATTGTGGATGTCGGAAATGTTATTTCATAGTCATATCTATCTTCATTAATTTTACGAGTCGGATAATTTTATTCAGATCAAAGATAATATTCAAATATAATCTTCCTCAAGTCTCAACAATGACAACTTTAAAATTTGTACTTGATTTAAATGCCAATTTTAAAAATTATTACATCATCTTTCCATTAGCCTTTTAGCGACAGATGACAAAATAAAAAGAAACTAAAATAAAATAGTTGAGTGATCATTTTTATAACATTTTATAATTGAGTGACAAAAAAAACCTTACCAGTAATTAACCGACTACTAATGTAGTTTACCCTATTAATAATGAACTTCTATGCCTATTTACCGGATCTTTGCTCTATACACATGCATATATCCAAATGATTTTGCTCGATAATCTGGGCCACTTTGCTAAATATGTGTTGAGATTATTATTTAGTAGATTTAGGGATAACAAAACCCACACTATCTGATAGATTTTGAATTGATCCATTTCGAATGGAGTGGATTTTTTCTTTTGAAAAGTGGATACGAGGTGATGTCCACAAAATCAACTAAAAATTCAACAAAGGTAAATTCACATATCAATTAATAGTATAGCTACGGTGAGCACAAATATCGTTCCCAGGAAGACTAAAAGTACTAGTAATTACCATCTTTCTATTATTTAACCGACAAATTAGAGTGATTGATTAAAACTAAATTAATTAACTAAAGAACACGGAAAAAATAAATCAAGAAAATAATCGATTAACAACCAAGAAGCGAGACAATACCCAGGAAAGAATCTACCTAAATTTCATCTGTCATTATCAATCTGAATTAAACAATTTCTTCACTTAGTATCTTGATCTGTAGAAATCCCTAAATTATGCTAATATCTCTTTCGAGAGTAAGAGCAACTAACTATACGTTGATTAATTAAAATTTCTTTCTAATTAAAACCCCTATTATCGCATTAACTCGATCTATGAATCCCCCTATTAGATTTGACTCTAATCCTGTAGATTTATGTTGCCCTATTTCTAGGATTGCATGCAACTCCACTCAATTATGCTAGATCTACTCTTAAACAGAAACTTTTCCTTCTTTGATTTAAGCACATGGATAAATAGTCCGAAAATATTAAACCAAGAATTAAAAACACATAATTGAGAACAAGATTCAAGTATTTATTGTGTAAAACAAAAATCAAAAGACAGAATTCATCATAGGGTTTATCTCCTCTAGGTATTTAGAAAGTTAGTTCATAATCGCAAATAAAAACATCCGTAAAAACAGTATAACCACAAGAAATTAAGAAACTCATAATAAACTTCAAAGCAATCAAAAGGAGATCTTCAATCTTGATGGAAATCTGCTTCAGAGTCGGCTTCAATGGTGTTTTCCAAGTTGTTCTCTTGAGTATTCTATGACGGCTCACTCCTCTCTTCTTATCTTTGTCGTCGTATATAGGTCTTAAAATGCTCAAAAACCTAAAAGTGCGTTTTTTCGCGTATTTGGAACACGATTCGTGATTTTCACGGTTTGGCACATGGCGTGTGGCGGCCCGTGTGGCTCACACGGCCGTGTGGCGGCAGTGTGGCTCACTGCTGCGGCCGTGTGGCAGCCCGATGTGGCTCACTGCGGCCGTGTGGCGGCCAGTGTGGCTCACTGCGGTGTGTGTCCACCGTGTGGAATGACCCGGCCGTGTGGCTCCTAAAAACTTACTCCGCCGCTTCTTTTGCTCCCAAATGCTCTCCTGAGTATAGAAACATGAATTTAAAATATTAGAAGCATAAAATTCACCATTTTAAATCGAATAATCATCCAAAAACACATTAAGAAAGAAGCTAAAACATGTTACTTTTGGCATTTATCACGGGGCGGGACGGGGTGGATTTTTTCTTTTGAATAGTGGGTATGGAATGATTATGATAATTATTTGCCCCACCCCGACTTGCTCCACTATATGAAATTACTATTTTATCCTTGTATATATAAACTATTAAAAAAGTAAAAATGTAATAACATAACATAGAAAAATTCATATATTTTATGTTTAAATATTTATTTGACTTTAAAAAATTGAAAATATTAAAGACAAGTGTCAAAAATTAAATTGAAGCGGAACGGAGTGAGACGGGGATGGATGTATCCAACATCTACGGAGGTGATAGCGGTTTTCAAGATTAAGCATCGAGAGTGGAGCAGAGTTTCACGGGTCGCGAATCGAAGCCCATGACAAATGCAAACAAACCGTCTCATGGAGGTTAACTAGTCAAATATAACTTATATAATCCACTTGAACCAGCTTAATTTGTGTAACATATGGAGAAACTCACTACTTGAAGCCTTGGTGGTAATAGTTTTTAAGATTATGCATCGATAGTGGAGCGATGCAGGTGATGAAACAGCATGTACCAACTATAAAATGATAGTGAATTTAATAATATTTGCCCCCACCTCACTCCCGGAAAATAGATTTATCTTATGCTTACAAGCATATATATATATATATATATATATTAAACAATAATATTTAATATATTTAAAAAAAATATAAATAATATATTGTATTGAATACGATTATAAATAATTATATAAGCTTGAATTTTTTTATAGCTTGTTTCTTTTTGAAACAATATTATTTAAAACTTATTTTTAATTAGTTAATTTCTTTTGTTTTAAAAGCCAATAAACTCGAGTAGTATTTAAACGTCAAACACCCATATTTATAAGATTAATCACTTAAATTTTCATTATATTCTTTTTCTACTAGTTAATATATTGTTTTTATTACTTTTTTTTTAATCCTTATGACGAAATGATGGCCATTTCCTATTCTTTAAATATAAAATGTTAACATATAAAACATTTTCATTATTATTCAATTACACATAAATAATAAATACAAACCCAGTCAAATAAAAAGCAATATAAATATTAAATTATATTGAATTTTTAATATAAAACAATTATCAAAATACACCATTAATGAAAAAAATTGACTCCAAAATAATACCACAATTTCTATTTTTAATTGTTTTACTAAAGCCTAAATAATATATAATTCATTTTCAACCCTAGGTGATGAGTTCAAAAACTCCAATAATAATATAGCAAATAATTTTTGAATAATAATAATTAGACACATTATATTTAAAATTAATTCAACCTTTAAATTAGGGATGACAAAAAAACTTGAATCCAGCATACTTCGATCCAATCCAATTTATTAAAGTTTGAATTTTTTTTAAAAAAAAATTAGTTTCGAGACCAATCCGATTCAACCCATTCCAGATATTTACAAAAATAGTATATATGTATACAAATTAAAATTCAATTAAAATTCTTAGTCCGAATAAACTTTCCTTTGAAAAATCCCGAGCCACCCTCCTCTTCAAGACCCAAGCGCCTTCAAGTTGTCGAGAGACCAGGAATTTAGTTAAGGTAATTTTTGATACCCTAAACTTAATTTAAACATTGATTTCTACTTGAGTCATCGATTTTGATTTTGAGTTATGGTCGGCTCGGTTCGCTTCTCGTCTCTCGTGTTCTGCCTGACCGCTCTGTTTACTTTAACCTATCGATTTAATGAAATAGCGGACTTGTTATCGCCGCTATTTCCGTTACACTACTACTTGCATTTGCCATTCATTGCATGTTAAATTTGTTGACGTGTGTTTAGTGGTGTCGGGCGCCGCTATCGCGAAATAGCGGCCGCGACACCACTATGCCACTGCTATTTTAAACCCTACTAATCCCATATAGCCCATAGATAGAAGAAGATGTCGAGTAGTCAATCAAGCGAAGGCAAGAAGCCTCACGTCTGACTTGTAATAGGCCTATTTTGCCGGCTCAGCCCAAATTAGACAAGCAAATAATAATAAAAATAAATTAAAAGTCCAAGTCCAATTACAAAAGAGGCCCAAATGGCCCAAAATAAATTAATACCCTAATGGCCCAAATGGCCCAAAAAACTAAACTATCTTGACCAAAAAAAAGAGACGAGAAAAACCCTAGCCGCCGCCGCTCCTCACGTACGCGCTTACGCGCCCACCACCCGAGGTCTACCTCCTTGACCCAAAACGGAAAAAAGCTGGAGTTTCCTCCTCCGTTGACCTTGCCGCAAAAAAACGAAACAAAAAAGCAAAAAGCAAGAGACGAACAACGAGAGAAAGAAAAGCAAAATAATATATATATATATATATTGTAATATTTTCGGCTATAAAAAGCCAAAAGCGTTTGTATTATTTTTTTGGAGACGAAAATAGAAGAAAAAGAAACAACATACAAAATGAAGCAGAATCATTCAAAAAAAAAAAGGTTGCCTTTTTGGTTTTTATTTTTCCTTTTCGCTTTATTTTTGCCATTATTTTTTTTAAAAATAAAAAATAAAAAGGGAAGGCAAACTTACGACCCTTCGCGATTCTCGCCGTGCTGAGGCAGAGGTTAAATCGCTCCGATCAAAAGCGACCTCTCAGGGGCTTGAAAACTAAAAAAAAGAAAAGAAAAGGGAAACTTTTTTTTTCGGCCACCGCGTATGGCGGCGCCGTCACCGGCGACCGGAGCCTAGGCCGGATGGGAGAGTTTTGAGAGAGGAAGGAAGAGCTTTCTTAAGTTTTTTTTTTTTTGTTTTGAGGGTAAAAATGATTCTTTTTGTGAAAAATTTGACTTATATAAGCGAATAAAACGGCGTCGTTTTGGGCCAGTGCGCATAGACTTCAAAACGACGTCGTTTTGAAGCTAACTCGCGCGTCGACCCGGCCCGCTCCAGGGGATCCGCGTGTTTTTGAAAAGTTTTCTATTGCGCTTTTGGTCCTTCCTCTTTTTTAGTGGTTTTCAATCAAGTCCCTTTTCCTTTTTAATTTTTACCCCTTTAGTTTTATTGTGTTTTCAATTTAATCCCTCGATTTGGCCCAAAAAGCGCTGCGCATAAAGGACCATGGATATTTTCCTGTCGGTCCCTTACCTTTTCCGTAGCGTTCAAAATCGGTCCTTGTATTTGTTTTATCATTCAATCAATTTATTTTTTTATTATGTTTTATACTTGTAGTTTAGTCTAAACATCAATTTAGTCCTCATTTAATTTAGTTTATTTATTTATTCATTTAATTGCTTATTTATTATTTCTTTATTTTTGTTTATATTTTACTTTATTTCATTTTTTCTTTTCTTTTTTTTGGCGCATTTGTCCGTTTATTCCATTTTATTTTTCTATTATTATTATTATTATCATCATCATCATTATTATATTTATGTATTTTATTACAAATTTCACCTCAACTCTCGTTATATTTTAATTTGGTATTTTATTTTCAATATTTTGTAAATTATTTTTCTCAATATTTATTTATGCATATATTTATTTCTTTGTCCTCATTACATTTAAAAATTTTGTATTTTCTTTTTGTATGCATTGTTTTCTCGTTATTATTGTTGTTATCATTGTTGTTATTTATTTTATTATTTATTTTATTTTTCCTTGATTGTTATTGTTGGTATCAAAGTGATACGTATTATGTGATGGTTGTCATTATAGGTACTATAAATTGCTTATTAGTACATCTATATTGTTATTATTCATTAACATAATATTTTTTTCACATATCATTTTAAATATTATATTAGTTTTCACCCAAATTCGTAAAAAAAGGGGGAAAATTTTGGAAATAAAGGCAATATTTCGTATTTGGAACTTGAGAAGTTGTATCCTAACTACGGGGTTTCGATTTTCTCGTTAGACCTAAATGGCGAATATCCTTTAGAATTAAAACATACAAGTTTTAAAATATAAAAAAATTAAAAGGCAAGCTCATTTTTGAAAGTTCAAATGTCGTGTCCTAACTTACGGGATGTGACATTTTGTTATCTCGAGATGAGAGGGCACTTAATGCTCGTTTCATTTTATTCAAGAGTCTTTTTTTTAGATCAGCCTTAATAAAAAGAGGATCATATTTTAAATTCTTTTCAAATTTTCAACTTTCGATGTTAAGACATTAATTAATCAATTAGGTACCAATTTTGGGCGTTACGAGGGTGCTAATCCTTCATCGCATGTAATCGACTCCCGAACCCGTTTTCTCGAATTTCATAGATCAAAATCGTTGTTTTAGTAAAATTAAAGCATTTTATTAAAATGATCAAATTATGAGGTGATCCGATCACACCTCATAAAAAAGGATTGGTGGCGACTCCCCATTTTCGTTTTCTAAATAAAAGTCAACCTTTCGAAAAAATGGTTTCGATGACTTGGCGACTCCACTCGGGAAAAAATAAGAGAGTCGAGCCACGATTTGATTATTTCTTGTCTTTTTGTCGAAAATTGATAATTTGGTTTAAATTTACGATCCTTTCGTTGCATTTCATTTTTGTGGTGTGCATCATATTGATAAATTTGCCTTATTGGTTCGAGTCTTTTAATATACCTCTCGCATATTGCATCGCATAACTTGGTCGATTTTGCCCTTTTAAGTGGGAGTGAGAAACTATTCCTTCGTGAGGTCTTCACCTCCGTATAGGATAGCGGATCGCTTCGGGATACATCCGTACCTATATCTTCGTGAGATTTTCATCTCCATATAGCCATAGGGAAATGTATTCCCCTTAACTGAACTCGGTCCGTATGAGCCTATAATGGGTGAGGATCGATGAATCTGCCGGTTCAGGTACCCTTACTTTAGAATCGAACCGCATATAATGATCCCTAAGAACCTACCCTAGGTAGAACCGTACCAAACCCTAGTGGTTACCGGATAGGTGCTTTATTTATTATTTTTCGCTTACTTTGAATTCTAGCTTTGTATACTGACTTGTTTTGTTTTGCTTTGATTGTGATTGCATGGCACTTTCATCATAAAAAAAGGTGTTGATTCACATTTAGTTACTAAATAGAGAGCTTGCCATGGAGAACGAATTTCTTGATAAAGTGGAAGATAACGCGGCTGTCCAAATATGGTCTGAGAAAGCGCGACTAGAGAAAGGCGATAGTTTGACAGAGGGGTACGTATCAAAATTGTAGGACTTCACCCAAAACAATCTCTAGGAATTGAAAGAGATATGGGTCCAATGGGATGAAGAAATCAAGCAGTTATTTTACTGTAATTATGGTGATTTGCCCTATCTACTCGATATCAAAGTGGACAAGCACTTGTTTCGAGCTCTGGCTCAATTTTGGAATCCAGCTTATAGCTGCTTTACTTTTGAAAAAGTGGACCTAGTACCTACTGTGGAAGAATACACGACCTTACTTCGTTCCCCAAAAATTCAGCCCGACAAGGTTTATTCCAGAGCTGCTAATGTACCGACCTTCCTAAAGAAACTAATGAACATCACGGGGATGAGTAAGCAATGGGTTGCAGCCCGGATCAAGTAAAAGGGGGATGGTAAATGTATCCATTGGAATATTTTGCGATATTTGATCTTAGCACACTCGGATATGAAGAAAAGGGTCGATGTCTTTGCTTTGAGCATTTACGGGTTGGTTGTTTTCCCTAAAGCACTAGGGCACGTGGACGAGGCGCTTTGATTTGTTTGATGAGACTTGGTAAGATGGTCACGCCCGTCCCTGCAATTTTGGCCGAAACATTCTGATCTTTGAATGCATGCCGAAGAGCGGGTGAAGAAATATTCGTTGGATGCGTGCAACTCTTGTTGGCATGGTTTTATAGCCACTTTTGGAGGGTAGAAAAATTTTCTTATCGAGTATTCTCGGAGAATTACTCTCCATTAAAAGAATTAGTGGCTACACCAAGGCGAGATGACATTTCGGAAGAAAAATGGATGGCTATGCTTCAGAATCTCCAAGATGAGGACGTCAAATGGAGAGCCCTTTGGATGATCCCAGATAAGATTCTGTACCGGTGTGGAGATTTCGACTAGGTTCATCTACTTGGGATTTGGGGAGCTGTTGGATATGCTCCTCTACTCGTGTTAAGGTAATATAGATCGAGGCAATTCATACCAAGCAGCGCGCAAGGGCTAGCCAGTGTGAGTTTTCGTATAATGGTGATAACTAAGAGAAAATGTTCGAGAAATGTCTAACGCTTGGAATCAAACCCACCGAATAAAAAGATTGGCTGCAGGTCCGATGGCGACCCCTGAATATAGTTGGTGGTGGTATCAAAGAGTCAATGACAACATCCTTGTGCCAAATCAAGAAACCATTCGACCATTAGAAGAACACCTGTAAGTGGTTCCATCTGAGCTAGAGATCATCAAGCGGGATTTTGAAAAGAGAAATTTGGAGCTAGGAAAGAAGATAGAGCAATTAGAAGAGTAAAAGATGCAATTAGGACTAGACGTTGATGTTCAGAAGTTACAGGCCAATAAGCTAAGAAAAGGAAAGAATAAGGCCGAAGAAGATTTGGACAGTTTAAAAACGGATTATAAGAAGCTGCACTTATCAATAAGGACTGTCGGGTTGGGAAAGGCATCAGAACAATGGCGGTAGGAGATCAAAGAAGAAAAGAATAGAGCCGATCAATGGGAAAGAAAATGCCAAGATGCTCAGGTTCGAGAAAATGCTCTAGAAAGAGACCTATCGGAATGTCAAAATGGAAAGTTCAGATTAAAAGCCAAGGTAGCAGAACTAGAAAAGTCACTTCATCAGTATCGTAATCGCAACTCCACAATTGAGTTGAAAGTGATCTTAAACAAGATTGAAGAGCTGAAAAGGAAAATAGAAGAGCTCGAGATCGCATTACAAAATTGTGAACTCCGAGTTGAACTCCTTGAAGCAAACAACGAGCAGTGGAAAGAGCAACTTCACCATTCTCAAGGTCAGGTCAGGGATAGAGACTATATCATGGGGGAAGCTGTGGCTCAAATTCGAGAGGTGGCCGATCATTTGCAAACCCTAGTAGTTCAGGCTGGCATGCTAAGCTTGAAGTATGAATCAGAATCGGATCGGGGTCAAGAGTTGGCTTGGCTTCTTAGGAAGGTTAAGGCTTTCAGCATTAGGGCAAAGCCGTATATGTAATTCATTTTATGTAAAAAAAAATGTTTTCTAGTAAATTTGTTCTAACAGAATTGAATCAGAGTCAATGCCTCTTTTTGCATTCATGCATATGCATTACATTGCATCATATGCATTAAATTTCACAAAAAGACCCTAATTAAATGAAATTATTTCAGTTAATCTGGAAACCAACAAGAATCAACCAACCGAACATCGTTACAGTAGTCGCGCCAAAACCAAAGTAACAGACCAAAGATTGAAAAGGCTAGAGCAAATTCAAAAGAAGATGCAAGACCAGTTGCAAGCGTAACTGCAAGAACAGTTAGCAAAAGTACAATAGGAGATGAGGGATCAGATACTGGAATCCCAAAGAAGTATGATAAGCCAATTGACGCAGTTGCTGGCTAGAGAACGTGAAAAAGGGAAAAGCACTGCGATCAACTCAGGGGACGATAATGAGGATCCTATTTACCCCCTAGGTTTTGCCCCGATAAACACCCAGGCAACACCAGAGGTGTACCCACGAAGGGTACCCGTCACAATTAGACCCCAACAGTATCAAACTGGTACCTCGGCGCTGACGAACTACCAAACAGGCTCAGGTTCCAATCCGGGGGATAACCCAACCAATCATGTTGCTCCTGATCTAGATGATATGGAAGAAATAGAAAAAACAAGAGTGGAGCTGTCAAAGCAACTTGAGGATCGATGCAGATGGCTAGAAGAAAAATTCAGAGTAATGGAAAACGTTGATTACCATTACGAAATCGATGCCAAGGACCTGAGTTTGGTCCCAGATTTAGTACTCCCTCCCAAGTTCAAAACTCCAGAGTTTGAAAAGTACAACGGGACTAGTTTCCTGAAGCTCACATCACTATGTTACGCCGAAGGATGACGGGATATGTCAATAATGATCAATTGTTGATCCACTTTGCATCAAAAGAGTCGATCGGTCGATGAGCTAAATAGTACAACCAACTAAGTCGTGCCAAAATTAATTCATGGAAAGACTTAGCACAAGCTTTTATGAAATAATATAGCCATGTGACGGACATGACACCCGACAGAATCACATTGCAGAACATGGAGAAAAAGTAAAATGAGAGCTTCAGGTAATATGCCCAAAGATGGAGAGAGGTGGCAACGCAAGTCCAGCCACCTCTTCTGGAAAAAGAAACCACAATGCTTTTCATCAACACTTTAAAAGCCGCGTTCATCAACCATATGTTGGGGAGCGCTACTAAGAGCTTCTCGGATATAGTGATGTCCGGTGAAATGATTGAAAACAAAGTGAGAAGTGGTAAGATAGACGCGGGGGAAAAATCTAAAAGATCGGCCCCAAGGAAGAAGGAAAATGAGGTGAATAATGTGAGCACATACAACAAGGGTTATTCGAAACCAATTATTGTTGGCCCACCAATGACAGTAACCACTAGCCATCAGGGCCCTCCAAGGCAAGAATCCAACCAAAGGCCAAATACAGAAAGGTTTTAGTTCACACCTATCCCGTTGACGTATAGGGAGCTGTATCAAAGTCTATTTGATGTACATGTAGTATCCCTTTTTCTACTTGAAACCTATGCAACCTCCATTCCCCAAATGGTATGACGCAAATGCTCAATACGAATATCACGCGGGAATCACGGGACATTCAATCGAAAACTGTACTGCATTTAAAAAGTTGATCGAAAGGTTCATTAAAATGGGAATTGTAAAGTTTGACGACCCATCAGGACCTAATATGGCCGAAAATCTGTTACCCAGTCATTCTGATAAAAGAGTAAATGCGATAATCGAGAATGGAGGGAAAAGAACCAAGATGGATGTAGCAAAAGTAAAAACCCCACTGAAATGGGTTTGGAAGAAAATGGTAGATGGAGGATTAATCAAACAAGATTCAGAAGAGAGAGTTGAAGGGATAAGGAACTACTGTGAGTTCCATGCTAAGGAGGGTCATAAAATCCAGGAGTGTGTTAAACTCAGGGCCTTAGTGCAAAATTTGATGGACAATAAGGAGCTAAAATTCTTTGAATATGCTATGGGCTCCGAAAGAGATGAGGTGTGTGCCTCGGAAGAGGGGTCAATGGAGAAGGTCTATAGAGTCAACCACCCTGTGGTTATTATTTCATGACCTAGGAGCAATGAAGCCGGAGTACAAATTGCACCAATGGTCATAATCCGAAAAACTCGTAGCTTTTCCCTACAAGGATAGCAAGAAGGTTCCCTGGAATTATGATTGCAACGTGACGATCCCGGAGAAGAGAACCCGATTAGTGCTTCAGAAGAAAACCAAGAGGTGGGTTTCTACACTCGCAGTGGGAGGCGCTATGATCCATCAAATGTAGGAGATGAGCTGTTAAAAGAAAGACCCCAATAGTTGAACAAAAGAAGGAAAAGACGGCCGAGCTCAAGTCACCGATTAACGAGTCAAGATGGCGAGAACGAGGCTAGGGAAATTTGAAATTCTTAAAGCATATAGCGAGTACAACGTTGTAGAACGACTACACAAGCAACCGACTCGCATCTCGGTGCTAGCTTTACTCTTAAGTTTGGAGACACATCGTGACGCGTTAATGAAAGTGCTAAACAAAACTTATCTCGCTAACGATATCTCTGTAAACAAGCTAGACCACCTAGTTAACAATATAAGTGCCGACAACTTCATCTTCTTTAACAATGATGAAATACCGCTAGGGGCATGGGATCTACAAAAGCTCGCACATCACCACCCATTTGCAAAGGGTATACATTACCAAGGGTGTTAATTGATAATGGATCTGTGCTAAACGTCTTACCCCTATCCACGCTGAATAGGTTGCCTGTGGGTAGCTCTCATATGAAGACATGTCAAAACATAGTGAGAGTATTCGATAGAACTGAAAGAAGGGTGATGAGAAGGATTGAGATACCCCTCTTGATTGGTCCAAACACGTACGAAGTAGATTTCTTGGTGATGGACATTAAGCCTTCTTATAATTGTTTGTTGATGAGGCCTTGGATTCACACGGCTGGGGCAATGCCGTTATCACTACACCAGAAGCTAAAGTTTGTAACTGAGGGTCGGGTGGTAACGATAAATGCGGAAGAAGACATTTTTGCATCCGTAACCAGTGATGCGCCATACGTAGGGACAGACGATGAAGCGATAGAATGTTCTTTTAGATTGTTGGAATTTGTGAATGCAACCTTCATCGTTGAAGGGAACAAGATCCCGATGCCCAAAATCTCCAAAATTACAAGAATGGGTCTGCAACTGACAGTCGGTAAATGAGCCTTGCCTGGGAGAGGACTTGGAAAATGCCTACAAGGAAAAGTTGAGGCACCTATGTTGAAGGACAAACGAGATCGCTTTGGTTTAGGATTTAAGCCAAATGTGAGGCAAAGGAAGAAGGAGATGGAGAAGAAACAAGAAAGGAGAAGAACGCGACAGAGCGGGGAAGATGTCAAGTGGGAACCAATGACCTTTCCCCATATATCCAAGACTTTCGTATCAGAAAGATATATTCACCCTGAAAGAGAGATGCCGAGAGAAGAGACTGCCGAAGAAATGTTGGGAAACCTGAACATCAACGCCATATCTGAAGAAGAAATCTGAGGAGAAAATTTATCAGACATCTGCCCCTATGTACCTGGAAATGTTTTAAACAACTGGACTGCGGAAGAGATTCCTATAGTTTTTAGAGCTAATTCAGAATAATGTTCAAAACACGTTTATTGCTCTAAGCCTAAGAGCAATAAGAATCCTTTGTGAAATAGGCTTATGTCCAATATTTTTATTTCAATAAAATGCATCTTTGCGTATCATCTTGAGCAAATATTCTTTTATTCTTTTCATTTCATTCATAATCATACCATACAAATAATTATTCTTAGATTCTTTTTTTCTTTGGATTTTTTCTTCATCCCTATAATAGGTCTCCAGATATCAATGATATAAGTGACGCTGCTACTGACGCAGAATCTCCTTTTGAGCAGGATATGTGTATGGAGGATTCTCAGGATTTTGAAGATGATCGAGACTGTAACCTATCTCCTAATTTGTTGAGGATGGTAGAACAAGATGAGAAAAAAATCTTGCCTTATAAAGAGTCAGTGGAAATTGTGAGCCTAGGAGAGGAAAAAGAGGTGAAGATAGGAGCTTGCATTACCGCAGAGACGAAGCAAGACCTCATTGAATTACTCCAAGAATTTAAGGATGTTTTCGCATGTAACAGTCTGATTTTGGCCCTAATCGGAAAGGTGGTTTCAGGACCACGAATTTGAGTCAGAAAAATATTTAAATATTATTTTCCGTGTTAATTATATGTGAATTAGTATGTGTGAAAGTTTCGTATGAAAATTTGATTGTTTGTGTGCTTAATTAAATAAAAGGGCTTAATCGCGTAAAATGAAAAATTAGTGGTTATATTCAAAGAGGGCTGAATAATAGTTGTTCTTTTAATATGAAGGTTTTATGATGCAATTTTACCCTTTTAATTATTGAATGGATGGCACTAAGGTTACATTATATGGTTTTTATATTAAACATAAAAGTTATAATAATAAATAACATATTATAAAGTTATTATTTTAAATAAAACATAAAAAGCTTGATGTTCATCTTTCCATTGCCGAAACTAAGAGAAAAATAAAAGAAGAAAAGCTTTATAAGGTTCGGCACTTTGGAGGCTTAATTGGATCAAGAACAAAAAGGATCGGGATTGGATCAGGGAAAAACGAAGGTAATCGAATAGTCGGGAAACATAGCCCGTCGACACCCGAGGTAAGTTTTTAAGCAATTGAGTTAAATTGAATTTGTATCTATAATGTTGTACATGTATTTTAATGACATTGCCGAATGTGATGTTGGTTATGAGATGAATATATGGTCGAATGTGATGTATACATATATGTCAATGATATAATCGAACGTGACATGAAATTGAGGAATGAATATAACCGAATGTGATGCATATGTATGGCAATGATATAATTGAATGTGATATTGATCTTAGAAATGAAATAAGCGAATTTGTATATATGCAATTGAGGTTTAAGTTTATGTATATATAATAAGGATTAAGTTCGGGAATTGCAATAATGTGCGAAATTGTATATCGAGCACTAAGTGTGCGAAATCGGTCAATGAGCACTAAGTGTGCGAAATTAAAAACTGAGCACTAAGTGTGCGAAATCGGTCAATGAGCACTAAGTGTGCAAAATTAAATACCGAGCACTAAGTGTGCGAAATTGGTTATTTAGCACTAAGTGTGCGAGAAGTTAAATGTAACGGCACTGTAACACCCCAAACCCGACCCATGCGTTACGACCGGATCTGACATGTCACATGAGGAAAACGTATAAAGTCCTTGTGATTTGTACTAAAATATATGTGTTATTTGGTTATGGTTTAATAAAACGAGTTTGGATGTAAGTATTTGATATAAAACACTATCAATTTCGAGAGGATGATTGATGAATCGAAAATCGAACTAGTGAACTTTAAAACAGTGACTTTTGAGAAATGACGTTGATAATTTGAAATAGAAGCCGAGTTAAATTATTAGTGCATATTTATTATGAAAACCATTTGTTAATCAATTTTGGAAACCGTTATTTATGATTTTAGAAAAAAATCCCCATTTTAAAACAATTCAAGCAAGATAATAAGTACGACTAAACATAAAACAAAATAAAAATGTTCCAGAGGCCTTATTACAACTTAAAACCCAAAATAGTAAAAATAGTGAAATAAAGCGGGAAAGTAGTTTACTAATATTTGAAAATATTATCTCCAAAGTATGGCCTCCACCGAGTCATCCATGGGCCCAAGTCCTCATTACTGAGCATTACCTGCAAGGGTTAAGAAAGAAGGGGGTGAGTCACAAGAACTCAGTGTATAATCCTCTTACCGTCATCCATTGGGCCTGAACCCGCATAGCATAATCTTGGGCCTAAGCCCATTTACATAGTAATAATTAAAATGAAGTATATGTATGCAACCCAATCCAACCACCCATCGCACCCCCGACCAGCCAATCACACCTATGGGGATCAAGTCAACCCACCCCGCCGCTCACACCAATCGCTGCAGTCAAGCTGCTTTTCATAATATTTTCGTGGTCAAGCCACCGAAATTATAAGTAAACATTATAATGAATATTATGTGGCAATGCCACCAGGCTACACTGCTCTTCATACATTTTTCCCAACACATGCGATATGTAACATGCAACATACATAATCAAGCATAATATCCACATATATATTCAACAAGCATTAATCCAATAATTTATTATGGTGAATCGGCATATTATAGAACTTTGTAACTCGGCCCACTAAGGCATTCTAGCAATTCGGCCCATAGGGGCATTTTCGAAAATCGGCCCATATGGACATTTTCGTAAATCGGCCCATAGGGGCATTTTCATAATTCGACCCATATGGGCATTTTCGTAAATCGGCCCATAGAGGTATTTTCGTAATTTTATCAATTTCAATACCGATTATGACAAGTCTATAGAAATAATGTAATTTAAGCAAATTTCTCGATTTGAGCCATATTACGATTTTTAGCCATATAAATAATAACGATCTATTTTCCAACGTGATAACTAATCATGAATCTACGGGACTTCGGTGTGAGATTACACAACTGATTACAGTAAGAATTAATCCTTCTTGATCGTCGGCACCTAAATCACCATTACTCTCGATTAATCCAACAAACGAGATTTTATTATTCTAAATCTAAATCAAACGATCTATCGAAATGCTTACCCTTAGTATCGTGAACGACCACGATTTGTCTATTTTCACCGGATGATGGTCCACAACCGGTGGAAAATCCCGAACCATCGATACCGCCCATCGTTTGAACTTACGAGTAGGAATCGCAAATCCACTCCTTTTGTGTTCTCCAATCGCTTTTCCTTTCAAATCGGTACCACTTGCCTCCATTGGAAAAAGTCTTAATCAAAACGATATTACGATGATATAAATCGATTGTTTAAGGAAAAGGTTCGGCTTACCACTATTTCCGTAGGATCAACAAGTGAATAAAAACGATAGATATGATCCCTATAATAACCGATTAGTCACAACCATCATTCCGTTTAGCAAACTACTCAAACAATGAGCGAGATCGAAATAATCCATAAAGAAACTTCTTACCTTATGATGATAAATTCGATTTCCACCGATTGAGCTTACGACTACGGATGATTTGACTAAATGAAAGATTTGGCCAACCCCACAAGAATACTACAAAATAGAAGATGATCACAAAATGAAGGAGTAGAAGAGAGGAATGTTTCGATTTAGAGAACAATCCAAAGAGAAGGTACATATTCGACAAAAAGAAAATACAAGGATAGAATAGAGCCACTTACCGATTCGATCAAAGAAGAGATACTCGACTCGCAAGATGGAGAAGAGAAGATGATAAAAATTCGGCTATTGATGAAAAAAAAGAATAAAGAAGATTCAGCCAAACAAAGTTGTGCCGATTAAAGAGATAGGGAGAATGGTTGATGAAATGGTCAAAAGAAAAGAAGGGATGGAGAAAAAGAATGCTAGGTAATTTCGGCTAACAACAAAAGAAGATGAACCAAAAATGAGTTGAGGGTTACGGCAAAACAAAGGAAAAGAAAGATGAACAAATGGCTAGTGTGTTTCAAGTACAACAAGAGAAAAAGAAGTGCACAATTTGGCTTTAGAGTTTCGGCAAGCAAAAGAAAAAAAATTGAAAAAGAAAGCACCAAGAAAATGTTAAAAGAAAAATAAGCCTCTCAAGCACTAAAACTAGCAAAATGTCTAGGAAAATTCGGCTCCCAAGACCCCCTCCCAAAATCGTGCATTTTTCACCAAAAGGATCAAAGTTGACCAAAAATTCTTTTCAAAACATCTTCCCCAAAATTTGCCAACATATCCCCATTCTTACTCCTTTCTTTTACTTCTTTCCTTATTCTCCTCCTTACCTTATTTCCTTAGCCATCTTTCCATCAATAAAAAGTCTCCCTTACCATAATTAGAACCATGGCCGACACTTGGAAAGGAAACACAAAAATTTAATCAAAATTTTTTTGCACTAGGTGGGATTCGAACTCCTCCCCAAAAGCCCTTCATGTGACGCCATAACCTCCTTGCCATATGCTCACTTATGCTAGCAAAATACACATTTATTTCCTTAAGCATTGATGCCACTTACCTTCTCTCCTTAAAGTGCTTAAACACAAAAATTTTGCTAAGGCCCAACTCAACCCCGAGCCTTCTTAGAACCCCTAAACATACACAATTGACATTCTTAACCAGCCTATCGCATAGTATAATGCAAAACATAAAATTCTAAATTTCAAGATGTTACAATTCTACCCCCTTAAAGAAATTCCGGCCTTAAAATTTACCTGATTAGAAGAGATGAGGATATTGCTACCGTATTGTGTCCTCTGGCTCCCATGTAGCTTCCTCTGATCCGTGATTGCGCCATAATACTTTAACTAACGGAATCGACTTCCTTCTTAGTACCTTAACATCCTGATCTAAAATCTGCACTGGCTCCTCTTCAAAAGACAAGTCAGGTCTTAACTCAATTTCTTCCACGGGTAAAACATGAGACGGATCCGAACGATAACGCCTTAACATAGAGACATGGAATACACTATGTATCTGTCCTAACTCTTGAGGTAACTCAAGCTGATAAGCCACTGGCCCAACACGCTCAGTACACGGTATGGTCCGATGAATCTAGGACTCAACTTGCTTTTCCGCCCAAATCTTAAGATCTTCTTCCAAGGTGAGACCTTCAGAAAGAATTAATCTCCCACCGTAAACTCTATATACTTACGTTTTAGATCCGCGTACAATTTTTATATGTTTGAAACTTCTTTTAAACGAGCCCAAATTACCTTAACTTTTTCCTCCGTCTCCGAGATCAACTCAGGACCCAATAACTGTTGCTCTCCTAGCTTAGTCCAGCAAGTAGGAGTACGACACCTACGACCATACAACGCCTCGTAGGGTGCCATCTGGATACTGGATTGATAGCTGTTGTTTATGCAAACTCTGCCAATGGTAGAAAATCTTCCTAAGTACCCCTGAAGTCGATCACACAGCCCCTTAACATGTCTTCTAGAATCTGGATAACCCTCTCCGATTGACCATCAGTCTGCGGATGAAACGCCATGCTGAAATTTAGCCTTGTACCCAAAGCTTCATGCAAAGCCTTCCAGAACCGTGATGTAAACCTAGGATCCCTGTCGGATATTTTAGACACTGGTACCTCATGTAACCTCACGATCTCTGCTACATACAACTTGGCCAACTTCTGCAACAAATAATCCGTACGAACAGGTAGAAAATGAGCAGTCTTCGTTAACCGATCTACTATAACCCATACTGAATCTTTCTTAGTAGGCGTTAAGGGTAACCCACTAACAAAATCCATCATTATCCTTTCCCATTTCCATAATGGAATTTTCACCGGTTGTAGCAACCCTGACGGCAGTTGATGTTCCGCCTTCACCTACTGACATGTCAAGCACTTGCTCACGAAGTCGGTAACCTCCCGTTTCAACCTTGGCCACCAATTCTGCTTACGGAAGTCTCGGTACATCTTATTTCCCCCGGATGCATAGCATATGGGCTACTATGCACCTCACGCAGAATCATTTGCCTCAATTCCGAATCCCTGGGCATACAAACCCTTCCGCGGAAACACAATACTCCATCACTATTCAACCCAAAATCCCCTATCTCACCACCTTCCACTTGTTGAAGCCGAGAACCTAACCTTTCATCTAACAATTGCTTTTCCTTAATCTGACTTACCCATGCAGGCTTCACCTGAAGTTCGGCCAGCAAGCTACCATCTTCATAAAGGCTAAGATGAGCAAACATTGCTCTCAAATCCGATATCACCTTACGACTCAACGCATCACCACTACGTTAGCTTTTACAGGTGATACTCGATTGAGAAGTCATAATCTTTCAACAGTTCTATCCACCTTCGTTGTCTTAAGTTCAACTCCCTCTAGGTAAGGAGGTACTTCAGACTCTTATGATCCGTATAGATAATCGACTTCTCCTCATACAGATAGTGTCTCCAAATCTTCAGAGCAAACACCACCGCAGCCTAACTCCAAATCATGAGTGGGATAATTTATCTCATGCGGCCTTAATTGATGAGATGCATAAGCCACCACTTTTTCCCCTTGCATCAAAGACACAACCTAAGCCCGTGTGTGACGATCACAATAAACGATAAACTCCTTACCACCCGAGTTAAATCAATACCGCAGACTTACGCCGAATCTTCTTCAATTTCTCAAAGCTCTTTTGTCGCTTATCCGACCATACAAACGGTACTCTCCTTACGCAATAGCTTAGTTAGGAAGCAAAGCAATCAATGAAAACCCCTCAACAAAGCGCTGTAATACCAAAACCAAACCTAGAAAACTTTGAATTTCGCGCCATCGACTTCGGTGGCTTCCAATCCAATACACCTCGACCTTCCGGGGATCAACTCTAATTCCATCGGGCAGACACAACATACCCCAAAAAGGTCACCTCCTTCAACCAAAATTCACACTTACTGAATTTGGCATACAGCTGCTTCTCCCTCAAAATCTGCAATGCTATCCGTAGATGCGAATCATGCTCTTCTTCAGTCTTTGAGTACACCAGGATGTCATCTATGAATACCACCACAAACCGGTCTAGATAGGGTTGGAAGACTCGATTTATCATGTCCATAAATACAGCTGGTGCATTTGTCAACCCGAACGACATCACAAAGAACTCGTAATGCCCATATCGGGTTCAGAACGCAGTCTTGTGAATATCTGCCTCCTTGACCTTAAGCTGGTGGTATCCCGATCTCAAGTCTATTTTTAAGAAAACTGAAGCTCCTCGCAGCTGATCGAACAGATCATCGATCCTCGGTCACAGATACTTGTTCTTGATCGTCAACTTCTTCAATTGCCTATAATCGATGCACAAACGCATCGATCCATCCTTTTTCTTAACAAATAAAATCGGCGCTCCCCATGATGACACACTTGGTCGAATAAATCCACGATCCATCAACTCCTGAATTTGAGCCTTAAGTTCCACAAGCTCCTTCGGTGCCATTCTGTAAGGGGCAATAGACACCGGAGCCGTTCCTGGCAACAACTCAATGCCAAATTCCACTTCTCGATCCGGAGGCAATCCTAGAAGCTCCTCAGGAAAGACATCTAAAAACTCTTTCACCGTTTTAACACTCTCAACCGACAACTCTTTGGCATCCAAAGCACTGATAAAGGCTAAGAACGCTCCACACCCCTTCCGCACCAACTTCTCTACCTTTAATGCAGATACCACATTAGACAGATAGTTAATTCTTTCACCTATCATCATCACTTCCTTATCCTCTGAAGTTTTTAATACCATACGCATAAAGACAACCCAAATTCGCACGACGCTTAACCAACCAGTCCATGCCCAAAATAAGATAGAACTCGCCGAACGGCAGTTCCATCAAATCCGCCAGAAATACTTTCCCCTGAACTTCTAAGGGCACATCTCTAAACAACTTATTTACTATCACCGACTGTCCTAAAAAACTAATTACAGTTGTTTATCTACCAGTAATCTCAGATCTAACATTCAAAGTTCCAGACACAAAGACAAGCAACATACGAATGGGTGGATCCAATATCTATCAAAGCAATAACAGTACATCGATATGAAGAACGCATTCGGTTATCACATCCGTGCATCGCCATCCTCTCGACGCACCGACCGCATAGACCAACCCCGGCCGTCTCGCTCAGATACCCACCGCACGGTACCTCTACCCGGTGCACCCGACCTCGCCCTACACCATTACCACCTCGACCGCCCACGGCCTCTCTGCGGGTCGCCGAGTACCTCCTGCCGCTGCGCGCAAACTCGTTATGAGTCGCCTGAGTTTGATCAAGCTTTCGAGGGCAATCCTTAAACCGGTGATCCTTGGAACCACATCTGAAACAACTACCAGTTCTCTTCCACCATTCACCCGAGTGAAGTTTCCCATAATCCACGCAAGGCTGTAACTGATTGGTATTAGCTTGAACTCTTACTCGAGCTGGCTCCTCATCCTTGGGCCTTTTCTGAAACCTTCTAGTAGAACCTGAGTACCCAGAGTCTCTCTTGTTCCTGCCCCTATCCTTGTCTCGGTTTTTCCGTTCCGAATGCTTTACTTCTTCAGCAATCTTAGCTTTTTCCACAAGTGTGGCAAAATTCCTCTCCTTCTGTGGGGCTATCAGTACCCGTAACTCATCACGCAATCCATCCTCAAAATGCACACAGCATTCATGATCAATCGGCACTATACCCCGGGCATACCGACTCAGACGCAGAAATTCCGCCTCGTAAAGCTGCCATAGATTTACCTCTTTGGACCAGATTCAGAAATTCCTTCCTTCGGGCATCCACATAGCTAGCCTCGACATACTTCCCTTGGAATGCTGTCTTAAAGAATTCCCATGTAATACGGTCAGCCTGAGTGCCTTCCCAAATAGTGAGCCACCACTGATACGCCTCGGCTCTCAGTAATGACACAACCCCCTTCAGTTTCTGCTCGGCGGTGCAATCCAGGTCATCCATAATCTGCTCCACCGCCTCAAGCCAGTATTCCGCTACACTAGGGGCTACACCCGAAATACCCCTAAAAACTTCAGCCCCATTCGACCTGAGTCGCTCCGAAATTGACCCACGAGCTGCCGACCCAGTTCTTGCCCCAGCAACCCTTTCCAAAACTCGCAACATCGCTTGAGACAGAGCGTCGTCCTCTCTCATTCGATCATGTGACCCAGCTTCAGTCACAGTTGACGTAGGGGCGTCCATTTCTGGTATATGCCCCGATGCCTCAGATACAACTCTAGCACCTCGGCCTCTACCACGGTAACGTCTACCGCGTCCACGTCCTCTAGCGCTCATGTTTGCTAAGTCGATTTAATCTGATTAAAAGTCTTAATGAACAATATTACTATTAATGTTTATTAAACAAATGTTTTATGAAGTATAGGAAGTAAAGTCGTTTTTCGCAAAACGTATCCTAAGGTCTCAATCTCTATAGTTTTGACTCCTAAAGCTAAAAGTTCTAGAGTATTTTACTGATGTACCATAATAATCATAAAATGAAAACATAAACTTACTTGACTTGGTCTTTGGATACCCGTGGTGCCATACTTCCTTTAGATCATGTATTTATAATTTAAAACTTTAAACAGCTTTGGAAAATGCTTTTGAACCCAAACCACAACCGAGTTTTGCAATTTGGCTCTGATACCATAAAATGTAACACCCTAAACCCGGCCCATATGTTACGACCAGAATCTGACATGTCACATGAGGAAAACGTATAAAGTCATTGTGATTTGTACTAAAATATATGTGTTATTTGGTTATGGTTTAATAAAACGAGTTTGGATGTAAATATTTGAAATAAAACACTACCAATTTCGAGAGGTTGATTGATGAATCGAAAATCGAACTAGTAAACTTTAAAACAGTGACTTTTGAGAAATGACGTTGATAATTTGAAATAGAATCCGAGTTAAATTATTAGTGCATATTTATTATGAAAACCATTTGTTAATCAATTTTGGAAACCGTTATTTATTATTTTAGAAAAAAATCCCCATTTTAAAATAATTCAAGCAAGATAATAAGTACGACTAAACATAAAGCAAAATAAAAATATTCCCGAGGCCTTATTACAACTTAAAACCCATAATAGTTAAAATAGTGAAATAAAGCGAGAAATTAGTTTACTAATATTTGAAAAAATTATTTCCAAAGTATGGCCTCCACCGAGTCATCCATTGGCCCAAGTCTTCATTACTGAGCATTACCTGCAAGGGTTAAGAAAGAAGGGGGTGAGTCACAAGAACTCAGTGTATGATCCTCTTACAGTCATCCACTAGGCCTGAACCCGCATAGCATAATCTTGGGCCTAAGCCCATTTACATAGTAATAATTAAAATGAAGTATATGTATGCAACCCAACCCAACCATCCATCACACCCCCGACCAGCCAATCACACCTGTGGGGATCAAGTCAACCCACCCTGCCGCTCACACTTCAATTGTTGCAGATCAAAATTTGCTTTTCATAATATTTTCGTGGTCAAGCCACCGAAATTATAAGTAAACATTATAATGAATATTATGTGGCAATGCCACCAGGCTACAATGCTCTTCATAAGTTTTTCCCAACCCATGCGATATGTAACATGCAACATACATAATCAAGCATAATATCCACATATATATTCAACAAGCATTAACCAATAATTTATTATGGTGAATTGGCACATTATAAAACTTTGTAACTTGGCCCACTAAGGCATTCTATCAATTTGGCCCATAGGGGCATTTTCGTAAATCGGCCCATAGGGGCATTTTCATAAATCAACCCATAGGGGCATTTTCGTAAATCGACCCATAGGGGCATTTTCGTAAATCGGCCTATAAGGGCATTTTCGTAATTTTATCAATTTCAATACCGATTATGACAAGTCTATAGAAATAATGTAATTTAAGCAAATTTCTCGATTTGAGCTATATTACGATTTTTAGCCATATAAATAATAACGATCTATTTTCTAACGTGATACCTAATCATGAATCTACAGGATTTCAGTGTGAGATTACACATCTGATTACAGTGAGAATTAATCCTTCTTGATCGTCGGCACCTAAATCACCATTACTCTCGATTAATCCAACAAACGAGATTTTATTATTCTAAATCTAAATCAAACGATCTATTGAAACGCTTACCTTTAGTATCGTGAACGACCATGATTTGTCTATTTTCACCGGATGATGGTCCACAACCCGGTGGAAAATCCCGAACCGTCGATACCGCCATTCGTTTGAACTTAGGAGTAGGAATCGCAAATCCACTCCTTTTGTATTCTCCAATCGCTTTTCCTTTCGAATCGGTACCACTTGCCTCCATTGGAAAAAGTCTTAATCAAAACGATATTACGATGATATAAATCGATTGTTTAAGGAAAAGGTTCGGCTTACCACTATTTCTGTAGGATCAACAAGTGAATAAAAATGATCGATATGATCCCTATAATAACCGATTAGTCACAACCATCATTCCGTTTAGCAAACTAATCAAACAATGAGCGAGATCGAAATAATCCATAAAGAAACTTCTTACCTTACGATGATAAATCCGATTTCCACCGATTGGGCTTACGACTACGGATGATTTGACTAAATGAAAGATTCGGCCAACCCTACAAGAATACTAAAAAATAGAAGATGATCACGAAATGAGGGAGTAGAAGAGAGGAATGTTTCGATTTAGAGAACCATCCAAAGAGAAGGTACATATTCGGCAAAAAGAAAATACAAGGATAGAATAGAACCACTTACCGATTCGATCAAAGAAGAGATACTCAACTCGCAAGATGGAGAAGAGAAGATGATAGAAATTCGGCTATTGATGAAAAAAAAGAATAAAGAAGATTCAGCCAAACAAAGTTGTGTCGATTAAAGAGATAGGGAGAATGGTTGATGAAATGGTCAAAAGAAAAGAAGGGGTGTTGAAAAAGAATGCTAGGTAATTTGGCTAACAACAAAAGAAGATGAACCAAAAATGAGTTGAGGGTTCTGGTAAAACAAAGGAAAAGAAAGATGAACAAATGGCTAGTGTGTTTCAAGTCACAACAAGAGAAAAAGAAGTGCACAATTTGGCTTTAGAGTTTTGGTAAGCAAAAGAAAAAAAAAATTGGAAAAGAAAGCACCAAGAAAATGTTAAAAGAAAAATAAGCCTCTCAAGCACTAAAACTAGCAAAATGACTAGGAAAATTCGGCTCCCAAGACCCCCTCCCAAAACCGTGCATCCTTTTACCAAAAGAATCAAAATTGACCAAAATTTCTTTCCAAAACATCTTCCCCAAAATTTTCCAACATATCCCCCTTCTTACTTATTTCTTTTACTTCTTTCCTTATTCTCCTCCTTACCTTGTTTCCTTAGCCATCTTTCTATCAATAAAAAGTCTCCCTTACCATAATTAGAACCATGGCCGACACTTGGAAAGGAAACACAAAAATATAATCAAAATTTTTTTTGCACTAGGTGGGATTCGAACTCCTCCCCAAAAGCCCTTCATGTGACGCCATAACCTCCTTGCCATATGCTCACTTATGCTAGCAAAATACACACTTATTTCCTTAAGCATTGATGCCACTTACCTTCTCTCCTTAAAGTGGTTAAACACAAAAATTTTGCTAAGGCCCAACTCAACCTCGAGCCTTCTTAGAACCCCTAAACATACACAATTAACATTCTTAACTAGCCTATCGCATAGTATAATGCAAAACATAAAATTCTAAATTTCAGGATGTTACAATTCTACCCCCTTAAAGAAATTCTGGCTTCAAAATTTACCTGATTAGAAGAGATGAGGATATTACTGCCGTATTCTATTCTCTGGCTCCCATGTAGCTTCCTCTGATCCGTGATTGCGCCATAATACTTTAACTAACGGAATCGAATTCCTTCTTAGTACCTTAACATCCCGATCTAAAATCTGCACTGGCTCCTCTTCAAAAGACAAGTCAGGTCTTAACTCAATTTCTTCCACGGGTACAATATGAGACGGATCCGAATGATAACGCCTTAATATAGAGACATGGAATACACTATGTATCTGTCCTAACTCTTGAGGTAACTCAAGATGATAAGCCACTGGCCCAACACGCTTCAGTATACGGTATGGTCCGATGAATGTAGGACTCAACTTGCCTTTCCGCCCAAATCTTAAGATCTTCTTCCAAGGTGAGACCTTCAGAAAGAATTAATCTCCCACCGTAAACTCTATATACTTACGTTTCAGATCCGCGTACGATTTTTATATGTCTGAAACTTCTTTTAAATGAGCCCGAATTACCTTAACTTTTTCCTCCGTCTCCGAGATCAACTCAGGACCCAATAACTGTTGCTCTCCTAGCTTAGTCCAGCAAGTAGGAGTACGACACCTACGACCATACAACGCCTCGTAGGGTGCCATCTGGATACTGGATTGATAGCTGTTGTTGTATGCAAACTCTACCAATGGTAAAAAATCTTCGTAAGTACCCCTGAAGTCGATCACACAGCCCCTTAACATGTCTTCTAGAATCTGGATAACCCTCTCCGACTAACCATCGATCTCATGGATGAAACGCCATCTTTGAAATTTAGCCTTGTACCCAAAGCTTCATGTAAAGCCTTCCAGAACCGTGATGTAAACCTAGGATCCCTGCGGATATGATAGACTTTGGTACCCCATGTAACCTCACGATCTCTGCTACATACAACTTGGCCAACACGCAACAAATAATCCGCGAGCAAGGTAGGAAATGAGCGATCTTCGTTAACCGATCCACTATAACCCATACTGAATCTTTCTTAGTAGGCGTTAAGGGTAACCCACTAACAAAATCCATCATTATCCTTTCCCATTTCCATAATGGAATTTTCACCGGTTGTAGCAACCCTGACGGTAGTTGATGTCCCGCCTTCACCTACTGACATGTCAAGCACTTGCTCACGAAGTCGGTAACCTCCCGTTTCAACCTTGGCCACCAATTCTGCTCACGGAGGTCTCGGTATATTTTATTTCCCCGGGGTGCATAGCATATGGGCTACTATACACCTCACGTAGAATCATTTGCCTCAATTTGAATCCCTAGGCATACAAACTCTTCCGCAGAAACACAATACTCCATCACTATTCAACCCAAAATCCCCTATCTCACCACCTTTCACTTGTTGAAGCCGAGAACCCAACCTTTCATCTAACAATTGCTTTTCCTTAATCTGACTTACCCATGCAGCTTCACGAAGTTCTACGGCGAAGCTACCATCTTCATAAAGGCTAAGATGAGCAAACATTGCTCTCAAATCCGATATCACCTTACGACTCAATGTATCAGCCACTACGTTAGCTTTACCTGGGCGATACTCGATTGAGAAGTCATAATCTTTCAACAGTTCTATCCACCTTCACTGTCTTAAGTTCAACTCCCTTTGGGTAAGGAGGTACTTCAGACTCTTATGATCCGTATAGATAATCGACTTCTCCTCGTACAGATAGTGTCTCCAAATCTTCAGAGCAAACACCACTGCAACTAACTCCAAATCATGAGTGGGATAATTTATCTCATGCGGCCTTAATTGATGAGATGCATAAGCCACCACTTTTCCCCCTTGCATCAGCACATAACCCAAGCCCGTGTGTGACGCATCACAATAAACGATAAACTCCTTACCAGCCTCATGTTGAATCAATACCAGCACTTCTGTCAGAATCTTCTTCAATTTCTCAAAGCTCTATTGCTGCTTATCTGACCATACAAACGGTACTCCCTTACGCAATAGCTTAGTTAGGGGTGCAGCAATCAACGAAAACCCCTCAACAAAATGCCTGTAATACCCAGCCAAACCTAGAAAGCTCCAAATTTCTGCCACTGGCTTCGGTGGCTTCCAATCCAATACAGCCTCGACCTTCCGGGGGTCAACTCTAATTCCATCGGTAGACACAACATACCCCAAAAAGGTCACCTCCTTCAACCAAAATTCACACTTACTGAATTTGGCATACAACTGCTTCTCCCTCAAAATCTGCAATGCTATCCGTAGATGCGAATCATGCTCTTCTTCAGTCTTTGAGTACACAAGGATGTCATCTATGAATACCACCACAAACCGGTCTAGATAGGGTTGGAAGACTCGATTTATCATGTCCATAAATACAGCTAGTGCATTTGTCAACCCGAACGGCATCACAAAGAACTCGTAATGCCCATATCGGGTTCGGAACGCAGTCTTGTGAATATCTGCCTCCTTGACCTTAGGCTGGTGGTATCCCGATCTCAAGTCTATTTTCAAGAAAATCGAAGCTCTTCGCAGCTGATCGAATAGATCATCGATCCTCGGTAATTGATACTTGTTCTTGATCGTCAACTTATTCAATTGCCTATAATCGATGCACAAACGCATCGACCCATCCTTTTTCTTAACAAATAAAACCGGCGCTCCCCACGGTGACACACTTGGTCGAATAAATCCACGATCCATCAACTCCTGAATTTGAGCCTTAAGTTCCACAAGCTCCTTCGGCACCATTCCGTAAGGGGCAATGGACACCGGAGCCGTTCCTGGCAACAGCTTAATGCCAAATTCCACTTCCCTATCCAGAGGCAATCGTGGAAGCTCCTCGGGAAAGACGTCTGAAAACTCTTTCACCGTTCTAACACTCTCAACCGACAACTCTTTGGCATCCAAAGCACTGATAAAGGCTAAGAATGCTCCACACCCCTTCCGCACCAACTTCTCTACCTTTAAAGCAGATACCACATTAGACAGATAGTTAATTCTTTCACCTATCATCATCACTTCCTTATCCTCTGAAGTTCTTAATACCATCTGCTTTGCAGCACAGTCCAAATTCGCATGATGCTTAACCAACCAGTCCATGCCCAAAATAAGATCAAACTCGCCGAACGGTAGTTCCATCAAATCCACCAGAAATACTTCCCCCTGAACTTCTAAGGGCACATCTCTAAACAACTTATTTACTATCACTGACTGTTCTAAAGGACTAATTACAGTTGTTTCTCTAGCAGTAATCTCAGATCTAATATTCAAAGTTCCAGACACAGCACAAGCAACATACGAATGGGTGGATCCAATATCTATCAAAGCAATAACGGTACATCGGATATGAAAAACGTCTCAGGTTATGACATTCGATGTATTGCCATCCTCTCGACGCCTGACCGCATAGACCAACCCTGGCTGTCTCGCCTCTATATTACCCCTGTTACCGGTACCTCTACCTGGTGCACCCTGACCTCGTCCTACACCATTACCACCTCGACCTAGCCCACGGCCTCTGCGGTGCCGAGCACCTCTGTTGGTTGCGCGCAAATGCGTATGAGTCGCTCGAGTTTGATCAAGATTTCGAGGCAATCCTTAAACCGGTGATCCTTAGAACCACATCTGAAACAACCACCAGTTCTCTTCCAGCATTCACCCGAGTGAAGTTTCCCACAATCCACGCAAGGTTGTAACTGATTGGTATTAGCTTGAACTCTTACTCGAGCTGGCTCCTCATCCCTGGGCCTTTTCTAAAACCTTCTAACAGAACCTGAGTACCCAGAGTCTCTCTTGTTCCTGCCTCTATCCTTGTCTCGGTTTTACCGTTCCGAATGCTTTACTTCTTCAGCAATCTTAGCTTTTTCCACAAGTGTGGCAAAATTCCTCTCCTTCTGTGGGGCTATCAGTACCCGCAACTCATCACACAATCCATCCTCAAAACGCACACAGCGTTCATGATCAGTCGGCACTATACCCCGGGCATACTGACTCAGACGCAGAAATTTTGCCTCGTAAGCTGCCACAGATTTACCTCCTTAGACCAGATTCAAAAATTCCTTCCTTTGGGCATCCACATAGCTAGCCCCGACATACTTTCCTTCGAATGCTGTCTTAAAGAATTCCCATGTAATACGGTTAGCCTGAGTGCCTTCCCGAACAGTGAGCCACCACTGATACGCCTCGTCTCTCAGTAATGACACAACCCCTTCAGTTTCTGCTTGGTGGTGCAATTCAGGTAATCCATAATCCGCTCCACCGCCTCAAGCCAGTATTCCGCTACACTAGGGGCTACACCCAAAATACCCCTAAAAACTTCCGCCCCATTCGACCTGAGTCGCTCCGAAATTGACCCACGAGCTGCTGACCCAGTTCTTGCCCCAGCAACCCTTTCCAGAACTCGCAACATCGCTTGAGACAGAGCGTCGTCCTCTCTCATTCGATCATGTGACCCAGCTTCAGTCACAGGTGACGCAGAGGCGTCCATTTCCGGCATATGCCCCGATGCCTCAGATACAACTCTAGCACCTCGGCCTCTACCACGACAACGTCTACCGCGTCCACGTCCTCTAGCGCTCATGTTTGCTAAGTCAATTTAATCTGATTAAAAGTCTTATGAATCATTATACTATTCAATGTTTATTAAACAAATGTTTTATGAAGTATATAAAGTAAAGTCGTTTTCACAAAACGTATCTTAAGGTCTCAATCTCTATAGTTTCAGCTCCTAAAGCTAAAAGTTCTAGAGTATTTCTACAGTCATACCATAATAATCATAAAATGAAAACATAAACTTACTTGACTTGGTGCCGGATACCCGTGGTGCCATACTTCCTTTAGATCATGTATTTATAATTTAAAATTTTAAACAGCTTTGGAAAACGCTTTTAAATCCAAACCACAGCCGAGTTTTGCAACTGGGCTCTGATATCATAAAATGTAACACTCCAAACCGGCCCATGCGTTACGACCGGATCTGACATGTCACATGAGGAAAACGTATAAAGTCCTTGTGATTTGTACTAAAATATATGTGTTATTTGGTTATGGTTTAATAAAACGGGTTTGGATGTAAATATTTGATATAAAACACTACCAATTCCAGAGGCCTTATTACAACTTAAAACCCATAATAGTAAAAATAGTGAAATAAAGCGAGAAAGTAGTTTACTAATATTTGAAAATATTATTTCCAAAGTATGGCCTCCTTCGAGTCATCCATGGGCCCAAGTCCTCATTACTGAGCATTACCTGCCAAGGTTAAGAAAGAAGGGGGTGAGTCACAAGAACTCAGTGTATAATCCTCTTACCGTCATCCACTGGGCCTGAACCCGCATAGCATAATCTTAGGCCTAAGCCCATTTACATAGTAATAATTAAAATGAAGTATATGTATGCAACCCAACCCAACTATCCATCACACCTCCAACCAGCCAATCACACCTGTGGGGATCAAGTCAACCCACCCCGCCACTCACACCAATCGCTGCAGTTAAGCTGCTTTTCATAATATTTTCATGGTCAAGCCACCGAAATCATAAGTAAACATTATAATGAATATTATGTGGCAATGCCACCTAGCTACACTGCTCTTCATACATTTTTCCCAACCCATACGATATGTAACATGCAACATACATAATCAAGCATAATATCCACATATATATTCAACAAGCATTAATCCAATAATTTATTATGGTGAATCGGCACATTATAAAACTTTGTAACTCGGCCCACTAAGGTATTCTAGCAATTCGGCCCATAGGGGCATTTTAGTAAATCGGCCCATATGGGCATTTTCGTAAATCGGCCCATAGGGGTATTTTCGTAAATTGACCCATAGGGGCATTTTCATAAATCGGCCTATAGGGACATTTTTGTAATTTTATCAATTTCAATACCGATTATGACAAGTCTATAGAAATAATGTAATTTAAGCAAATTTCTCCATTTGAGCCATATTACGATTTTTAGCCATATAAATAATAACGATCTATTTCCAACGTGATATCTAATCATGAATCTACAGGATTTTGGTGTGAGATTACACACCTGATTACGGTAAGAATTAATCTTTCTTGATCGTCGGCACCTAAATCACCATTACTCTCGATTAATCCAACAAACGAGATTTTATTATTCTAAATCTAAATCAAACGATCTATTGAAACGCTTACCTTTAGTATCGTGAACGACCACGATTTGTCTATTTTCACCAGATGATGGTCCACAACCCGGTGAAAAATCCCTAACCTCCGATACCGCCCTTTATTTGAACTTAGGAGTAGGAATCGCAAATCCACTCCTTTTGTGTTCTCCAATCGCTTTTCCTTTCGAATCGGTACCACTTGCCTCCATTGGAAAAAGTCTTAAGCAAAACGATATTACGATGATATAAATCGATTATTTAAGGAAAAGGTTCGGCTTACCACTATTTCCGTAGGATCAACAAGTGAATAAACACGATCGATATGATCCCTATAATAACCGATTAGTCACAACCATCATTCCGTTTAGCAAACTAATCAAACAATGAGCGAGATCGAAATAATCCATAAAGAAACTTCTTACCTTACAATGATAAATTTGATTTCCACCGATTGGGCTTACGACTACGGATGATTCGACTAAATGAAAGATTCGGCCAACCCCACAAGAATACTACAAAACAGAAGATGATCATGAAATGATGGAGTAGAAGAGAGGAATGTTTCGATTTAGAGAACCATCCAAAGAGAAGGTACATATTCGGCAAAAAAAAATACAAGGATAGAATAGAGCCACTTACCGAATCGATCAAAGAAGAGATACTCAACTCGCAAGATGGAGAAGAGAAGATGATAGAAATTCGGCAATGATGAAAAAAAAAGAATAAAGAAGATTCGGCCAAACAAAGTTGTGTCGATTAAAGAGATAGGTAGAATGGTTGATGAAATGGTCAAAAGAAAAGAAGGGATGGAGAAATAGAATGCTAGGTAATTTCGGCTAACAACAAAAGAAGATGAACCAAAAATGAGTTTAGGGTTACGGCAAAACAAAGGAAAAGAAAGATGAACAAATGGCTAGTATGTTTTGTCTACAACAAGAGAAAAAGAACTGCACAATTTGGCATTAGAGTTTCGGCAAGCAAAAGAAAAAAAATTGGAAAAGAAAGCACCAAGAAAATGCTAAAAGAAAAATAAGCCTATCAAGCACTAAAACTAGCAAAATGACTAGGAAAATTTGGCTCCCAAGACCCCCTCCCAAAACCGTGCATCCTTTTACCAAAAGGATCAAAATTGACCAAAAATTCTTTCCAAAACATCTTCCCAAAAATTGGCCAACATATCCCCCCTTCTTACTCCTTTCTTTTACTTCTTTCCTTATTCTCCTCCTTACCTTATTTCCTTAGCCATCTTTCCATCAATAAAAAGTCTCCCTTACCATAATTAGAACCATGGCCGACACTTGGAAAGGAAACAAAAAAAATTAATCAAAATTTTTTTTTGCACTAGGTGGGATTCAAACTCCTCCCCAAAAGCCCTTCATGTGACGCCATAACCTCCTTGCCATATGCTCACTTATGCTAGCAAAATACACACTTATTTCCTTAAGCATTGATGCCACTCACCTTCTCTCCTTAAAGTGCTTAAACGCAAAAATTTTGCTAAGGCCCAACTCAACCCCGAGCCTTCTTAGAACCCCTAAACATACACAATTAACATTCTTAACTAGCCTATCGCATAGTATAATGCAAAACATAAAATTCTAAATTTTAGGATGTTACAGGCACTAAATGTGCGATACGTTACAAGAATTTGGCACTAAGTGTGCAAGGTATTAGTGTGATGACTCTAAGCATGTGATACGTGATAAAGTTTTTGAATTTAGTGTACAAGTTTGCCGATATTTTAATTTAATTAGTTAACGAAGGTGTTTAACAGAATAAAATGAACAGGTATGCGATGATAAATCATCTTTTGAATAATAAGTAAGTTTAGATGTTGAAATGCAAATTTTATATTATACGTATTTATATGTGAATTATGGATTGAAAGGTAAGTAAGAAATTTAGTATGTATTATATATATAGATTTGTACAAATGTATATGTATTTGTTTTAAGATGTGGAATGGATTATAGATCAATGTGAAAGTTATTATTGAATGTGGGGATATTCGGCCTAAGGGTCATGAAAGGTGAAAATTTTCTAATATAATGTTTTAATGCATTGTTATATAATTGCTTATAACTTACTAAGCTGTTAAAGCTTACTTGGTTCTTGGTTGCTCTCATGTTTTAGATTTACTTCAATGATCGTTACGTGCTCGGGGATCGTCGCTGAAGCTTGTCACACTATCATCAATATTTTGGTACCTTTTTGAGGTTAAACTTAAAGTTTATGGCATGTATAGGCTATGTTACTTTTTGAGTTATTTTGAATGGTGTGTATATATATGTGCCATGAGAATATGGCTAAATTGTAGTATTTTGGTATTATGTGAATTCGGCCATGAGGTTATTTTATTATGAAAATATAATTTCTGATGTGTATATTTTGGTTGTGCAAAATCGGTCATGATATACATAAATGTGTATAATGAGTTTGGTTATATGTTTTAGGTTATTCATAAGATAGGTATGGTTTTGATAATTTGGCTATGCTAATTATAAGAGATGTGATCGATTCTATGTTTGAATGCTTTCGGCTATTGGTATTGAATTTGGTATATTCTAGATTCGGTTAAGTAAGGTTTTGGTATATGTATATTTGGTTTTGATAATGAATGGTTTGTTTTATTAAGGAGATTATAAGCATGTGCATATTCGGCTATTGAAACTTCAATGACCAAATGAATAGTAACTTTTGCTTTAGTGAAAGATGCTTATGTATGAAAGGTATTTTGGGTTATATGTCTTGATTGAGTAAAGATATGTATGATTTATAAATAGTTCTTAGTAAGTCTAAAACATGTTCGTATAGAAGATGTAAGTGAATATGAGATTTGGTCTTAGTATATGTATTGTGAATATGAGATTTGGTCTTAGTATATGTATTGTATTCATAAGCTTGTAATGTGTCTTAGTAGATATAATGGGATATGAATATATGTATAAATGTCGTGAGAAGCTGAGTACATTATTGATGAAATGTTTATTAGGTTTATATTATTGACTATGTAATACTTTGGGCATATTCGGCCTTATGAGTTGCTTTAATATTTTGGTCATAATGTGCTTGTGTATTTGGCTATGAGATGTTTTTAAAATAGTTTTGTAAATGGCTGGATGATTACATGCATGTGAGATAGTTTCTACGGTAATGTTTTAAAATGTTCTATGAATGAAATGGTATATTTATATTGATTCTTATATATGCGAAAGTGAGTAAATTATAATTATTAATAAAATTTTGATTAGCTATGATGTAATGTTATATAATTGTTGTATGTTCAATAATGAATTCAGAATTTGATAGTCATGCGAGTGAAGTTCATTTAATTCAAACTTATATTAAAGAAGTATGATTTATGTATACGAATGTCTATTCTTGGTTGGGTTTAGATCGGTAATGCCTCGTAACCCTAATCCGGCGACGGATACGGGTTAGGGGTGTTACATCGCATGGTCATACCAAGACATGTCCGGGTTAAGTACTGATATCATGGTACATCGGCTCCCCATAAAGAAAGAGTGTAAGCCGGTTCAACAGAAGTTCCAAAGGATGAGGCCCGATGTTTTACTGAAGATAAAAGAGGAAGTCAAGAAATAATTCGATGTTGGTTTCTTACGGGTGGGTAAATACTCAGAATGGGTAGCCAATACCGTGCCCTCCCTAAAAAAGATGGGAAAGTACGAATGTGCGTAGACTACAGGGACTTGAACAAAGCCAGCCCGAAAGACAATTTCCCATTGCCACATATCGACACTTTAGTGGACAACACGGCAGGTTACTCATTGTTTTCCTTCATGGATGGTTTCTCTGGATATAACCAAATAAAGATGCATCCTAAAGACATGGAGAAGACTACATTCGTGAATATGTGGGGAACATTTTGCTATAAGGTGATGCCATTTGCACTGAAAAATACGGGAGCAACGTATCAAAGAGCCATGGTAACTTTGTTTCATGATATGATGCACAAAGAACTCGAAGTTTATGTTGATGATATGATCGCAAAGTCCCGAACAGAGAAGGAGCATGTACAAGTCTTGAGGAAACTATTTTTGAGATTGAGAAAATTCCAACTGAAGCTCAAGTAAATTGCGGAAAATAATGGCTAAAGTAATAAAAATAGAGCTTTCTTAATATTTTAGTTCCCCGGCAATGGCGCCAAAAACTTGATCGTTGTTTTCGCGATGTCAAAGTCTTAAAATTTATAAAAAGAATGATCGGACTGAAACTAATCGTGACAACGATTTGAGGCAAGCGCACCTATCAAGCAAGAGAGTATAGCTTAGGCAAGACCGGATTGTCGAACCCAAAGGAACCAAAAGTACTAATACTAACTTTCTTTTTATTATCTAGCCTAAAATAAGTGAAGTTGTTACTTAGTCTAAATTTAACTAACTACTAAGCTAAAGACGCAAAGACAAAAAAGAATGAATTGGGGAAATACTTTTGGAAAAACTCAGTTGATTAAGACGATACCCTTAGGAAGTATCCACCTAGACTTCACTTGTTATCTAACTCTGAACCAGACGATTTATTCACTTGACTTGATCCGTAAAACTCCCTAATGTATATTAAACCCTCTCTCGAAGCAAATAACGTCTAACCCTAGGTTGATTAATTGAAATCTCTTTCTAATTAAAACCCCTAGAATTGCATTAACTTGATCTATGGACTCCCATATTAGGTTTCACCCTAATCTAGCAAAATTTCGTCACCCTATCTCTAGGCGCGCGATCAACTCCGCTTAATTATGCTAGATCTACTCTTAAGCAGGGACTTTTGATCCTCCACCTAAGCACATCAAACTTGAATCAATATCCCGGAAATATCAACACAATAATTAAGAACACATAATTAAGAACAAATCAAGTATTTATCATATAGTTCAAAGAAGCGATAACAAGATTCATCTAGTTTCATCCCCTTCAGAATCTGAAGGGTTTAGTTCATAACAATAAAAGAAAACATCTTAGAAGAAAAGATAAAACAAAACATAAGAAATCCCTAAAACCCCTGGAAGGAATTGAAGGAGAGATCCGCCGTCTTGAGTAGAATTCGACTTCTTGAGATGGATCAACCGGCTATCTTGAGTGTTTCCCAAAAATCGACCTTTCGGCTCGGCTCCTGGCCTAGCTCACTCGCCCCTTCTAGGTTATACTTAGGGTGTTTATATAGGCTTTTGAAATAGGTTTCTTTGCCCCTAAGTATCATTTTCTGAGTGAAATTGCTCTTCTCCGCGACAGGGACACGGCCATGGCACACGCACGTGTGAATCATCTTTAAGCCGTGTTCGGACTTTTAATGAGGTGACACGCCCGTATAAATCATGATCAGGCCGTGTTCTAGTCTGTTAAGGAGACACGGCCGTGTTGGCTCAAGTCCAGGCCTTGTCGATTTTCACTTTGGCCCAATTTGGTCCGTTTTGAGCCCGTTTCTCGTTCTTTCCATCCTCCGGTGCTTTCCTGAGTATAAAACATGAAAAGAAAGGATTAAGAGCACCTTTTTACATAAATCAAGGGATAAATCATCCAAAAGTATGCTAAATATGGGATTAAAATATGTTACTTTTACGGTTTATCAGTCCCATACACAAAATATAACCTAATCTTTTCATGATATGTATTGTAAGTACATATAAATTTAAGCAAAAGTATATTCATTTTCCAAAGGGTACTATATGCCTTATTCAAACCAAGCTTATAATCTCAATTATCACATACATAACATAATTTGATATAACTTCCAAGTTAAGATTATAATGTATCCGAATATACCCAATAATAAACCAAAATCAAACATGACTAAGCCATATTCAATTAAATAAATTATCAACAATTTGCATCTACTTCAATCATAGGACATTCATTCGAAATGTATAGATTAAATACCCTTTTTATAAATTCATGAAGCATACATACCAAAACATGCTTTTATAAAGATCGAAAATGCACAAACATATACATCACCTCAAGCATAAACAAATCAACCCAAGCATAGATGTGAAGCCATATTCGCATGGCATTTATAGACATTATGTACAAAGTAACTCCAAAGAGAAAATAGCCTATACATGCCATAGTTTCCAAAAGTTCGATTTAACAAAAAGGTACCAAAGATAGATGATAGTGTGATTGACTTTGACGATTATCCCCAAGCTCGAACTTCGACTTCTAGATCTATAAAATAGTTAAATAAACACATACAGTAAGCTATCATAGCTTAGTAAGTTTTAAGAAATGGTAAAAATATACAACTACTCAATATGCTATTTAATCAATCCAATCATGATCATTAACTAATTCCTAAACACAAATATGCATAATTTGTCCCCATTCAACAATCACCATTTTTAATAGGTCTCAAAACCGAATATTCACATGCCATTTTCCATTTCAAAACAAGCTAAAAAAAATGATTACTTCACATTAATATAATTTCATATACTAAAATAACTTACCTCAATGGTACTAAACTATTCATTTATCATGGATCGCTTACCTACGTATCACTTTTTGGTTAACTCCAATCACTAGTTTATGTCCTTGAAAGGTCCGAAAATCCACACACACAGTGCAACTCATGTAACGTATCGCACACTTAGTGCCGTTACTTCGACGTTCCGCACACTTAGTGCCAAGTTTCTGTAACGTATCGCACACTTAGTGCGAGTTACTTTCACGTTTGCTCACTTAGTGCCATGTGACCGATTTCGCACACTTAGTGCTCGGTTATAAGTTCGCACACTTAGTGCCTTTCGTAAACCTGTTATTCATTTGAATATACACTTATATATATATATAAAATCTAATCCACCACTTCACTTACAAGTACATACATATAGGTATAACTTTATTATTTCATACCCCAAAACTATGTAACATTCGGCCAAAGCATTATCCTATGACTAACACTTTCTTTGGCTATATTCATTTCCTAAACTAATATCTCCATATCCATTTACATCATTAACATATAACAAACATTTTACTCAATTAAATCCAACTTCCAACCAATATTACATTCGGCTAAATCATGATATCTCCCATGCCACATTCGGCAATTTAAAATTAAGTCTATCACTTCACTTAAGCATGTACATTTTAATATAGAAATAATTCAATTTAATCCGATTGCTTAAAAACTTACCTTGGAAGTCGACGGATTAGGATTTCCCGGCTATTCGTTCAACTTTGCCTTTCTCCGATCCAATCCCGACTCTTTTTATTGTTGATCTAATTAATTTCAATTTAAGCTCAATCAAAGATATTTTCACTCAATTTAATACAAAAACACATAAATGGGCAAATTACTATTTTACCCCTAATATTTCACACTTTTACAACTTAGTCCTATTTGTACAAAACACAAAATACACCAAATTTATCCACATACATGCATAGCCGAAATTTCCTAGGGACTATATAAGTCCATATTTTTCATAAATTTCACAATTAAACCCTCCAAAATAATATTTTCTCTAATTAACCTTAATTAGCTAAATTCATCAAAAATTCAAGAACAAAGTATGTTCATCTAGCTCAAATCTTTCATTTAACACCATAAATCATCACAAAGTTCATCATATCATCAATAAAATATCTCACAAACATCATCAATGCACAAAATTAAAACATGGGCTTGATAGTAGAGTAAGCAACAATCTCAAAAACATAAAAATCATCAAAATCTAAAGCCAAAACATACCTAAATTTTGCTTGCAAAAGGCCGAATGTGAGAGCTCAAGCTTCTTTCTTTTCTCTTTAGTTTCGGTGATAACAAGAGAAAATAAAAGATGAACATGCACATTCTCTATTATGTTTTTATTATAATATGTTTTTAATATAATATAATTTATTATAACATAACATATAATTACATTATAAAAAGTTGCATGTTGCCATCCACTATCCATTAAAAATGGAAAATTTTCAACATTAGTCCTCTCCTATATAAAGACACATTAATTTCACCACTCAATCAAGCAATAAGGCTACTTTTACCACTTATGCGATTTAGTCCTTTTCTTTAAATTAAACACACAAACAGACAAATTAACCCACGATATTTTAGCACATGCTCAAGCATATATTATAGATATCAAATATAATATAAAAATATTTTTCTAACTCGGATTCGTGGTCCCAAAACCACCGTTCCGATTAGGGCCAAAATCGGGCTGTTACTTATTGTATTGATAAGCTTGTAATGTGTCTTAGTAGATATAATGGGATATGAATATATGTATAAATGCCGTGAGAAGCTGAGTACATTATTGATGAAATGTTTATTAGGTTTATATTATTGAATATGTAATACTTTGGGCATATTCGGCCTTATGAGTTGCTTTAATATTTTGGTCATTATGTGCTTGTGTATTTGGCTATGAGACGTTTTTAAAATAGTTTTGTAAATGGCTGGATGATTACATGCGTGTGAGGTAGTTTCTACGGTAATGTTTTAAAATGTTCTATGAATGAAATGGTATATTTATATTGATTCTTATATATGCGAAAGTGAGTAAATTATAATTATTAATAAAATTTTGATTAGCTATGATGTAATGTTATATAATTGTTGTATGTTCAATAATGAATTCAGAATTTGATAGTCATGCGAGTGAAGTTCATTTAATTCAAACTTATATTAAAGAAGTATGATTTATGTATACGAATGTCTATTTTGGGTTAGGTTTAGATCGGTAATGCCTCGTAACCCTAATCCAGTGATAGATACAAGTTAGAGGTGTTACAATTTGATTGGTATCAGAGCTACGGTTTAGTCGATTCTTGGACTAATGTAGCGCGTGTGAGTCTAGCTATACATGCCATAATTTTTATTGTGATAGTGTGATGACTTCTGACAAGAAAATATGTCTTTCTTCTTTCTTATAGTAAATGGATCCTGATCCCGAACGAGCCGTAGCAGATGATGTTGAGAGTGTGGCGCCTGCTCCCGCACAAGGGACCGCGCCGGTTGAATCTTAACCAGCTACGAGTAACCTAGATGATGGGACTAAGCAAGCCTTCTTTAGCATAATGAACGATTGGTTTAATTAGTATATCTGGACAAATCTGGCTGTTCAACAACCCCCGAATCCGAATAATCCACCTGTAGTTCCTGTGGTACCTTCGATCATTAATCCCGAGAGAGATTAAATAAGTCTCCCGTTGATAAAATCGTAAAAATACTGAGTGAAGAGTTTAGGGGCCACAGCTACTAATGATGTTGAGCGGGCTGAATTTTGGCTCGATAATACTATTCGTGTCTTCGATGAACTATCTTGTACACCCGAAGAGTGCTTGAAGTGTGCTATATCTTTATTACGGGATTTTGCCTACTATTGGTGGAACACTTTAGTTTCAGTTGTTCTGAAGAAACGGGTCACTTGGGATTTCTTTCAGACAGAGTTTCGTAAAAAAGTATATCAGTCAACGATTCATCGATAAAAAATGCAAAGAATTTCTCGAGCTTAAATAAGGTCGTATGACCGTATCTGATTATGAGCGTGAGTTTGTGAGACTCAGCAGATATGCTCGAGAGTGTGTTACAACCGAGGATGTTATGTGTAAAATATTCGGGGAGGGACTGAATGAAGACATAAAATTACTTGTCGGCATACTTGAAATAAAAGAATTCGTAGTACTTGTCGAGCGGGGTTGCAAGGCCGAAAAGCTCGAAAAAGAGAAAAGAAAAGCTGAGTTCGAAGCTAGAGATTTTCGCAAGAGATCAGCAAGTAAAACTTCTCAGATGGCATCAAAGAAGTTCCGAAATGACAGTAGCCGATCTAAGACTAATGCTGGGATTTCCATACGAGAGCGACCACCAGTGAGTTCACGAGCCACCTCGATTGCTAGTGTTGGCAATACTCGATCGAATAAACCCGAGTGTCAACAATGTGGTAGGTGACATTTTGGTGAATGTTGGGGCAAGTTCAACAATCGAGTTTGCTATAAGTGTGGTTCGCAGGATTATTTCATTCGGGACTGGCCGGAAGTAGTTGAGAAGGATAATGCTCAGAGTGTGAGATTGAGTGGTGCTGCAGTTAGAGGTAGGCCACCCCGAAATGCGGGAGGTAGAAGCAGTACTCAGAGAGGGACTTCGGATACAGCTGTTCGATCCGAGGCTCGTGGGCCTGCCAGAGCCTATGCCATTCGTGCCCGAGAGGAAGCTTCATCTCTAGATATTATCACTGGTATATTTACTCTCTTTAATACTAGTGTAATTGCTCTGATTGATCCCGGTTCAACTCATTCCTATGTGTGTGAAACATTAGTATCCAGTAAGACTTTACCTGTTGAGTCTACTGAGTTTGTGATTCGGGTTTTAAACCCCTAGGTCGATGTGTGCTAGTTGACAAGGTGTACAAGAATTGTCCTTTAATGATTCGAGATTCATGTTTTCCGGCTGATTTGATGCTACTACCATTTGATGAGTTTGATATCATTCTCGGCATGGATTGGTTAATCGTACACGATGCTGTAGTGAATTGTAGACGAAAGACCATTGATTTGCGGTGCTAGAATAATGAGATAATTTGAATTGAGTCTGCCGATTTAAATGGACTATCAGCAGTGATATCTTCGATATTGACTCAGAAGCTTATGAGAAAGGGTTGCGAAGCTTACTTTACTTATGTAATTGATACTAAAGTGACCGAAAAGAAGATTGAATCTGTACCGATTGTATGTGAATATCCGGATGTGTTTCGGAAGAATTGTCGGGTTTACCACATGTTCGGGAGGTAGAGTTTGGAATCGAGTTAATGCCATGGATGACTCCGATCTCGATAGTTCCGTATAGAATGGCACCGACTGAATTAAAAGAATTGAAAACGTAGTTGCAAGAGTTGACGGATAGAGGTTTTGCTCGACCGAGTTTCTCTCCCTGGGGTGCGCCAGTGTTATTCGTGAAGAAGAAAGATGGAACTTTGAGAATGTGCATCGATTACCGATAGCTCAATAAAGTGACCATAAAGAATAAATACCCGTTTTCGTGCATTAATGATCTATTCGATCAGTTAAAGGGAGCTTCAGTATTCTCGAAGATTGATTTAAGATTGGGTTATTATCAGTTGCGAGTTAGAGACTCTGATGTGCCTAAGATCGCTTCCGAACGAGATACGGCCATTACGAGTTTTGGTGATGCCGCGTTTGGACTCACTAATGCCCTCGCTATTTTCATGGACTTGATGAATCGGGTATTCAGACAGTATTTGGATCGGTTCGTAGTTGTGTTTATAGATGATATTCTGATTTACTTGCGCGATAAAACCGAGCATGCCGAACACTTAAGACTTGTGTTACAGATTTTGCGTGATAAGCAGTTGTATGCGAAATTCAGTAAATGTGAGTTTTGGTTAAGTGAAGTTAGCTTCTTGGGGAATGTTGTTTCAGCATCAGGTATTCGGGTTGATCCGAGTAAGATTTCGGCTATACTTTATTGGAGACCCCCGCAGAATATTACCAAAGTTCAGAGTTTTCTGGGACTTACCGGTTATTATAGACGCTTTGTGAAAGGTTTCTCGATGATTGCAACTCTAATGACAAAGCTACTTCAAAAATATATTAAATTCGAGTGGATGGAGAAGTGCCAGAAGAGTTTCAATCAGTTGAAAACTTTATTGACTGAAGCTCCAGTGCTTGTTCAGCCAGAGTCGGGTAAAGAGTTCGTTATCTTCAATGATGCATCCTTGAATGGTTTGGGCTGTGTTTTGATGCAGGAGGGTAAGGTTGTAGCATATGCTTCGAGACAGTTAAAGCCGCACGAAAAGAACTATCCGACGCACGATCTTGAATTAGCTGCTATAGTCTTTGATCTGAAGATATGGTGCCACTATCTGTTCGGTGAAAAATGCCATGTCTATTCTGATCATAAAAGCCTAAAGTATTTAATGACTAAGAAGGACCTGAATCTAAGACAACGGTGATGGTTGGAATTGTTAAAAGACTACGAGCTTGTGATTGATTATCACCCGGGAAAAGCTACTATGGTTGCTGATGCTCTAAGCCGAAAATCACTGTTTGCTTTACGTGCAATGAACGCAGATATAGCTATGACTGACGATGGTGCTATTATTGCAGAATTGAAAGCGAGACCATTGTTTGTCCAATAGATTTGCGAAGCTCAAAGGGTTGATGATAACTTGATAGCAAAAAGGAATCAATGTGGTTCAAATGCTGACTCAGAATTTTAGATTGATGCTGAGGGATGTTTACGGTTCAAAAACCGATTATGTGTACCAAAGGATCCTAAGTTGATTCAGATGGTTTGTAATGAAGCTCATAATAGTAGATTGCCTATTCATCCGGGTAGCACAAAAATGTATAATAATTTGAAACAGCATTACTGGTGGCACGGTAGGAAACGAGATGTTTCAGATTTTGTGTCGAAATGTTTGATATGTCAGCAAGTAAAAGCCGAGCATCAGGTGCCATCTGGATTACTTCAGCCGATTATGATACCCGAATGGAAATGGGATCGAATCACGATGGATTTCGTATCTAGTTTACCATTGACACCGAGCAAGAAAGATGCAATCTGGATTGTTGTTGATAGATTGATGAAGTCGGCTCACTTTATTCCGGTCCGTATAGATTACTCACTCGATAAGCTAGCTGAATTGTACATTTCTCAAATTGTACGATTACATGGAGTACCTATTTCTATTGTTTCGGATAGAGATCCGAGGTTTATATCGCGGTTTTAGAATAAACTGCAAGATACATTAGGTACTAAATTACATTTCAGCACAGCTTTTCATCCCCAGACGGATGGTCAATCCGAGAGAATTATTCAAATACTTGAGGATATGTTAAGATGTTGTGTTCTCGAGTTTGAGGGTACGTGGGAAAGATACTTGCCATTGATTGAATTTGCGTACAATAATAGCTTTCAGTCGAGTATCAAAATGGCACCTTATGAAGCTTTGTACGATCGTAAATGTCGTACACCTTTATATTGGACCGATCTTAGTGAAAATAAGATACACGAGGTCGATTTGATCAGAGAAACTGAACAGAAAGTGAAAGTAATCCGTGAAAGTCTGAAAGCAGCATCAGATCGTCAAAAATCATATGCGGATTTGAAACAGAAAGATATAGAGTTTCAGGTTGGAGATAATTTTTTTCTTGAAAGTCTCTACGTGGAAGAAAATACTCAGATTTGGTCGCAAAGGCAAATTGAGTCCGAGATTTATTGGACCGTATGAGATTATAGAACGTATCGGGCCGGTTGCTTATAGATTGCTATTGCCACCTGAACTAGAAAAGATCCACAATGTTTTCCATGTTTCGATGCTCCGACGGTATAGATTTGACCCTTCTCATGTGATTAGTCCGTCCGAGGTTGATATACAATCTGATCTAACTTATGAGGAAGAACCGATCCGTATCCTGGCTCGTGAGGTGAAAGAGTTGTGAAATAAGAAAATATCATTGGTAAAAGTGCTTTGGATTAAGCACAGAATCGAGGAAGCAACTTGGGAGCTTGAGGATTCCATGAAAGAACGTTATCCAAACCTATTCACCGGTAAGATTTTCGGGGACGAAAATCCCTAAGGGGGAGAGTTGTAACAGTCCGATTTTGGCCTTAATCAGAACAGTGGTTTTGGGACCACGAATCCGAGTAAGAAAAATATTTAAATATTATTTTCCGTGTTAATTATATGTGAATTAGCATGTGTGAAAGTTTCATATGAAAATTTGATTGTTTGTGTGCTTAATTAAATAAAAGGGCTTAATCGCGTAAAATGAAAAATTAGTGGTTATATTCAAAGGGGGCTGATTAATAGTTGTTCTTTTAATATGAAGGTTTTATGATGCAATTTTACCCTTTAATTATTGAATGGACGGCACTAAGGTTACATTATATGGTTTTTATATTAAACATAAAAGTTATAATAATAAATAACATATTATAAAGTTATTATTTTAAATAAAACATAAAAAGCTTGCATGTTCATCTTTCCATTGCCGAAACTAAGAGAAAAATAAAAGAAGAAAAGCTTTATAAGGTGCGGCACTTTGGAGGCTTAATTGGATCAAGAACAAAAAGGATCGGGATTGGATCGGGGAAAAATGAAGCTAATCGAATAGTCGGGAAACATAGTCCGTCGATACCCGAAGTAAGTTTTTAAGCAATTGAGTTAAATTGAATTTGTATCTATAGTGTTGTATATGTATTTTAATGACATTGCCGAATGTGATATTGGTTATGAGATGAATATATGGTCGAATGTGATGTATACATATATGTCAATGATATAACCGAATGTGACATGAAATTGAGGAATGAATATAACCGAATGTGATGCATATGTATGGCAATGATATAATTGAATGTGATGTTGATCTTAGAAATGAAATAAGTGAATTTGTATATATGCAATTGAGGTTTAAGTTTATGTATATATAATAAGGATTAAGTTCGGGAATTGCAATAATGTGTGAATTTGTATACCGAGCACTAAGTGTGCGAAATCGGTCAATGAGCACTAAGTGTGCGAAATTAAATACCGAGCACTAAGTGTGCATAATCGGTTGTTTAGTACTAAGTGTGCGAGAAGTTAAATGTAACGGCACTAAATGTGCGATACGTTACAAGAATTTGGCACTAAGTGTGCAAGGTATTAGTGTGACGACTCTAAGTATGTGATACGTGATAAGGTTTTTGCATTGAGTGTACAGGTTTGCCGATCTTTTAATTTAATTAGTTAATGGAGGTGTTTAACAGAATAAAACGAACAGGTATGCGATGATAAATCATCTTTTGAATAATAAGTAAGTTTAGATGTTGAAATGCAAATTTTATATTATAAGTATTTATATGTGAATTATGGATCGAAAGGGAAGTAAGAAATTTAGTATGTATTATATATATAGATTTGTACAAATGTATATGTATTTGTTTTGAGATGTGGAATAGATTATAGATCTATGTGAAAGTTATTATTGAATGTGGGGACATTCGGCCTAAGGATCATGAAAGGTGAAAATTTTCTAATATAATGTTTTAATGCATTGTTATATAATTGCTTATAACTCACTAAGCTGTTAAAGCTTACTTGGTTCTTGGTTGCTCTTATGTTTTAGATTTACTTCGGTGATCGTTACGTGCTCGGGGATCGTCGCTGAAGCTCGTCACACTATCATCAATATTTTGGTACCTTTTTGAGGTTAAACTTAAAGTTTATGGCATGTATAGGCTATGTTACTTTTTGAGTTATTTCGAATGGTGTGTATATATATATGTGCCATGCGAATATGGCTAAATTGTAGTATTTTGGTATTATGTGAATTCGGCCATGAGGTTATTTTATTAAAAAAATATAATTTCTGATGTGTAAATTTTGGTTGTGCAAAATCGGTCATGATATACATAAATGTGTATAATGAGTTTGGTTATATGTTTTAGGTTATTCGTAAGATAGGTATGGTTTTGATAATTTGGCTATGCTAATTATAAGAATGTGATCGATTATATGTTTGAATGCTTTCGGCTATTGGTATTAAATTTGGTATATTCTAGATTCGGTTAAGTAAGGTTTTGGTATATGTATATTTGGTTTTTATAATGAATGGTTTGTTTTATTAAGGAGATTATAAGCATGTGCATATTAGGCTATTGAAACTTCAATGACCAAATGAATAGTAACTTTTGCTTTAATGAAAGATGCTTATGTATGAAAGGTATTTTGGGTTATATGTCTTGATTGAGTAAAGATATGTATGATTTATAAATAGTTCTTAGTAAGTCTAAAACATGTTCGAATAGAAGATGTAAGTGAATATGAGATTTGGTCTTAGTATATGTATTGTATTGATAAGCTTGTAATGTGTCTTAGTAGATATAATTGGATATGAATATATGTATAAATGCCGTGAGAAGCTGAGTACATTATTGATGAAATGTTTATTAGGTTTATATTATTGATTATGTAATGCTTTGGGCATATTCGGCCTTATGAGTTGCTTTAATATTTTGGTCATAATGTGCTTGTGTATTTGGCTATGAGACGTTTTTAAAATAGTTTTGTAAATGGCTGGATGATTACATGCATGTGAGGTAGTTTCTACGGTAATGTTTTAAAATGTTCTATGAATGAAATGGTATATTTATATTGATTCTTATATATGCGAAAGTGAGTAAATTATAATTATTAATAAAATTTTGATTAGCTATGATGTAATGTTATATAATTGTTGTATGTTCAATAATGAATTCGAAATTTAATAGTCATGCAAGTGAAGTTCATTTAATTCAAACTTATATTAAAGAAGTATGATTTATGTATACGAATGTCTATTCTAGGTTGGGTTTAGATTGGTAATGCCTCGTAACCCTAATCCGGTGACGGATACGGGTTAGGGGTGTTACATCGCATGGTCATACCAAGACATGCCCGGGTTAAGTACTGATATCGTGGTACATCGGCTCCCCATAAAGAAAGAGTATAAGCCGGTTCAACAGAAGTTCCAAAGGATGAGGCCCGATGTTTTACTGAAGATAAAAGAGGAAGTCAAGAAATAATTCGATGTTTGTTTCTTACGGGTGGGTAAATACTTAGAATGGGTAGCTAATACCGTGCCCGTCCCTAAAAAAGATGGGAAAGTACGAATGTGCATAGACTACATGGACTTGAACAAAGCCAGCCCGAAAGACAATTTCCCATTGCCACATATCGACACTTTAGTGGACAACACGGCAGGTTACTCACTGTTTTCCTTCATGGATGGTTTCTCGGGATATAACCAAATAAAGATGCATCCTGAAGACATGGAGAAGACTACATTCGTGAACATGTAGGGAACATTTTGCTATAAGGTGATGCCATTTGGACTGAAAAATACGGGAGCAACGTATCAAAGAGCCATGGTAACTTTGTTTCATGATATGATGCACAAAGAACTCGAAGTTTATGTTGATGATATGATCGCAAAGTCCCGAACAGAGAAGGAGCATGTACAAGTCTTGAGGAAACTGTTTTTGAGATTGAGAAAATTCCAACTGAAGCTCAATCTAGCAAAATGTACTTTCGGGCCTAGGTCGGGAAAATTTCTAGGATTTGTAGTTAGTGAAAAGGGGATCGAGATCAACTCAGAAAAAGTAAAGGCTATACAACAATTGCTTCCACCACGCACTCAAAAAGAAGTTCGAAGTTTCCTAGGAAGACTAAATTACATTGCCCGGTTCATTTCACAACTAACTGAGAAATGCGACCCCATATTCTGTCTCCTTAAGAAACACAACCAGGCATTTGGGATGAGGATTGCCAGAAGACTTTCGATAAGGTCAAACATTACTTGTCCAATACCCCATACTGATGCCACTTAACCCAGATAGGCTGCTGATACTGTACTTGGCAGTATTCGAGAATTCCATGGGATGCGTGCTTGGTCAACATGATGAGTCAGGAAGAAAAGAAAGATTGATATACTATCTCAGTAAGAAATTCACTGAATGTGAGACAAGATATTCGCCAATCGAGAAGTTATGTTGCACCCTGATTTGGATAACCCGAAGATTGAGACAATACATGTTATACCACACAACTTGGCTTATCTCAAAGCTGGACCCTCTAAAGTACATGATGGAGTCGACTGCTTTAAATGGAAGAATGGCCTGATGGCAAATTCTACTTTCCGAATTTGACATAGTCTATGTGAACCAGAAGGCAGTCAAAGGAAGCGCAATAGCGGATTTTCTGGCCAGTAGAGCTCTAAAGGATTACGAGCCTTTAAACTTTGATTTCCCGAATGAAGATCTAATGTATGTTGCAACCATTGAAGAAGACTCTCAAGAAGGCCATCCTTGGAAACTAAACTTTGACGGAGCCTCAAACGCTGTGGGTAACGGAATTGGAGCAGTCTTGGTATCCCCAAACGGAGATCATTATCCCTTCACTAGCAAACTGAATTTTAATTGCACGAACAATATGGCAGAATACGAAGCATGCATCATAGGTATCCGTGCAGCCATAGAACGTAAGATCAAAGTGCTAGAGGTATATGGGGATTCTGCAGTAGTGATCTATCAACTCAAGGGAGAATGGGAGACAAGAGATCCCAAGTTAATCAATTATCGAAGATTGGTTCTTGAGTTAATTGAAGAGTTTGATGACATCACCTTCTATTACCTCCCACGAGATGAAAATCAGATGGCTGATGCCTTAGCTACTTTGGCTTCGATGGTCAAAGCGAACAAACAAGAGGATGTAAAGCTTATCCAGATAAGTATTTATAAGACTTCGGCTCATTGTTACAACATCGAAGAAGAAGAAGAAGAGGACGATCACCCTTGGTACAACGATATATTGCGATATGCAAAAAATCGAGAATACCCTGACCAAACAACTGATAATGATAAAAGGACATTGAGAAGACTGGCCAACGACTATGTCTTAGACGGGGAGATCCTATATAAAAGGAGAAATGATCAGGTGCTATTAAGATGTGTAGACGCTGTCGAGGCTAGGAAAATCTTGGAAGAAGTCCATGAGGGTGTCTGCGGAACACATGCCAATGGTTTTACAATGGCCAGGCAAATCATGAGATTCGGGTATTATTGGTCCACCATGGAAGGAGATTGCATCAATTATGCCAAGAAATGCCACAAGTGTCAAATTTTTGGAGATAAAATTCATGTACCTCCCTCACCTCTTCATGTTATGACTTCTCCGTGGCCTTTCTCTATGTGGGGCATGGATGTCATTGGGCCAATTTCACCCAAAGCTTCTCACGGGCATCGATTCATCTTCGTGGTCATCGATTACTTTACAAAGTGGGTAGAAGCCGTTTCATATGCTAATGTCACGAAGTCGGCAGTCAGCAAGTTTTTAAAGAAGGAGATCATATGTCAATATGGAATGCCAGAAAAGGATCATATCTGACAATGCACTAAATTTGAATAATGAAAGATGATATCGTAAGTCCAGTAGTCGGATTCAAGATCAAACACCACAACTCATCACCATATCGCCCAAAAATAAATGGTGCAGTGGAGGCAGCCAATATAAAGATTGGCAGGAGAAGCTACCATTTGCCCTCTATACTTATCGAACATCTGTCAGAACCTCAACCGGGGCAACGCCTTTCTCTTTGGTTTATGGAATGGAGGCAGTTTTACCCATCGAAGTCGAGATTCCTTCTCTTCGTGTTTTGGCAGAATTGAAGTTGGATGAAGCAGAATAGATCCAATCCCGATATGATCAGCTAAACTTGATTAAAGAGAAAAGGTTGAAAGCCATCCGTCATGGTTAGATGTACCAAAAATGAATGATGTGAGCTTACAATAAAAAGGTTCGTCCTAGAGAATCCCATGAGGGGAACCTAGTATTGAAAAAAATCTTACCCATACAAAAGGATTTCAGAGGGAAATGGATGCCAAATTGGGAAGGACCTTATGTGGTAAAGAATGCCTTTTCTGGATGAGCATTGATTTTGACTGGGATGGATGGCAAAAGCTTGCCCAATCCTGTGAATTCAGACTCAGTCAAAAAATACTTCACCTAAAAAAAAAAGGAGAGGCCAATGTGAAAACTCGCAAAGGGCGCCTTGAGACCAAAGGGGTTTTGAATTGAAAATCCAGGAAAAGGGCAATTCAAATCTTGATCAAAGATGGGGCATGTGGTAGTCTTGTTATCCCTGAATGAATAAGGAGGAGAGATGCTACGTCTTGGGGCATCAATAAAATATTTTGGATCTCCGAAACACATATCAAGTTCAAAAGGGTCCTCGAGAAGTTAGTGCGAAGAAGTTCACGCTATGATATCCGGGGCATTTATTTTCATCTTATTCATTTTGTATTTTAGCAATGTTTGCTATCTTTGATTAATATATCCAGTTCAAGCTTCGCTCTCAATAAAATTCCTTTTGTCCATTACGATAATCTTTTTCAAGTATTTTTCATTGAAATAACGATTAATGGACTAATAATATTCAAGAAAAAAGAGTTCTGTATATTGTTCTGAAAGGTTTTCTAAATAGTACAAAGATCCGAAAACAGGACCACTATTCAGAACTAACCAAACTTAAGGGTTGGAAACATTTGAGAAAGAATAGTCTAAATTATGACTGTTTCTTCAGATTTCCTGTCAAAAATACCAGCTGAACAAGAAGGCATGGCAACATATCAGTGATAGAACCTTGATAAATAGCAAGCAATGACAACCAAAGCATGAAAAAGGGATCATTCTCGAAAAATGACATTTTGTATTCATGCAAATATCATTCATACACATCTAGTTAGGAGCATTTAATTCATCCTGATCATGACATCCTAATCACTAGGCATAAATAGGCCAATGAAATGGATTCTACAAGTCATATTTCCCAGAGAACGGTGTAACAGATTAGTGAAACCACAAATCCTATACCTCTAAAGTTGCAGTGGGATGGATTATAGTCATCGTGACAGATCTTATCTCCCTAAAGTTGCAGTGGAGTAGATCGAAGATAGCAAATCTTACCTCTCTGAAGTTACAGTAGAGTAGATTAAAGCTACAAATCTTATCTCCCTGAAGTTGTAGTGGAGCAGATTGAAGACAGGCTACGGATCTTATCTCCCTGAAGTTCCAGTGGAGCAGATTAAAGCCACAAACCTTATCTCCCTGAAGTTGCAGTGGAGCAGGTTGAAGTTAAAAGTCTTATCTCCCTGAAGTTGCAGTGGGGCAAATTGAAGATAGCAAATCTTATCTCTCTGAAATTGCAATAGAGTAGATTAAAGCTATAAATCTTATCTCTCTGAAATTGTAGTAGAGTAGATTAAAGCTATAAATCTTATCTCCCTGAAGTCGTAGTGGAGCAGATTAAAGCTACAAGCTACAAGTCTTATCTCCCTGAAGTTGCAGTGGAGCAGATCGAAGCGACAAGTCCTATACCTCTGAAGTTGCAGTGGGTCGGATTAGATCTACCATAGCAAGTCTTATCTCCCTGAAGTTGCAGTAGAATAGATTAAAGCTACAAATTACAAACCTTGTCTCCCTGAAGTTGCAGTGGAGTGAAGCTACAAATCTCATCTCCCTGAAGTTGCTGTGGAGCAGATTGAAGATAGCAAATCTTATACCCCTGAAGTTGCAGTGGATTAGAATAAAGCTACTTGAAGAAGAGAAACACTAAAAGAAGTCGAGCCTCGGCAGAGCCAGGCAAAATTGGCCCTTTTAAAGTCTTTGCTCCATCATCGTTACACGACAACGAGCAAAGAGGGGCAGCTATAATAGGTCTATTTTGCCCGGCCCAGGCCCAAATTCAACAAGCAAATAACAATAAAAATAAATTAAAAGTCCAAGTCCAATTACAAAAGAGGCCCAAATGGCCCAAAATAAATTAAAACCCTAATGGCCCAAATGGCCCAAAAACTAAACTATCTTCACCAAAAAAAAAAAGAGATAGAAAAACCCTAGCCGTCGTCGCTCCTCCACGTCCCGCGTCAGCGCGCCCACCGCCCGAGGTCTGCCTCCCTTGCACCAAAACGGAAAAAAGCCAGAGTTTCCGCCTCCGTTGACCTTGCCTGCAAAAAAGAAACAGAAACAAAAAAGCAAAAAGCAAGAGACGAACAACAGAGAAAGAAAAGCAAAAATAATATATATTGTAATATTTTAGGCTATAAAAAGCCAGAACGTTTGTATTATTTTTTTGGATACGAAAATAGAAGAAAAAGAAATAACATACAAAACAGAAACAGAATCATTCAAAGAAGAAAAAAGGTTGCCTTTTTTTTTTCCTTTTCGCTTTATTTTTGCCATTATTTAAAAAAAAGAAATAAAAAGGGAGGGCAAACTTACCTGACCCTTCGTATTCTGCCGCCGTCTGGGGGCAGAGGTTCGTCACTTCCGATGAAAAGCGACCTCTTGGGGGCTCGGAAACTCAAAAAAGAAAAAAGAAAAGGGAAACTTTTTTTTTCGGCCACCGCGTATGGCGAGCCACGGTGGTCCGACGACCGGAGCCTAGGCCGGATGGGAGAGTTTTGAGAGAGAGATGGAGAGCTTTCTTAAGTTTTTTTTTTTTTTTTTTTGAGGGTAAAAATGATTTTTTTTTTGGTGAAAAATTTGACTTATATAAGCGAATAAAACGGCGTCGTTTTGGGCCAGTGCGCATAGACTTCAAAACGACATCGTTTTGAAGGACCCGCTCCAGGGGATCCGCGTGTTTTTAAAAGTGGTCTTATTGCGCTTTTGGTCCTTCCACTTTTTAAGTGATTTTCAATCAAGTCCCTTTTCCTTTTTAATTTTTACCCCTTTAGTTTTATTTTGTTTTCAATTTAATCCCTCGATTTGGCCCAAAAAACGCTGCGCATAAAGGACCGAGGATATTTTCCCCGTCGGTCCCTTGCCTTTTCGCGCGTTTCCAAATCGGTCCTTGTATTTGTTTTATCATTCAATCAATTTATTTTTTATAATGTTTTATACTTGTAGTTTAGTCTAAACATCAATTTAGTCCCTCATTTAATTTAGTTTATTTATTTATTCATTTAATTGCTTATTTATTATTTCTTTATTTTTGTTTATATTTTACTTTATTTCTTTATTTCTTTTTTTTTCGCACATTTGTCCGTTTATTCCATTATTATTATTATTATTATTATTATTATTATTATTATTATTATGTATTTTATTACAAATTGCACCTCAACTCTCGTTATATTTTAATTTGGTCTTTTATTTTCAATATTTTATAAATTATTTTTCTCAATATTTATTTATGTATATATTTATTTCTTTGTCCTCATTATATTTAAAAATTTGGTATTTTCTTTTGTATGCATTGTTTTGTCGGGCAATTGACCCATAAATACCAAAAATATAAAAATTTACGGAAAAGTAGGAATTGGGAAAAATTACGGAAAAGGGCGAATCCCCAAAACGCGCGCCACGTAAAGCGTTTTGGGGAAGGAGGACAAAAAGCGCCCTGCTGGAAGCGTTTTTGTCCACGTCATCCAAAAACGCTCCCACGTGGGCGCGCGCTGGCGGCGTGGACAAAAAGCGCTTCCATCGGGACGCCGCGTTTTGGTCCTTACTACCGTGTTGAAGTTTTTGGCCCAATAGTCTCCGGCAAAATAATTTTGAGAGGCGTTTACGAACAAACACCGCCAAAAAGCAAGCATGCGTTCGGAAAAGCGCAGCGCAGTGGGCGCGTTTTTGCTACATGTAGTCACGGAGAAATAATTTTGAGGGGCGTTTACGAACAAACGCCAAAAGCGATGTGCGTTACGGAAAGCGCGGCGCGCGTGGGCGCGTTTTGCTACGATGAGTCTACGGAGAAATAATTTTGAGGGCGCTTTTGAATAAACGATGGCCAAAAACGCTTCCAGGCGAGCGCCGCATCGGCATGCGTAATAAACGCGCCCACGTGGGGCGCGCCTTTGCTCTGATAGCCTCCGGCAAAATTAGGCTATAAATCGGTGAAAATTCATTCTCGGTTGGCGAGAAAGGAAATTGAGGCAAAGGAAAAAATTGAAAATGAGTGAAGCGTATTAATCTTTGTTATTTACTACGACGGTGAAGTTCGTGAAAACCGAAAATGGCGTTGTTTTCTTATCGGAGAACACAATGTGGCCGAGTTTTAATCGGAACATCGATTTGGTTGAACTTCGCAAAAGAATTAGGCGTAAAATATTTGGAACAACGCCAATGAAAGTTCGATGTATTAAGTATAGGTTTTGCGCTTGGTTGATCCGGTGAGATATGAGTCGTTCGACATCAAAGGTGCTCGGGGCTTTGAGGCAATGGTGGAGACTCATATTGCGATGGATCACCCTATATGGGGGTATATGTAGAATTTTCATCTCTAAGTGATCTTGCTGCGACCTCGACATGTCTTTGCTGTTCGAGGAATACACGACCCAAGCCGACACTCTGTAAGTGGGAGGCCAAACACGAAGTGCCGCGTGTGCGGTCGTAGTATGGAAAACATAACCCCCGCACGACACTCCGGTTGGTGGATGGGACATGCATATCCGTCGATCGACGTCCGATGATAGAAATACGTCTTGGGGGCGTCGGCAAGTTCTAGTGGTTGGCAATCCACATACGATTGGAATCTGCATGACGAAAGATGTTTAAGGAGGATGATGAACTCCGACGACATCCACCGGCGAGGGCCCTCGTTTGTTGCGAGAGTTATGGAGGGTCGGACGATGAATCCGATGTGGATCCACCTCGAGAGGCGGGCGAAGCGGTGCGCGAAGTTGGATTATTTTACGAACCGGAGCCCGTTCCAATTGTACCGAAGGCGTTGAGGCGGTTGCAGGGCGAAGAAGAAGAAGATCCGCTATTAAGGCGTGCTCGCCTCGGCCCACATGCATAATGTCGATCTATCTCATGATGATGCATTGGAGTTTCTGAACTAACACCGGACGCGTGGCCGAAATGCATGATACATCGTTTGATTAAGCGAATTAGAAGTTGGTAACCGGTTTGCGAACAAGAATAATTTTCTTGTTGCATTGAAACAATCTGACATTAAGAAACGGGGTTAACTACACGGTGGTTAAATCGAAGCTCGATAAGTTCGAGGCGAAGTGTGCGATGCAAGATGGCACATGTCAATGGAAAATCATGGCATCGTTGAAGAAAAGACAGGTTGTGGGAGATTAAAAAGTACAAAGGTCGACATACATGTCTTGCTTGAAGTGCAGTATCACTATGTGTTGGTGATTTGAATACTTGTAATAATATGTAATATTGCATTGTTTAACGATCTGCCGTTGTGCCAGTGTAACACAAGATCATCCGAGGATGGATTGGAGAGATGTTGGTCGACATGATAATCCCGATGTTGAAGGCCGATCCAAATACTACGGTGCCGACCTTAATTGGCAGGATTCGTAGCCAATTGGGGTACACGCCCTCTTACAGAAAGGCTTGGATAGCCAAGCAGAAGGCGTTAGAAAAGTTACACGGTGGGTGGGACACTTCATATAATGAAGTGTGGCAGTGGTGTCAGTCTTTGGATAGATATGTCCCGAGCAAAGCATGACGGACGCTTGAAAGCGGAACCTGCGTACTACAACGATCGTGCGCTCCGTGGATGCGCAGTGTTCAAGCGCCTGTTACGGACATTTAAGCAATGCCGAGATGCCTTTAAAATCGTGTAAGCCATTGGTACAAATTGACGGTACCTTTATGTATGGTAGATATACCCATCGGCTATTGCTAGTTGTGGCACAAGACGGATGTGGGAGAATCCTTCCGATTGCATTCGCAATAACAGGAGAGTCGGTGATGATTGGGACTTCTTCCTAAGTAGGTTAAAGAGGCATGTTTGCCCGAACGACATATGCGTTATATCGGATCGGGGCCCCCGGAATACTGCGGCAATAGAACGCCGAGAAGCGTATGGCATCGCACACACCATCGATATTGCACGAGGCATGTCGCATCCAACTACTACGGGCAACATCGATCTAAAAAGCGAGAGACAACAAGTGATCGATATGGGTATGAAATATCTATTAATACAATTTCTTTTGAAAAATTCAATTTATTTGCAATTGAAGAGTGGTATGTAATATTAGCTATCAACGTATATTGGCGGTATGAGATCAATAAAGACCGTTTCGAGGGAGATCTTGGCGATTTGCGCTCAGATAACGCCGGAAGGCGCAAGATACACAATGCAACATTCCTTTGGAACAGTGGACACAAGCATATGGCGGCCTACGATATGGGCATATGACCACAAACCTTGCCGAATGCATAAACTCGCATTACGAAAGGAACCCGTCATCCGCCCATTACATCGATCGTGCGAGAGACATATTTTCGGTTAGCGGCACTATTTCCGAAGAAGAGCGGCGATTTATAGAGGGCAAATGGAAGGAGGCCATGTATGGAGCCCGAAGGTCTTGCAAGAAATCAACCGTGGGAAGGCACGGCGAACACCATGCACACTAAGGTGTCACGATCGCGACAACCTATGGTTTCGTGTCACGAGTTTGATGAGCCGAAACAAGGTATTGTTGGCGGCCATTATCGTGTACACTTGACAAATAGGACTGCGATCGGGAAATTTGATGCACGCCGTTACCCATGCGCCCATGTACTTGCGGCTTGTCGGAATCTCCGTCTTGATCCAATGAGATATGTCGGCGAAGTGTATAAATTACAAAACATGTACAGCGTGTGGAGACACGTATTCCCACCAGATCCCGGATGAGCGTAAGTGGCCCTTGGTATCGCTTTGCACCGTATAAGCTATTACCGGATAGACAATTGGCGCAAACCAAAAGGTCGACCTCGCTTCGTCTAGAATACGCAACAATATGGATATCCAGAAACAAGCAACCAAAGTCGGTTGTGCGGATGGTGTAGGAACCGGGGCATACATCTCGCTTCGTGTCCAAGTCGGAATAGTTGGCCGTGTTCTTAGGTGTTTTGTCTCATGGAAGCTATGTAATATCTATTTTTGGAGGAAAAGCGGTTAACTTTTGTACAATAACTTTTATTTTATTAAATATATTAAAATTAATTACAAAAAAATCAATTCTATTTTGTCAAATTTTATTAAAATAAGTAAAACAAATTAAAAAAATTAAATTACAAGGCAACAATTTGAACTCAAATTTTATTAAAATAAGTAAAACAAATATAAAAATTAAATGACAAGGCAACAAGTTAAACTCAAATTTTATTAAATATATTAAACATTAATTACAAAAAAACAATTCTATTTTGTCAAATTTTATTAAAATAAGTAAAACAAATTAAAAAAATTAAATTACAAGGCAACAATTTGAACTCAAATTTTATTAAAATAAGTAAAACAAATATAAAAATTAAATGACAAGGCAACAAGTTAAACTCAAATTTTACTAAATATATTAAACATTAATTACAAAAAAAAAAAAACAATTCTATTTTGTCAAATTTTATTAAAATAAGTAAAACAAATTAAAAAAATTAAATTACAAGGCAACAATTTGAACTCAAATTTTATTAAAATAAGTAAAACAAATATAAAAATTAAATGACAAGGCAACAAGTTAAACTCAAATTTTACTAAATATATTAAACATTAATTACAAAAAAAAACTTAATTAAAAATTCTAGTGATGATGGGGTGGGAACCGTGCCACACGAGGCGGTCGGCGATTCTGCGCTGGATTGGATTCCTCCTTCTTACGGCTTCAGGGAGGTTGTGGAACCTCGGGCGGGGAATCGATTCCTCGGCGATGGGGTGCAGTTACGGATGTTGCGATGGTGACCCACTCGATAAAATATTGACGCGGAGGTGTTTGCATAAACCACGGCGGGGTATTTGCATCCGAGCGGCGAACTGGCGAGAAAGAAGTGCTTCCGATGCCGCCTCCTCTGCGAACCCACATGCGACGTCGGCCTCACCATCGGATGGGCGTGAAGTAGTCGAGAACGAGCTCGAACCCGCCATGCACTCCAACTGGGCTAGGAATAGGAAGCGAAACATATATGGGTTAGGAGGATACATATAAGGGGAAGGGTACGCACTTTGGCATGAGCGGTGAGATCTTTGTGATGGGCCGGTGTTGTCGGTTGAACTGATGGGCGGTGGATCGTGAAGCGCTATTCTTTGGGCCGGTCGTGGTGTCGGCGGTGATGATTGCCCGCCTCATCACCCCTTCTCCTTGGGTGTAAAGGGCCTCGACGTTCCTTCGCGCTCGAAGTTGTCGTCGCCTCTCTTCTTCCGGACAATAGATATGGCTTGCCATGGATCCTAAACCATGGCATGTACTCGCGACGCATGCTAACTCCGGAGCGACTATCGGTTCTCGGTCGGTATATAGTCATATCGGTTCTCCACGTCTCGATATGTTCCGACCAAAATCTTGCCCAATTCGTATGTGTTTGCGTAAGTCTACTTTGTGCTCATCATCGAGCACCTCCGGTGTCTGGGAATCCGTTGTCGAAATCAAATTGCCGCATAACCCGATCCGCACTGGTGCATCTCCACGGTCGAGTAGGTGATCAATGGGACCTTTACGTGCCAACCGTTCGGATTTTGGAGGAACTCCTCGGAATTCTTGCCGCAATTTACACTGGTCGTCGATGCGGTGTCCATTCAAACTATATTCACATTACGAAAATTTTAGACATATACCTCATATTAGACACTACATACGAAATACTAAATTATAATAACAAATTTGAAACTTACTTCGATTCCGACCTTTGGTCCAACAGAGCCGTATATCCTCAAGCGATTTTGGTATTCCAACATGATTCGCGGATGGTTCCACCTAATTAAATAAACTTTTAGCATACAATTATACTATAAATATACGACATAATTGTAAAATATAATATTAAATTTACCTCGTTATCGTGGGAATGAATATGGTGGTCGAGTCGAGGGCGTAAAAATGGAAATCGAAACCATGCCCATGATTGCAGAGTGATAGGCAACCTCAGATTTTTTGTTTACTCGGCAGCGTCGCCCGCACATCTCTCGGTATAACCTCGATAGCACGGCGGACCCCAACTCAATTCACCATTTGCTCAAGTCAACAAGTTTGAGGAGCCATCTCGGTGGGCGAGGTTTCTAGAGAGGTCCGGCATCGAGATAGCCTCCAATTATTTGAAGAATGTATGCTCGAGCATACCGTATTCTTTCTACTTGATCGAATCCTCGTTCGGCTGCGGGAATGTGTCTCGTAACCACGCCATATCGATCCGAGCTCCTCGAATTCTATCCGGAATGGCACCCGAAGCTCGTAGCATACGGCCATCCAATCGAGAGATGTTACGGACCGGTGACTACCGCCCGAATCCACCGGTAATCCCAAGCAGAAGCGCACATCTTCTAAGGTGATGGTACACTCTCGCATGGCAAATGGAAAGTGTCGTCTCCGGTCTCCACCTCTCAATCAACGCTACGATCAAAGGCGGCTCCAACTTGAACCCTCGGCCTATCGTGGCCACATGCCAAAAACCCGCTTCCACGCAGTAATTCTCGATCAACGGCGATGGGGATCATGCATGTTGCGAATATAACATTCCAACACCCGATCTACTGATTATTTTAAAAATCATAAAATTCAAAATTAATTAAAATTACATAATTGGATAAAAAATTAAATAATATTTCAAAATTAAAATTAAAACTTACCATTTTTATTTGCTCGTGCAATGTGCTTCTCGCCTAGGCGAAGTAATTCCCCGACCATTGTAATCGGCTTTAAAATTTTCCGATAAAAATATCTTAAAAAAATTAAGGGCTTTTTCGTAAATAGTAAAGGACTATTTTGAAATTTGAGCGTTAATTTCAAGGACCTTGAGAGAAAATTGAGAGAAAATTGAGAGAAAATTGAGAGAAAATTGAGAGAATATTGAGAGAATATTGAGAAAGGATTGAAATGTGAAGAATAAAGGGTGGGGGTTTATAGTTTTTTTTTTTGGCCGTTGGGGAGCGTCAAAAAATTGACCAGTTGGGACCAAAAAGCGGCGCCTGCTTTGGAAGGCGTTTTTGTCCACGTCGACAAAGCGCGTCCACGTGGGGCGTTTTTGGATGGCGTGGACAAAAGCGCTTCCGGTAGGCGCGTTTGGTCCCCCTTCCCAAAACGCGCTTACGTGGCGGCGTTTTTGGGGATTCGACCCTTTAAAGTAATTTTTCCCAATTCCGCCCTTTTCCGTAAATTTTTTTATTTTTGGGTATTTATGGGTCAATTGCCCTGTTTTGTCGTTATTATTGTTGTTATCATTGTTGTTATTTATTTTATTATTTATTTTATTCTTCCTTGATTGTTAATGTTGGTATCAAAGTGATACGTATTATGTGATGGTTGTCATTATAGGTACTATAAATTGCTTATTAGTACATTTATATTGTTGTTATTCATTAATATAATATTTTATTCACATGTCATTTTAAATATTATATTAGTTTTCACCCAAATTAATTAAAAAAATGGGGAAAATTTTGGAAATAAAGGTAATATTTCGTATTTGGAACTTCGAGAAGTTGTATCCTAACTTACGGGGTTTTGATTTTCTCGTTAGACCTAAATGGCGAATATCCTTTAGAATTAAAACATACAAGTTTTAAAATATAAAAAAAATTAAAAGGCAAGCTCATTTTCGAAAGTTCAAATGCCGTGTCCTAACTTACGGGATGTGACATTTTGTTATCTCAAGATGAGAGGGCCTTTAATGCTCGTTTCATTTTATTCAAGCGTCTTTTTTTGAGATCAACCTTAATAAAAAGATGATCGTATTTTAAATTCTTTTTGAATTTTCAACTTTCGATGTTAAGACATTAATTAATCAATTAGGTACCAATTTTTGGCGTTACGAGTGCTAATCCTTCCTCACACGTAATTGACTCTCGAACCCGTTTTCTCGAATTTCGTAGATCAAAATTGTTGTTTTAGTAAAATTAAAACATTTTATTAAAACGATCAAATTACGAGGTGATCCGATCACACCTCATAAAAAAGGATTGGTGGCGACTCCCCATTTTCATTTTCTAAATAAAAGTCAACCTTTCAAAAAAATGGTTTCGACACGGCTCACATCAATGTTAAAGTAAAAAATTTCCTATTTCCCCCTTGTGTTCAATAAGTAGGGGGGTTTGATCTGTTGCAGTAAAACAAAAATCTTAAATTTGTGTTCAATAAGTGTAATTTTGTTTAGATTTCAAACAGGTGGTGGTAAGTCCTACTAGTTGGTTTTTAGGTTTATTTATGCAGTAGAATCAAAGTTATAGAGTAGTGAAAACTAGGATGTATTAGATATAAACCTCTGAAACTATGTGGTCTCTTACAAAAATATGGCCTATGGGTTTTTATGGAAGCTTTTTTATTGTTCTTGTTATGCTCTGGCAATACTTTGGTCACGAATGACTAATATCATGATTGATGTCCCATTAATTTTGCATTTCAATCGCATTCTTTTGTATGAGAATCTTGCTCTTGCATATGATTGTTTCGAGTATATGGAAGAACAATTATTTATTGAGTTTTGACAATGATTTAAAACACCAAACAGTTTTCCTAATAAAAATTTCAGGAAAATGCAAACAACTGGGGAGTTCTATCGTTACGTATACAAGGCATTTATTTTAGTTTCCCTTTTGCGAAGAAAGCAAGCAGATAGTGCAGATATAAGTAGAATCTTTAACTGGATACTGTTCAACAACTTCAACTCCTTGATGGTGAATGATCACCTGTTAGGGGCGGAGGCAAACCTGGAGGGCAAGTCCTGGGCTGTGGCCCTGGCTGCGTAGGAGGGCATGGTGTTGGCTGAGGGCGATGAGGATGAGGAGGAGGGAATGGTCGTGGTGGATGAGGAGGGAATGGTCGTGGTGGATGAGGAGGGATCGGTCGCGGCGGGTGAGGAGGGAATGGTCGCGGTGGGCAAGGAGGGAATGGACGAGGAGGGCGTGGTGGAGGCTGTGCATATCCACACATCCCAAACGAGCATGGAACCCTAAATGGGCATCGGTTTCCACAGCGACCACAATTCAGAGGACTAATATTCGTATTAATACAAACCCCCCTGCAGCATTGCCAAGTAAATGGACATCTAAGCGCACATAAGCCACAGTGAGCATCATCAGAGTTAAGGTCAACACATCGGTTCCTACAACAACGCATCCGAGCTGTCGGCGGATGTTCTCCCCGTTCACATATCCACGGCCTGAACATGCATCCACCAGGTCTTGGCCTCGAATTTGCTGCATTCCTGAGCCACGGCGACGCTCCATCAGTAGTCTCATTCTGTAGCACCCATTTCGGTTTTACATTAGCTTCTGCCATCGCAATTGGCAGTAACACCAACAGTTGCAGCAGAAAGGGAAGAAACAAAGCTTTAGCAAGCCACTCCATTTGAGGATTGCACAAAAAATTGCAATGAACCTGTGGAGTTATAAACTCTATATATATACAAATAATAAAAAGGTAAACTACTTTAATAAAACTTGGAAGATTGATTTAGAAGTTCATGTTTTTCTTACACTAATCGATGTAACAAGAAATCGTACTTGATAAACTATTTATGATTAAAAGTGTGTAAGGGCGTGATCAGTTTTGGCTTAAACACAAAATTAAACTAATTATTCACAAAATATATAATAATAAAAAAGGGATTCCTTTTTTCCTGGTGATGGGGAGGGTCCTCATATGGTAAACCTGAGGGCTTCCATGGACCTCAAAGCATGTTTAGCAGTCTCAGCCCTTTTGTCACATGCTTTTTGCAAACTCTTCAATTGCTACCAATACGTAATGTAATAGAAAATTTTCATACTATTTTTCAGCTTATTACCACCAATTTCTTCCTCTCTTATTTATTTATTTACCCTTTAATTGCTTATTGATAGACGACATATTGAAATAAAGAAAAGAAAGCAAAATCTTACAGCTTGTTTGGTTCAATGTAATAGTTAAACCATTACAATTCTATTCAATGGGCCCACCACAAACAGCAGTTTGGTTGAGTGGAATACCCTGTTACGGCTGTATTCCATTACAGCCTTATGCAGAGAATAGAGAGCATTTCTATTCCCTCTCCTCACCGAATGGTTCAGTAGTTGTTTAGAAAATCATTCATCTCCCCAATTTTACCCTCCCCAATTTCTCACCTTCCTTCCTTCCTTTCTTCCTTAAACTCCAACCAGTAGCACTCCTCTCACTCATCTCCTTCTGGTAAACATTTTCCTCTCTTCCTTTGTTCCTTTCGTTTTCCTCTCTAAAAATTTTTCTTAGCCTAAATTTTTTCTTCTCTTTTTGTTATCCATTTGAGTAGATTTTGCTTCCTTCGCCTTCATCGGAGTCTTCTTCAAGTAAATCTTTTCACTTTTCCATTGTTTCTTTCGTTTTCCTCTCTGCCAATTTAAGTAGAGTCTGTTGTGGGTTTTTTTTTTCCTGATTTGATAGCTTACTTAAATGGCCAGTCATGGCTAAGAACAACACTAGAGAGATTAAAAAGCTTTATTTTTAATTAAAAAACCCCTCTTTTCCTTTGAAAGTAACCATCCATTCTTCAGAGAGGAGTACTCATTTTGTTGTTGCTTCTAAGTTTTGATCTGCTAGCTCTAATTTGAGTTTTTCTGGGTGTTTTTTTTTTTAATTCTCATGTTTTCTTTGCATTTTTCGATTTTTCCTGGGTTTTTTTACAATTTCGATAGCTGGAAAATGTTATTTTTCTCTGTTTTCTTTGCAATTTTCGATTTTTTCTGGGTTTTTTTTCAACTTTGGTAGCTGGTAAATGTTAATTACTTGTATTTGGCTATGTCTAAAGGAGACTTTCATTTTTTTTGAGTTTAACAGCTGATTTCTTTATAAATGGGTTGTGGAATCATTGATCAAATAATTTCCCTTGAGAAATCAAAGTTGGCCAAATGAGAATGATTGGAAAAAATTTGGGTTTTTGACAAAGAAAAAGAGATTTTTTTAATGATTAAATTATATGGTGCTTGCTGAAAAGTATTGTTTTATGTTATGAATGCTAATGTTCAATTCTTCTTGTGTAGAAATTGGACTTTTTTTTTATCTCTTTCCATAGTCTAGCTACTTGATTTTCTTTCTATTCAATAAAGCATTGCAATTTGAGATTTGTGATATTGACCAGAAATTCTATGCATCATATATGCTAAAAATTTGTAGTTTGAAGTACCATGTAGTGTAGGATTAAATTGGGTTTGGCAACCATTGATGAATGAATTTGAATAGAAAGTTCAAAATTTACCTGTAGTTGACATGCTGAAAGGGGTTAGAATGACCACAATGTCATGCATTTTTGTTTTTAATTCAAACTCTAAAATGATTGTTAGCCTATGTGCTACTCTATTACCATGCCTGTGGATGAATGCAGACTCAAATAAGGGCATCAATGCCCATGTCCCACTTATAAAGATGCCAACATAGGACAGGTACATAGTGTTGCTCCGAAGCCTGGAAATGATGCCAGGTGAATCACTTTCGATAATAACAATTAGATGGTTTTGAAGTTTTGACTGGTGTATTTGTGTTTGTTGCAACAAGGTTAGTTCTCATGGAATTCTATTGTATTATTTTGAGAGTATCTATCCTTAATCTTCGGTAAATCCGCACAATGTTGAGTTTGGTTCGTTATTATCTTCACGTGATCGATTTTAACATGAGATGCATACCCAAATAAGATAGCTTTTCAAGTAGCACAAAATTTTTAAAAGAGAATACGATTTCTTGATTTCAAGGTTTTCCATAAATATATGAGTTTCTTATTTCATGGTTTTCCTTATGAGTTGCATGGGTTTAATAAAAATTGACTTGAATTCTTCTCATAAGCAGTAGACCAGATCTGCTTGATGATGCATTGCTGAGACCAGGTAGGCTTGATCGCCTCCGTTTCTGTGATTTTCCATCTCCGCGTGAAAGGTTGGATATTCTGACCTATCTTTCAAGAAAGGTTAGTGATATTGTTTTTATGCCTCAGCTTTCTACACTCTCTTTTATTTTTTTGTTTCATCATAGAAACCGAAGGTATAAAACTCTTTTTCAAGTCTCTTTTATTTTTGTTGATTGTTTATTTGTATGGTTGATTATTTTTTGTTTGTGTTCAGTGGATATTTGTATTGATTCTGTAACTTGTGTGTGTAGGGGAACCTACCAGTCGTATTGCAGGTCTCTTCTTGAGGATCCTTTTCTGGAATGCTTTGAGCTCGTTGATGATTTCAATTTTCAAGGTTTGTGGATTATCTTTCTCTATGTTTTATAATTTGACATTGGTCATGACTCGAATGCATTAAATTGGCTTTGGATAGGTTATTTTGTATGGTATGAGTTATTGAATTACTTCATTAAAGAACTCTATAAGAGGAGGGTGTCATAATTTAATAGAAATGTGCTTCTTTGTTTCATGTTGTTTTCTATATATGTTAAGACATTTGATGCTGTTCAACTTGTTTTAGAGGAGTTTGGTTGAAGCATCGGTGAAATGTTTTAGAATTTTGATGTAAATCCTCTTGGTTCTGCATCAATCACACAGGTATTACTTTTTCATTTCTTTACCTGGCTTGAAGTTTTATATGAGCATGCTGGGAAGGGTATAGGTTTATATATTTAAACATATAAAATCTTTGAAGGCTGAACATTTTCATTAAATAAGCTTTATGCTTGCCAACTACAGCAGGATATGACACATTTGCTGTTTGTCTGTTTTAATGCTACCATAAAGTTTAACAATTTTGCGGGGTTCTCGGGTTCCGGAAATAGGATAATGCTTACAAGAACCGAGTGGATATACGTTAACATATGTTCGTATCTGAATTAGGTTCATCAAGCAGGATTAAGAGGTGATAAGATTGATGTTGTTGTTAAGGTAAGTCCGTTTGAAAATGATTTTAAAACCTCATATGTCTTATGTGATTTTGACCATTCAAGTTTATGGCAGGTGCAACATCCGGGAATCCAGGATCTTATGATGACCGACATCCGTAACTTGCAAGCATTTGCACTATACATTCAGAAGAATGATATCAAATTTGATCTGTTTTCCGGAAATGGAAAAATAGGTATCTGTATTCACACTGATGTTCCTTGCAAAACACATCTATCCTTCTTTTATGTATTTTTCAGATTATGTAAATTGAGAGTATCGTTCCACTTGGATTTGGATTTCTTTTTTCTTCTGCATGTCGTTAATTATTTATCCTTTGTGTTGTCAAGATCGGATATGAGTTGAGTTTGACTTTCTAAGAGAAGCCAATGCTATGGAGAGAATTTGCTATTTCTTATACGAGAATAACATAAAGAATTATGAGTTTTTGAATAACATAAAATGAGGAATGGCTTTTGAGACAAAGGGATTACGAATCTCAGCTCCTTCTGTTTTTATGTCGAGTTTTCTTCATGTTTTTGAATAACATAAAGAACTATGAGTTTTTGAATAACATAAAATCAAGGACTATGGTTTTTGAATAACAAAGGACTATGAGTTTTGATTTTTTATTTCACATATGAAAAGAACTAATGTTACTAAAATTTAGTAATTTTTATGTAAAATTTGAAGGTTTTTATTTTACCAAAAGATTGTTATAAATAATTAATTTATTAAAGAGTATACCTTATAATTAATTGTTGTTATCATGTTATTATAAATGATAAAATAAAATATAAAAAAATATATTTTCTATTAAAATTGACTATTAAAATAAGATGTTACTAGAAGATTATCATATCGTATGTTAAACTCATTTTTATATTGGCGATTGTGACCTAAGAGAACAGGTGAGAGGCTAGATGAAAATAAATATATTAGGCATTGAAATATTTTTGATAATAATTTTATATTAAAATTATTATTGAATATTATTAATAATTATATTAAGAATGTTATTAAATTATATATTATTTTATTAAATTGTATTTAATAATAATTATGTTAAAATATGATTAAATTATTTATTTTTATTTTTATTAAAATATATTTAACAATAATTTTCTTAAAATTTAATAACAATAATTATCTACCTACAAAAATTCTATTAAGGGTACTTTGGTCATTTAAGTCTTTTTCCTTATACTATTACAATATCTATTTCATTCAACCAAACACAAGAATTCTATTACAGCTCTATTCTATTCAACTAAACAATTGAATTACTGATTACAACTCTATTCTATTGCAACTCTATTCCATTACAGCTCTATTCAATTACAGTCCTATTTTATTACATTGAACCAAACGTACCATTAGTGTAAATATTGTTAAACAGCAGATGAATATAAATTTATTTTCAGGTAAAGTCGGTTGTATTTTTTAAAGGCTATGTGTTGACTTAATAAGAATGCTGTTGGTCAAGATTCGCATCGGATTTCAACAAAAACACAGTCCATAATAGATTACGTTTGCAGCTTACGCTATTCTTGATTAGTGCTCAAACTAAGACTATTATTATCATGAAATTCAAATTCAACCATGCTTTTGTTGTTAAATAAAATAAAAAAAACTTCAACAACACATTATGTTATAATCACGATGTAGATGTAGGTAAACAAATACATTTCACGTAAAAAACTTTCATAATAAATTTTATTTAATACGTGTTAAATCTTTAAATATATTTAAAAATTATATAAAAAATATAAAAAGACAAAAAATTCATCATAATAATATTAGTTATCATTTAAAAGGAATGGGTTTTTAGGCTTTTCCCAATTGAACTGGTACTCGCGCGGTTAACCCATGACAACGGCAATAGTATATATAGATAAAGGATAAATATTAAATTTATACATAAATTTTGATCTAATGTGTAATTTGATACATGAACTTTGATTTGGTGCAATTATACATATGAAAGTTAAATGTGGTTTGTATGTATTCATGAAGTGTTGGTTTTGATTCAAGTGTGCACATTTAAAAAAATGAATATATACATTTATTTTCACATCGAATTAATATAGTTATTTGTGTAGGCAATATATCAATGTAAAATGATGCTAATTTAATCTATGTTGTTAGTAATTTATAGTCTTCACTGTTCACATAATCTGTAGCAATTGCAATGTCTTGTTGACTCCAGGAGATACAAGCCTGTGAAGTGGGGTAAGTTTGCAGCTATTGGTGTTTGGTTTTTTGACGGTGGATAATGAGATTAAGGGGTACCCAAGTGGATTAGTGAAAGGGAGTTGGTGTGATCCTCCTCATTCTCTTTGCCTAGGTTCATAAAAGTTGCTTTCAAGCGGTCCTTATTTAATATTTAATGAATTTCAATGAAATATGGTTTGGTTGGTTAGATGAAAATTATAGTAATAAAAATGTATTAAAATGAAATATTTTATTTTTCCACTTTATTGATGTGTTTGGTATTGCTTGATAAAATTTAAAAAATGAAAATAAATAAAATAAAAAATTTCATAAAATATACAATTTCGAAATTTAATATATATTTTTCTTTCATTTATTTAATATATATATATACAGACGAAAAATATCATTTTTACTATTTTCTTTCTTCTCAATTTTTTATTTTACTTTTTCACTAAAGCAATTTATTCCATGAAACCACTTTTGAAAAAATTTAAATTTGAGTAGCAAAAAATAGACAATTTGTGGACATAGAAGAGGCTTGCATTTAAAATTTAATTAAAATGAGAAATGAGATAAATTGAAAGACAGTTAGATGGAGTAACATCAGATTTGGTGAGAAAAAATGACAAATAATTTTAAATACCAAATATGATATTAATATGTCATCTTTGTTGGTATATGTTTCATCTCCATCTTCTTTTATTTGATATCTAATATTAGTACACCCTCCACTATTGTCTTATAGTCCTTCAAATCTTAATATTAGTACAATCATAACCATGCACTAATTTACTATTTCAGTCACCTTTAAGGGGTAAAACCTAATTTATCCCATTTTTTATTATTAATCCAAGAGTCAACTTTTTCATCTCAACTACAACAACCCCAAGAATAAAACAATTTATTGTGTGATTTACCCATTTACGATTTCTTCTTCTTAACTACAATTCCAATAATTTATCCAATTAAATTTTTCATCCCACTATCAAAAAATTTAAAATGGTCATTCAACCGGTTTCTTTTTTTGTCATCAGCTAACTAACGCAAAATTAAAAATATCCGAAAATTTAAGATAATTGGGTGACCAAAAAAGATAAAAATGAATAGTTGGTCGACTATTTTTTAACTTTTCATAGTTGGATGATTAAAAATATATATTTATTAATAATTGGATGATCATTTTATAATGTTTCATAATTAAATGATTAAAAAAAAACTCATAATTACTATTGACTACTAATATAATTCAAAAAATAAAAATAAAAAATGGAGTGGTGGGAGTAGTTGGTTGCTTGAATACCAAGAACCGTCGAATGTTTTCAAGTTATATAAGCCATAGCGGCGTCCATGTTGTTTCAAATCCCTAGTCGTCTGTCCAATCCAACAACATGGATTATGATCTCCTTGTCTAAGCCAAGTCCTTAACCATTGTCATTACAATTATTGTACCACAAAATAGACAAGTGGATCAGAGCTTTGGTCGTCCACATCCTCCCCACTTTTCGTCCTTCTTTAATTGAGTTTACGGTTTTTTTTTTACCAAAGTTCTTACTTTACACCCTTGTTAACAAGGGAAAAAGTTAGAAAATCCTTTTAAGGGTCGAAATTAAATTGTAACTTTAACGGTACTAGAAATATCATTTTATCATTTTATCATTTTTAAAGGGAGACCAAAGTGTAATTTTATTTTTACTAATTTTAAATTTTAAAATTTTTAAAAGCCTACACCCTACTTGATAAGAACTTGGATAGAAAAAAGTTGATGAAATAAAATAATAGCCTTACAAATATTATTTGGTTTCTAAGGTATATCAATTTTTTCATTTTGATACTTAATTTTTTTTTGTCCAGATTAATATAGAAATTACATTTTGATTACCAGTTTAGAGCAATGGTGTTAACGATAGTAAAAAAAAAAATTGATTGACATGTGATCCAATTAAAATACACCATGTGACACTTACATCCAATTATAACATGACATGTGGTTTCCTTTTTAATATTCATATATAAACTTTAAAAACCTTTTAAAAAATTAAAAAAATCGAGAAAAATTGAATTTTTAAAATAAATTTTAGGAACTTGTAAAATATATCAATAAAATTTCAAAAAATCCGAAAAAAATATAAAAATAAAAGTTTTAATTAAATCTTATAAATATAAATATAAGGAATTGAAAAATTTTCGTTAAACATTAGGAAATTACAAGAAAATGTGAAATTTTAATATATATTAAATTCTATATAATTTAAATATATAGTTTAGAAAAAAAATTAAATTAAAAATATTTTAAAATTAAAATTAATATTTGATCAATATCGGTCAACAATCAATCACCAATGGTCAATGATTAATCAAAATCAATCAATCATCAACCAACGCCAGTCATTCAAAGTCAACCATAATTTTCTAAAATGTTTTATTATTATTATTATTTATTTTTAGAAATTATATTTGAATATTTATTTATTTTTTAGAATTTATGAGAATTTAATTTCAATACATATGGACACCACATACCGTGTTTTAATTGGTTGGGAGTATCTCGTGGCATGTTGTAATAAGACCACATATCAATTAGTTTTTTAACGCAATTAAACTGAACTGATTAGCAAAATGCAACTTTAAATACCAATCAAGTAAAAAAAATTAAGTGCCAAAATGTAAAGAGCCTGCCAAATCATGCTTTAACCCAATACAATAATATAATAAGTAAAAGATGATGATGATGAAAAGAGTGGCAGATGAGGGATTTTTTTTTTTTTTTTTTTTTGTTTCATGTCTGTGTTATTGTTAATGTTCGAGGTTTGTGATTATTTTTTCAAACAATGTCGTCATTAAGGTAAAAATCTGCATCTTCCATTAAAAATGCAATGTACCTTACCATTGCATTAAACAATTATTGATTTGGTGGTTTCATTTTTAATTATTTCAATTTCAATTTCGGTTTTTTTTTTGTTTTAAATTAAATATTAATTCCTAAAAAGTGATTCAAACCATTGATGAAATACAAAATGTTGGAAATTTTTATAAAGTTGTCGAAAAAAAATATCACGTGTCATCATCGTATTAATCAAACTGTCATTTCATTGAAAAAGTTTACGATGTTAGATGGGTATTACATTGACATATGGAATGAAATTTTCAAAATTGATATTTTTAAACTATCACATTGAAAGTTTTACTAAATTTTAGAGCCATTCATGGAATTATCCCCCAAAAATGAAAAATATTAACTACAATAAAGGTATTTCAAGTTGATACTCATATTTAAAATAATGGTTTATACCTTTTTATTTTATTTTATAAGTAGCTTCAAAATATTGTTATGTGTCTTTTTTTTCTTTAAATATTTATTTTTTTTAATATTTTATACCCTTATGAAATACTTATTAATTTTCTGATCCTGATCCTATATGTAAAGTCTAAAAATTTCAATAGCATTATAATAAATATTTTTCATTAAAAGAAATCATTTAATAATAAAATAAAATTCAACTCTTGCTAGACTTATAAGGGTTCAGATGGATATATTTTTTATAATTTTGATTAGTATGACTTGAATTTTTATAAATTATATTAAAGTATATCATCCAATAAATTATTAGTTTAATATATATAATAAATACTTATACCATGTATAAAATATATATAACATTTTATTGATTTTCTTAATTTTAAGTTAAATTCGTTTTTCCTTTTTTAAAAGTGTTAAAAATATAGTACAATTAAAGTACAAAAATAAATATATCTTTAAAGAATCACAAGTATCAAATTGTTATATCACAAATGAACTATCCGAATAATTATAAAATAGAATCAAATTATTAGATCCAAAAAAATTAAGAATTGATACAATTCAAACTAAAATTGATGAACTGGATTAACTAGACTAAAACTAACACTTGACAACTATATATATATATATATATATATAATTTATTTCGGAAAATATGTAAATATTTATTTAAGGGTCCGTTTGTTTACATGTAAAAGGTTTTACGGAAAATATTTTCTGCATTTTCCTGTGTTTGTTTCACAGATATAGTTTGGTCAACGAAAAATGACTTACAGGTCAAAGTAAAATAAGCTATTTTTCCTATAAAATGACTTACCCTTTTGAAAAGCGTAAGTCATTTTCTAGAAAAGAGCTCATCTATAAATAATTTTACTTTTATATAAAAATTAACTTAAAACAAGCTTAATATTATTATATTGATAATCAATTTTATTTTTATTTTTAAAAATATTTAAATATTATATTTTTAATATTATTTAACATACATATTTAATTATTGATATTTAGTCATATAATAAATTATTAATATAATAAATATAATTTATTATTTTAATAAATTATTTAATAATTCAATTTTATTTTAATAATAAATTTTAAAAATAATAATTTTAAATAATATTTTCATATATTATTGAAAATATTCAATATTAATATTTTAATAATAAATATTTATTACAATTATAAATATATTAATAATAAATGTTTTGTAGTATAAAGGTTAAAATATGTCATAAGTCTATGTACACTTCACAGATTTGTAATTTAGTCTTTGTACTTTTATTTTCAAGAATTTAGTCCCTTTACTTTTCAAATTTGAAAATTAAGTCCAATTGTTGACATCAGTAATTTTTTTTTTGTCAATTTTGTTGATGTCACATTTTTAAAAAAAAATACTTACTTAGTAGTAATGTAATTAAAAAATGACGTTGCAATGAATCTGAATTTAACATAATATTTTTAATATATGCAAAAATAATGTAAAATATAAAATTATAGATACAAATAAATTCAGTTAAATAATGAAAAAATAAGAAAATCTCAAATGTATGTTTGTTTAATTGAAAACAACTTTTATAAAATATTTTTAAGAAAACTATCAAACAACAGAAAATATTTTACACAGATTCATCCAAACAGCAGAAAATATTAGCTTTTTTAGAAAAATAAATTATTTTCTAGAAATCATTTTCTAAAAGTCATTTTCAGTGAAACAAACGGAGCTTAAAACTTTTACCATCGTCTGTGAAATAGACAAAACTCAGATAAAGAAAATAGGAAAAAAAAATCATTTGGCCCTAACACAAGCCAACTCAACCTACTGCATTTAATTCTTATGGCATAAAGTGACATGAAAAGAGTTAAATATAGAAAAACAGAAGTAAATTCGGCAAGTGACATATCGGAAATTTAGGGTTATTCTCAAGTTTGTTATGTTTTATTTTTTTTATGTAATTTATTTGTTAGGTGTGTTTTAGGTTGATTCGATTTATTTTTTATGTAATTTATTTGGCACGCCATTTTGATTATTTTAATATAATTTTTTATTTTTTATGTAGGTAAAAGATGAGGCCATTGATATGGAATTTGTGAATGGGACCATTGAGTTGAAATTTATGAGATAAGACATGAATTAGTTTATATGTTTTAATTTTTTAAAATTTTATAATTGAGAATAAGAGTTTATGTTTTTAAATTTTATTTTATGTTTTTTTATAAATATTATAAATGAAATTTCTTTTGAATCCTTCTATGCAAAAAAAAATTATATTTTTTGACAATAATTAAGTTGGCATGTTATTATATATATTATATTTTAAACCAATACATTTTACTTTTTATCATTTTAAAATAATAATAAAAATATTTGTATTTATTATGTTGAGATAATTTATGTTATGTTTTTGTTATATTTTTTTATTGGCATATTATTTTTATTATTTTAATATAATTTTTTTGTTTTTTATGTAGGTAAAAGATTAAACCATTGAGATGGAATTTGTGAATGAGACCATTGAGTTGGAGTTTATAAGATATATTTATTTTGTTAATGTAGTATAGTAAAAAATATGATGTGGACAAAACTGATTGGTATTTTTTTGTAATTAAAAGCAATATATAAAATTTATGTATTTTGATAAATATTTAAAATCCATCACACTTTGAAATTAATAACCAAAATTTGTTTTGAAATTGCAGGTATCGTAATGGGTTCATTGATTAAGAACGATTATCACATATCAAACATAGTTAATAATATTGTAATATATTGTTATTTGCTAATCACAGGTTCCCTTAAAAAAAGATTTACGTCATTTACGGAAATAAATTATGTTATTATAACTATTTTCTGTAATTTAATAGTGTCAAGGCCCATACCGCGCATTAAAGGGTCGGGTGAATGGTTTAGGATATTCCCTAGATGAACGACTGATGCCATACTTGGAGTTAACTGGATTCGGGTCAGCAGCATTGATCCAGACGTTTGATTTGCGGTACGATTTAATATCTGCATTGGTCGAGCGTTGGCGCCCGGAGACCCACACTTTTCATTTGCCGTGTGGGGAGTGCACTGTCACTCTGGAGGATGTTGCATTGCAACTTGGGCTCCCAATCGACGGGAGTGCCGTAACGGGCGTAAGTACGATAGTTGAGCCGGCTGCCCTTTGTTATAGCTTACTAGGAGTCTCGCCCAACAATGCTGAGTCCAAATTTGCGGTTTTGAGATTTTCATGGTTGAAAACCAATTTTGAACATTTATCAATTAATTCCACTGAGTAGGAGGTGATGTGCGTAGCTCGAGCGTACATTATGCATATTATAGGGGGTGTACTGATGCCGGATGCGAATAACAATAGGGTTCATTTGATATATTTACCCCTATTAGCTGATTTACAGAATGTTCGCTCGTATAGTTGGGGTTCCGCAGTTCTGGCTATGTTGTATAGTGAGTTTTGTTGGACAATAAAGCCTAATCCCGTAGACATAGGCGGATGCCTTATATTGCTACAGTCATGGGCTCTTTATCGGATGCCATTCTTGGCATCGGTTAGGCACCAAGCACTAGTGAACAGGTGATAAAATTTAACTTGTTATAGCAATTAATTGACATTTTTTTCTAATGATACTATTCTAACGATACTATTCTAACATGTAATTTGTTTTCGTAGATGGAGTTTTTATCTGAGTATCAGGAGGTTGTACACTGTCCCGATATATCGTCTGATGATTGAACAACATGCCGGGGAAGGGGTAAGCTATTCCAATGTTCGTGACATGTAATTACTTTATATATTTTACTCGAACCGTGTTAAATTTTAACCATGTTATTAATCGTGCAGTTTATCTGGATGCTGTATCGCACACCCCCACTTGCGACTGAAAAGGATGTTGATCGCCGTGATCACCCACAACATGAACGTCGACCCCCCGCAGAAATATACCCCTAGGACCACACCATCAAACCATCAATTTTAGGGGTTTCTTGCAATTTAAATATTACAAAGTTTGTACTTTTTTATTCGAAAAAAATATAAATCAAGAAAAATACAATCTTTGTATTTATTTAATTAGATTAATTGCAATATTAAAATTTGGAACAAACTTTGTGGTCATAAATTAGATTAATTGCAACATTACAACATTACAACACTAAAACTTGGAACAAACTTTGTAATATAAATTTTGTAATATAAATTAAATACATTACAATATTAAAAATTGGAACAAACTTTGTAATATAAATTTTGTTATATAAATTAAATACATTACAATATTAAAAATTGGAACAAACTTTGTAATATAAATTAAATACATTACAACATTAAAAATTGGAACAAACTTTGTAATATAAATTTTGTTATATAAATTAAATACATTACAACATTAAAAATTGGAACAAACTTTGTAATATAAATTAGGTATATTGGATTACATAAGCTCAATTCCTATCCGATCGTGACGATTGTCCAATATGGTAGTTTCGCTACAGGTATTTACTTCGATTATGACCAGCTAATCTGCATAATCCACAACACTTACCGTCGGATTTCTCCCTAATGTCCATTTCATTATGGATTCTAGATGATTGTAGACGACCTTTCGGATTCCTTCGCAACCCTTTGTCTGGGACAAGCTCGAAAGTCATCGGAGGCACCTCCCACGTAGACAGATCAGGCAGGACGGGGAACTCATTCTCCCAGACACGCAATGTGCACTCGAGGGTGTACACATCATCGACATTGTTCAACATTGAGCGAGACTTTAGCACACGCTGCCACGACATGCGCACATGGATAATGAAGTGTTTGGAACCTCCTGCAATCGCACCGTTTGTTTCGGAGATCAACTCCATAAGACCTAGGTGGTATACCGGGTCGACGACCGATGGTCTTCGTAACTCGAAACATTTCAAGACATCGTGAATATACTTCTACATTCATCGACCTCGATGACATGACCATACCCCGAAGCTCAACAAGCTCTAATCCCGATCCCATTGAGCTCCCTAAAGGACCCATGACTCGAGCTCGAGCTAAGCGCCTTCAAGAAGCTGTTTCAGCTTTATTTGCTCAACTTTGGAATGAAAATGAGCTCCATGTTAAAGGAGAAGTTCGGACTAGCTCATTAAAGGCTCCTTGCATCTTAGTGCAAGCTGATCTCAGCTCATCATTAGCTCCCCGAGCTCCATCTAGCTCAAATCAGCTCACTTGAGCTTAATTCAGCTCGTTTGAGCTTGATTTAGTTTCTTTCTAGCTCATTCCTTTCATCATTTTAATAAATCAAGTAGTAGTTTCATTTTAATTAAATTGATACAGCTCAAGACCGAATTCCCTAGCTCAATTCAGCTCATTAAGTATTTTCACTTGTTTTTGAGCTAGCCAAATTTAATATACTAGCTAGTCCATAATTAAGTGTTTTAATTTATCCTAGTATGTTATTTAATTTGTCTAGATGATGTTTTGATTATGTTCAGCCAAATCTATAATTGGTTTAATGTGTTCATATGCTATGTAGGTTCAGCCGAATGTGAGAGGAGCATTAAATGATGTTCATGCATGGTTTAGTTCAAAGTATGCAAGGATGCATGTATGGCCGAATTCAAGAGTGGTGGCTGATTCATTGGCTTTCCCAAGGTGTCCATTCCGCCAAGAGACACTATCAACCTTAATTTTCCAAGTTTGGCAGACCACCTCCCCAAAGTACCTTCAAGCCGTTCACATTTAGTGTTCACACCTAGTGACCAATCGGCTGGTTATGTTCACACACAAGAGACTTCTCAAGCTCCTTGCTCACACATCAAATGGCTGTTGAAGACCCTCATTAAGGCACACACCTTTTCGGCCAAACACCACAACATGAATGCCTCATTAAAGCCCCTAGCCGAACCTAGACATGGCTAATGGTCTCCTATGTATCCATATTCACCCAAGTCACTTTCCTTCATCAAGAAGCTGTCTTTTGATGCTCCATTCAGCCGAATATAGACTTAGCTTATTAATGAATATTTTCTAGATTATTCCAGCACATTCATAGCCGAATTACTTAGCTTTTAAGCTTGTTCATTTTATCCATTCGGATATATCTTGTAAGCTATAAATAGTTTAATCATTTCATGTATTAGGGACTTTTGCCATTTTATTGAATGAACTATTGTTCTTGTAAGGTTTCTTCCTCTCTATTTTCGTACGAGTCTCGAGTGACTTATCTAGCGTGCTAGTGGCGTCAACCCGAACTCTTTTCCGAACTTATTACCATCTTTGGTGTGGCCTTCATCCATCAAATTATACATTTGGTTCCTACCTTTTTAGGTAACGGGTCAAGGTCCACCTTCACTTCATCACCAACCACCTCAAGCGATATAAATCCCAGGGCGATACTCGTTATAGTATTGAATCGTTCTTAAAGCTTGAGTTCTATTTTACATTCCACCGTCTATCAAATTATCTATCCCTCCTTCTTGTTAAACCGAACATATCTCATTCATATCTAACTTATCTTTTAATTCTTTGTCAACTTCCACTTTTACTTAGCCAAAATACACCCTTTGTTCAAACCGAACGATACTTCCTCGACGACGATCGGGCAATTACGTCGACTCGACTCAACCTACCGAGTCGGATCACGTCATTTGGTATCAGAGCTGCTAAATCAAGAAGTACCGACATTCGTAGCAATCCCGAAATAGGTTCGTAAAAAAAAGTTTCGAACAAAAAAAATTGTATTTTGTATTCAAGTGTTTATATTGTATTCAGCAAGTTACTAGTGAAAATATATATATATGTATATACGAAATTTAAAAAAAATATTTCGAGATTTAAAAAAAAAAAGTGTTGAAAGTTATTCATTCATCTTTGCATTTCTGATCCAGCAAGTTTGAATTTTCTATCGTTTGCCATCAATTTCCCTCCCCAATGCCACACTTAAACCGAAATGTCTTTTATTTCAGCCTACCTCACACCTACTACAACATATCCCTTGTAACCACTTTAAAACTGACCTCAAAGCAGCAAATAAGTCTAAACGAGACGAAATACAAAATTACGAGAAAAAGATCGAGTGGTAAAAGGCAATGAGCATGTGAGTGCAATAGAGAGTCGAAAAAGCCTAAAAAGAATGCAAACACGAGTGTGAGTGAAAACATTTATTTTTCTTTCCGAGTGGAATTGTGAGTTTTTGTGAGTGAGGTTTTTGGTGAGGATTATACATTTTTTTTTGACAAAAGGCATGGAACGAAGCATGAGTGGGAATGAGGCCGAAACAACATACCACGAAGAGGAGGAAACAATGCCCGTATGTGTAAGAAAGCTCATTATTGTCAAAAGAAGTCTAAGTATTCAAAGTCTCGAAAACGAGCAGCAACGAGAAAACATCTTCCATTCCCGGTGTCAAGTTCAAGGAAAGGTTTGTAGCTTGATTATCAATGGTGGAAGCTGTACCAACGTGGCAAGTACCCTCATGCTGGAGAGACTAGGCCTAACGACCACCAAACATCCGAGCCCCTACAAACTCCAATGGCTCAACGACGGTGGTGAAATCAAGGTAACCAAACAAATACTCGTTACTTTTTTAATTGGCAAGTACGAGGACAAAGTGCTTTGTGACGTAGTTCCCATGCACGCGGGACACTTGTTTCTTGCAAGACCGTGGCAATATGATCGAAGAGTCATCCATGACGGGTATACTAATCGGTATACGTTCAAGTATTTGGGAAAGAATTTTACTTTAGCCTCGTTGACACCAAAACAAGTTTTCGAAGATCAAATGAGAATGAAATCTTCTGTAAATCAATCGAAAGAAAACGAAAAAGAAAATAAAAATAAGAAAAAGAAAGCAAAAATAGCAAATGAAAATGAAAAGAAAAGTTTGATTGCAAAAGAAAGAGAAGTTCGGAAAGCGTTTTTGTCAAGACAAACCATTCTTGTACTCATGTACAAGGAAAATCTTTTTAACACTAACAAATTACCCGAGGATTTGCCTTCCTCTGTTTTGGCTCTCTTGCAGGATTTCCACAACGTATTCCCGAAAAAAACTCCGAGTGGACTACCAACCCTTCGTGGAATCGAGCACCAAATCAATTTTGTGCCCGGAGCTGTTATTCTGAACCATCCCACCTATAGAACGAATCTCGAAGAGACCAAAGAATTACAAAGGCAAGTTAAAGAATTGATGGAAAAGGGCTATATTCGGGAAAGCCTTAGCCCTTGTGCTGTTCCAGTTCTATTGGTGCCCAAGAAAGATGGTATACGACGGATGTGTGTAGATTGTCGTGCCGTGAATAAAATCACTATCAAATACTGACATTTGATCCCTCGACTAAACGATATGTTAGATGAACTAAGTGAAGCCAAACTATTCTCGAAAATTGATTTGAAAAGCAGCTACCACCAGATCCGTATGCGAGAAGGCGACGAGTGGAAAACTACCTTCAAAACGAAATATGGTTTGTATGAGTGGTTGGTCATGCCGTTTGGCTTAACCAACGCTCCTAGCACTTTTATGATATTGATGAACTATGTTTTGAGACCCTTCATTGGTAAGTTTTGCGTTATTTATTTCGATGATATTCTCATCTATAGCAAAACGTTGAAAGAGCATGTGTTGCATCTCAAGTCTGTTTTGGAAACTTTACGTAAGAAAACTCTATATGCTAACCTTAAGAAATGTACTTTCTGTTCTGATAAAGTTATTTTCCTTGGTTTTGTAGTTAGTTCGTAAGGCTTGGAAGTGGACCAAGGGAAAATAAAAGCCATACAAGAATGGCCGAAACCCACAACCATCAGCCAAGTCCGAAGTTTCCATGGCTTAGCCAGTTTTTATCGACGGGTTGTTCCCAATTTCAGCACCATAGCCGCCCCATTGACAAGTGTGATAAAAAAGAACTCCGCATTCCATTGGAACGATGAGCAAGAGAAATCTTTTGTTGATATTAAAAACTGCCTTACTAACGCACATTTACTTGCTTTGCCTGATTTTACTAAGACTTTTGAACTTGAGTGTGATGCATCAGGTGTTGGAATAAGAGCCGTTCTAACTCAAGACGGTTGACCCATTGCCTACTTTAGCGAGAAGCTTAATGGAGCCCCACTTAATTATTCGGTTTATGATAGGGAGATGTACACACTAGTTCGGGCTCTCGAGACGTGGCAACACTATTCGTGGCCAAAAGAGTTTGTGATCCATTCTGATCACAAAGCACTGAAACATATCAAAGGCCAGCACAAGTTGAACAAGCGGTATGCTAAATGGGTCGAGTATCTCGAGTCATTTCCCTATGTAATTAAGTAAAAAAAAAGGTAAAGATAATGTTGTAGCCGATGCCCTATCGAGGAGGTATACATTATTGTCTTCACTTGAATCGAAATTGCTTGGGTTTTCTTTTTTAAAGGATTTGTATGCCAATGATGCTGATTTTGGTGAGATTTACTCTGCTTGTGAGAAAACTACCTTTGAGAATTTCTATAGGTATGACGGGTTCTTATTCAAGGAAGGAAAGCTATGTCTTCCACAAAGCTCTATCCGAGTCTTCCACAAAGCTCTGTCCGAGATTTACTTGTCCATGAAGCGCATAATGGAGGCCTTATGGGGACACTTTGGTGTTCGCAAAACCTTAGCAACCCTTAACGAACACTTCTATTGGCCTAGGATGAAGCGAGACGTGGAACGAGTATGTGAGAGGTGTTTGACATGTAAAAAGGCCAAATCAAAGGTTCAGCCGCATGGTTTGTATACTCCCCTGCCCGTACTCGAAGCACATTGGACAGATATATACATGGATTTCGTCCTTGGATTACCTAAGACGAAAACGGGGAAGGATTTTATTTTTGTTGTAGTTGATCATTTTTCTAAAATGTCCCATTTTATTGCTTGTACAAAGACTGGTGATGCCATTCATATTTCTAATATTTTATTTAGGGACATTGTTCACTTGCATGGAATTCCGCGAACCATCGTGCCTGATCGTGACGCAAAATTTCTTAGTCACTTTTGGAGATCTTTGTGGAGTAAACTCGGAACTAAACTACTATTCTCAACTACCTGCCATCCTCAAACGAATGGACAAACGGAGGCGGTCAACCGAGTCTTATCCACCTTATTACGAGCTGTCATTCGAAAAAATTTAAAATCATGGGAGGATTGTCTGCCTCATGTCGAATTCGCCTACAATCGATCTGTTCATACGACGACTAAACATACACCTTTTGAAGTAGTTTACAGCTTTAATCCATTAATGCCCCTAGATTTAATTCCTTTACCTAACGATCAACTAATTCATTTTGATGCTAGGAAGAAGGCTGATTTTGTGAAAAGCCTACATCAAAAGGTACGAGCCAATATAGAGGCAAAGGCCGAGTTATATGCACAATAAGCCAATAAGGGGCGCAAAAGAATGGTTTTCGAACCCAGAGATTGGGTTTGGGTTCATATGCGTAAGGAGCGCTTTCCAGCCCAACGAAGGTCCAAGTTGTTACCTCGAGGAGATGGACCTTTCAAAGTCATAGAATGCATAAATAAAACTTCATATCGACTTGATTTGCTGGGTGATTACAACATAAGTGCCAGTTTTAATGTGTCTGATCTGTCTCCCTTTGATGTAGATTTCGACTTGAGGACAAGTCGCTTCGAAGAAGGGGGGATGACATGACCACGCCCCCAAGCTCAACAAGCTCTAATCCTGATCCCATCGAGCTCCCTAAAGGACCCATGACTCGAGCTCGAGCTAAGCGCATTCAAGAAGCTGTTTCAGCTTTATTTGCTCAACTTTGGAATGAAAACGAGCTCCATGTTAAAGGAGAAGTTCGGACCAGCTCATTAAAAGCTCCTTGCATCTTAGTGCAAGCTGATCTCAGCTCATCACTAGCTCCCCGAGCTCCATCTAGCTCAAATAAGCTCACTTGAGCTTAATTCAGGTCGTTTGAGCTTGATTTAGCTTCTTTCCAGCTCATTCCTTTCATCATTTTAATAAATTAAGTAGTAGTTTCATTTTAATTAAATTGATACAGCTTAAGACCGAATTCCCTAGCTCAATCCAGCTCATTAAATATTTTCACTTGTTTTTGAGCTAGCCGAATTTAATATACTAGCTAGGCCATAATTAAGTGTTTTAATTTATCCTAGTATGCTATTTAATTTGTCTAGATGATGTTTTGATTATGTTCAGCCGAATCTATAATTGGTTTAATGTGTTCATATGCTATGTAGGTTTATCCGAATGTGAGAGGAGCATTAAATGATGTTCATGCACGGTTTGGTTTAAAGTATGCAAGGATGCATGTATGGCCGAATTCAAGAGTGGTGGCTAATTCATTGGCTTCCCCACGGTGTCCATTCGGCCAAGAGACACTAGCAACCTTAATTTTCCAAGTTTGGCTGACCACCTCCCCAAAGCACCTTCAAGTCGTTCACATTTGGTGTTCACACCTAGTGACCAATCGGCTGGTCATGTTCACACACAAGAGACTTCTCAAGCTCATTGCTCACACATCAAATGGTCGTTGAAGACCCTCATTAAGGCACACACCTTTTCAGCCAAACACCACAACATGAATGCCTCATTAAAGCCCCTAGTCGAACCTAGACATGGCTAATGGTCTCCTATGTATCCATCTTCACCCAAGTCATTTTCCTTCATCAAGAAGCTATCTTTTGGTGCTCCATTCAGCCGAATATAGACTTAGCTTATTAATGAATATTTTCTAGATTATTCCAGCACATTCATAGTCGAATTACTTAGCTTTTAAGCTTGTTCATTTTGTCCATTCGACTATCTCTTGTAAGCTATAAATAGTTTGCTCATTTCATGTATTAGGGACTTTTGCCATTTTATTGAATGAACTATTATTCTTGTGAGGTTTCTTCCTCTCTATTTTCGTACGAGTCTCGAGTGACTTATCTAGCGTGCTAGTGGCACCAACCCGAACTCTTTCCCGAACTTATCACCATCTTTGGTGTGGCCTTCATCCATCAAATTATACCTTTGGTTCCTAACTTTTTAGGTAACGGGTCAAGGTCTACCTTCACTTCATCACCAACCACCTCAAGCGATATAAGTCTCGGGGCGATACTCGTTATAGTATCGGATCGTTCTTAAAGCTTGAGTTCTATTTTCCATTCCATCGTCTATCAAATTATCTATCCCTCCTTCTTGTTAAACCGAACCTATCTCATTCATATCTAACTTATCTTTTAATTCTTTGTCAACTTTTGCTTTTACTTAGCCAAAATACACCCTTTGTTCAAACCGAACGATACTTCCTCGATGACGATCGAGCAATTACGTCGACTCGACTCAACCTACCGAGCTGGATCACGTCACTCGCCATCCGACGGTTTGTAACCATTGCATCCCTAACATCTTCGACAAATACGTGTCCCGCCTCCATCTGGTTGACTTGTTGTTGACCCATTATTGGCATCAAGGTAGCCAACCTGTAGAATGTAGCCGAGAAGACAGATGAAATCAGAAGATGTCGTGTTTTCAACAACACAGCGTTGATCTCCTCCACCAAGTTTGTGGTCATTTGACAATAACGAAAGCCCTCGTCAAAACTTTGAGCCTATTGCCACGGTTGTATGGTACCCAACCACTGTCAAAAAGATGTGTTCGTTTAACCCTCCATGTCACTCTCAAGTTGAGTTATTCTTTGGCGAAAAATGTGTGGCTCTAGCTCGTGCGCTGTATATGTATTAAGAAAAGATAAGTTATAGTATTGCCCTAAAACACTAAAACTTATATTGAAAAGATAAGATTATCCTTTACCCATTCTCACAACTTGTCTCCGCTAGTCTGCATTCTTATAATCTCGATAGAAGTTAGCCACGATGTGCTGGATGTAGTAAACAGATCTCCATGGCACACCGGAATGCCTAATGGCAACAATTAATCATTTCCCTTTATCGGAGATGATGCAAATATTATCGTTGCTAATAACATACCTCCGCATGTTGGTAAGAAAGAATTCCCACGATTCCATGTTCTCCTTATCTATGATGGAAAATACTATCGGGAGCACGTCCTTGTTGCCGTCTTGAGAAACCGCAAGAAGTAGGATCTGTGTATATTTTCCGTATAACCGGGTCCCATCTAATTGCACAAACGGCTTACAGTGGGAAAATGGGCGCACACATGGATCAAACGTCCAGAACATCCGATGAAAAATTCTTTTTTCCAGTTGTAGTTGGTCATCCGAGCTGTAATAAGGTCGTGTCTGTAACTCAATGACAGTCCCCAGTATGTACTCCCACATAGCGACTATCCATCCCTGTAGCTCATTATACGACGCATCGAAATCCCTGTACAATTTCTCTATTTCCATTTGTTTAGCTATCCACACATTTCGGTATGATACTCGATACTGGAATCGTGCCTGCATTTCGGCAATCAGTACTGAAACTTTAATGGTCGACATGTCCTTCACCATTGGCATGATACACGTATAGATAGTTTTGGAATCAAGTTTTGGATGATCTTCTGTCATACATGTTGATGTGCATGTGTGAGGCCCAACAAATTTTCGTATCTCTCACATCTGCGAATTTTGAATAAATGCAGCTCGTACCCACCAATTGCAGCCTTCCACTGACTTCTAACACTCCCCAATATATAATGTTGGTTTTAGACACTGCGACTTTGTAGTCCACTAATATATTCATGCTATACCGCTTAATAGCAAATACGCACTCTTTCTTACTTTCGAATCTCTGGCCTACGAACAACTCCTCAGAACCAGAATCTACGGCCAGCCGGTGAGCAGGTAGTATTTCAAGATACTCCGAAAACGCGGCTACGTGCGCCGTGTCGGAGTCTATGAGCGACATGTGTGGCCCAGGATTATTGTGTGTCACAATACGTCGAATTTGGTTCCCAACTGAAGACGCTTTAATGTTTCCATCATCATTCACGTCTTCGTCGTCAATATCATCGGGGATCTTATCCACATCGGGATCACTATCACTATCGACCTCTTGATCACAAAGATCACTACTATCGTATCCATCATCACCAACCACATCAATATCAGGTGCAACATTAAGATCAATATCGATCCCGTGTATAGTCGATTCACTATCAACGTATGATATGTGAGCCACCATACACGGTTCTTGAGCTCCATGTTCTTCACCATATGCAGTGAGATCTTCAGTTGGCTCCACACCAGCTAACTCAGCAAATAAGTGAATCGGTGCATTTTGGTCACTCTGATTCCCACAATAAAGAACGATTATTGTCTCCACGTCTTCATCGTCTACAAGTTCCATTTCGGTGAATTTGATGAGATCTGTCGAAACTAGAAACTTGTAGAAAAGTTTCGAGATCCTTCTCCCACAACGTCTAACAATTTTTGCGCTAATCATTTCCTTCATATCATCGAACGAGACATTTCTCTTAAATCTCATTGCTATTTGTTGCCGACATTCAAATATACATCCAACGGTTGTTGTCAAGATGATTCCATCAAAATAAACGCATATGAAAAATTGATTATCCATCTTCAATACTCAATCTGTTAAAAAATAAATAAAAATTCTCAAAACAATTTCGAACAGCATAAACATAATAATATCAAATTTATTGCCATTTCTAACAATATCTATGACAGAAATATTTTTAGTATTTATCTATTTTTTCCTGTTGTTATCACTAACTAACAATTACTTTATAATAGTTACTAACATAAAAACTTTCAAATATATTAAAAAATTTTAAAACATAACATTCACAATAAACACATAATTAATCTAAATACAAAACTTACTAACAAATCACAATAAACAAAAATAACTTTAAAACAAATCATAAAAATAACACTAAACAAAGTATATAATACTAACAAAATATTTTTTTCTTATCATAATCTATTCTATTTGAAAATAACAATAAAAATAATAATACATTTTCTTTCTTCTCTTTTCTTTCTTTCTTCTCTTCTCCCTCTCTTGTTCTACTATTTTTTTAATTGATATTTTAAAATCAAATCGGATGGGGTAACCGGGGGGGGGGAGGGGAAATGCTACTAGTGCCGCCTATCAGATAGGCACCATATCCCTATACCCCTTCTGTATTTTTATACCGCATATACACAAGAATGGGCTAAGTGCTGCCGCCTATCACTTTGGCTGGACAAAGTGGTGCCACCTATCACTTTGGCACCACTATTAAAATAATATTATTTTTTTAACTGAATTTTTTTTCAGAATCCTAGGGTGGTGCCGCCTATGCACCACCCTCCACCTCTTTGAATGTACCATTTTGGTACATAATTTTTTAAATATGTCATTTCAGTATTTTTTTTATTTTATAAAACTCCTCTGTTCTGCTTCTTTTTTTTTTCTTTCTTTTTCCCTTCCCTTCCCGCCCTCTCCTTCTCCTTCTTCTTCTTCTCTTCTTTTCTTCAAAAACTTTCTCTCTTTCGGCCAAAAAAGGGGCATTGGGGACCATTATAAGGTCTCCAAACACACAACTCACGGGCTGAAGCCATGACCCGTCCCATCGCCTGACACCGCAGGCCGGTGCCACCTATGGAGATGGCGTGAGCGATGGTGCTGCTAGTGCCGCCTATCAGATAGGCACCATACCCCTATACCCCTTTTGTATTTTTATACCGCGTATACACAAGAATGGGCTAAGTGCTGCCGCCTATCACTTTGGCTGGACAAAGTGGTGCCACCTATCACTTTGGCACCACTATTAAAATATTATTATTTTTTTAACTAAATTTTGTCAGAATCCTAGGGTGGTGCCGCCTATGCACCACCCTCCACCTCTTTGAATGTACCATTTTGGTACATAATTTTTTAAATATGTCATTTCAGTATTTTTTTATTTTATAAAACTCCTCTGTTCTGCTTCTTTTTTTTTTCTTTCTTTTTCCCTTCCCTTCCCGCCCTCTCCTTCTCCTTCTTCTTCTTCTCTTCTTTTCTTCAAAAACTTTCTCTCTTCCGGCCAAAAATGGGGTATTGGGGACCATTATAAGGTCTCCAAACACACAACTCACGCAGTGAAGCCATGACTCGCCCCATCGCTCGACACCGCAGGCCGGTGCCGCCTATGGAGATGGCGTGAGCGATGGTGCTGCCTCTGCCAAAGGCGTGACCAGTGGGTGCCGCCTGTGCCTAAGGCGTGATCATTGGGTGCCGCCTCTTCCCTAGGCGTGACCCATTGTGCTGTCCCATGACCATCTATGACAGCGGGTAGTGCTACCTATTAAGTTGCCTCCACCATTTTTTTATTTTTTATTTTATTTTTATGCAAATTCTGTCAGAATCCTAGGGTAGTGCCGCCTATGCACCCCCCTCCACCTATTTAAATGTACCATTTTGGTACATAATTTTTGAAACATGCCATTTTAATATATTTTTTAAAGTTTATATTATATAGGTAAAAAACCGCCCATCATTAATTTTATTACCATATTTATTAACTAGCAACCATATCTATATATATACACATATATACAACAGGAGAAAAATGAAAGAAAGGAAGGCAGGCAAAGGGAGAGGACTTGGAAGAAGCTCCAATGGAGGAGAAAAGGCGATGCTTCAGTTTAAGTCAAAACAAGTTTCTTCAGCATTGGTGCGTGATTCTTTTCATATCTTCCTTGGCCATTTTGCCTTTAACTCAATCTTTCAACTATGGCAAAGCCCTCTCCAAAAGCCTCCTTTACTTCGAATCCCAACGCTCCGGCCGCTTACCCTACAACCAAAGAATCACCTGGCGCCACCATTCTGGCCTCACCGATGGCCTTGAGCAAGGGGTAACTCCTCCATTTCAGCCTTATACCTACAACATGTTCATGAAGTCATTCATATTTATTGTGATGTTTGATATATGTATTTCTAATTTGTATGAACAGGTGGACTTGGTGGGAGGGTACTATGACGCCGGAGACAATGTGAAATTCGGTTTGCCGATGGCTTTCACCATTACCATGCTCTCATGGGGTGTCATTGAATATGGAGATGAAATCTCCAGTGCCGGAGAGTATACTCACGCTCTCGAAGCCATCAAATGGGGAACTGATTATTTCATCAAAGCTCATACTCACCCAAATGTCTTATGGGTTGAGGTATGAAACCAAAATATACTAAACCACCTTTTTTTTTTTTTTTTTCTTTCTTGGATGAGTTGACGATAATTATATTTTGATATATTCAATGAGTTTTAATTAGGTGGGAGATGGTGACACCGATCATTACTGTTGGCAGCGACCGGAGGACATGACAACATCCCGGCAAGCCTACAAGGTGGATGAGAAGAATCCAGGATCGGACGTTGCCAGTGAGACGGCAGCTGCAATGGCGGCTGCCTCCATTGTGTTTAGGAAAACAAATCCACATTACTCTCACCTACTACTGCAACATGCAGAACAGGTAAAAACTATCTAAACCTTAATGACGTTGCCATATTTATGACATATAACATATTGTATTTAGTAGGTATACTGTTAACCAAAAACATTAACTTTTTTATTTTATTTTTTGCTTGTTAATATATAAAACATGGGTTCTTTCCCCTCTTTTCCTGAATTAAATTATGGGCAGTTGTTTGAGTTTGGAGATAAGTTTAGAGGGAAGTATGATGAAAGTGTTAGGGTGGTGAAAGGGTACTATCCGTCGGTGAGTGGGTTCAAAGATGAGCTGTTGTGGGCAGCTTTGTGGCTATACAAGGCCACCGACAAGGAGGATTATTTGAGGTATGCTTTGGAGAAGGCAAATGAATTTGGTGGGATCACTTGGGCCATCACTGAGTTCAGCTGGGATGTCAAGTTTCCTGCTCTTCAGATCATTGCTTCAATGGTACAACTATTTTATACACATTTAGGATCATGTACACACGTTTAAGATTGAGTTCATTATCATTTCATTATGCTTATGCAGTTGTTGACGGAAGAAAATCATAGGGAGATGGGGTGGTTCAAGCTCGTATTCGAACAGTATCGTTCAAAGGCTGAGTATTATTTGTGTGCTTGCCTTAACAAGAACAATGGGAGCAATGTGAACCGCACCCCAGCAGGTCTATTGTACATCCGACAATGGAACAACATGCAATATGTATCGAATGCAGCATTTCTTCTCACAGTTTATTCCGATTATCTTCGAGCGTCAAATCAACGGCTGAGATGTGACCGCGGCAAAGTTGGTCCGGAAGAAGTCCTCTTGTTTGCAAGATCACAGGCTGATTACATCCTGGGAGCTAATCCAATGGGCATGAGTTACTTGATTGGGTATGGTTCAAGGTACCCTCAAAGGATGCACCATAGAGGAGCATCAATTGAATCTTATAGAGAGAACAAGGGATTTATAGGGTGCACTCAGGGGTATGATTACTGGTATACAAGAAATGATCCAAACCCTAATGTTGTTGTTGGGGCCCTGGTTGGAGGGCCAGATCAGATGGACCGATTTAGTGATGATAGGAAAAATTTCATGCAAACTGAGGCTTGTACCTATAATACAGCAAGCCTTGTTGGGGTTTTGGCTAAGTTGCATGGTGTAGAAGAAGAAGATGGATATTTGAATACTCCTTTACTTGCTTCTAGCTAAACCCTTAAAACGAAAAACTGGCCTAACATCGTGCATTAAATCATATATATACAGGAATAGGAACAGAAATAAATGTTTTTTTTTTCCATTTTCTTATAGTTCAATATTTGTGAAATTATGTACTTTTTCTTCCAATACATTCAGGGGGGACATCCTTTAAGTTTTGTCTAAATCTAATGTCTGAAATCGAATCTCCATTTCATACGATCTTAAGGATGCAATCAATCGCCATGTAATGTTTGTGGGTACATTCAAGATTTGATTTGGTTGTACTTGTGGATTTGGATGTATGTTGTTAGCTCTACACCTACCAATAATGTTTGTGATCATTAATAAGGGCAAGTAAAGTCAACAAAGCCTGAAAGCATTTGAGGGTCTTATTTTTTATTTGTTCGAACTACATATATATATTGTTGTACAAAAGGAGAAAATAAATAAACAATTCGAATCTTACAACACCCTCACCACAAACATCTGCTTGTAGTAAGATTGAAAGGCTTTGTGGTAGAAGATCCAAAAATTTACTTATCTAACCAAACTGGTAAAAAATAGTGGCTCAAGTACTTATTTGCAAAATTTCAGTTCTATTGCATATTAATACAGCAAAATGGTGTGGTTTCAAGAAGCTACCATTGGTTTATTGTGTACCAAAGGAGGTTCCTATTCCATATTTTCAGCTGCATTGCTTATTTTTTCTGCACGTTTTCAGTCCCTGGTATCATTGGCCATCTTCAAGCTCTTAGAAATCATTAAAATTGCAAGTTTCTATCACTATTGGGATAAATGGATTGATTGTGTGAGAGCAAAATCATTGTGATCACTCGAAGTTTTGAAGGTTGCCTCCATAATAAATTCAATTCACCCTTATGAACTGCAAGGTCTCCTTTAAGACTGCTTTTAAAAAATGGGCTTCTAATGACGGTAATGAGGGACAGCATCTGAATCTCATGAGAATCGGGGAAGAAATTGTACAGAAGTGTAAAAGTATTCCTTTGGCAGTAAGAACATTGAGAAGCCTACTGCTTTAGAAAATTGATGAATATGAACGTGTCTTCATAAGGGATAAGAGATAGTGAAATATGGAGACTTGAAACATGGTAAAATATCATTTTCACTTTGCTCAAGCCTTCGTATTGCACTATCTCTTATAGAAAGACAATCAGATTTATCAGTTTTTTGAAACAATATGCTTCCCAATATTCTTACTGACAAAAGAATAAATTGCACTTTTGTACAATTCCTTTCCGATTCTCATAAGATTAGTATGTTGTCTCTCATTGCCTCATTAAAACTCATTTTTTAAACAAAGTCAAGCAGTCCTCAAGAGTATTACTCTTGAGTTCATGAGGGCAGATTGAACTAATTATGAAGCAATCTTTAGACTTCGAATGGTATCAATGATTTGCTCTCACACACACAAACGATCCACTGATCCCAATAGTGACAAAAATTTGGTTTTCATGTATAGGATAGCTTGTTGCCCTAGTCCGAAAGACCGCTACAGGATTGGTTTGATCCCAAGTCACTGAACATTCCGCGAGCAAGCTTGGAGGCTATGCTGGCTGCCTGAAATACCTTGTCAGAAAGAACACTGAAAAATTGTCATCCCTGAAATACCTTGGAGGCTAGAATAACCAGCATTGAATCAGATGATAACCAGTATGTAATATGCAGAACAAGTAATGAATATGATTCACAAATGGCAGTGAAATACCTAAACAACATTAGTTTCAATTTAGCTAAGAATACTGCTAGGCACATGAGGTAGATCCAACTTTCCTATGTATTAGTACTATTAAGTTAAGTTTTTGTTACACCAAATTTGAGTCACCATTTTTGCCAATAAGCTTAAAGCATCAAAGCATAAAAAAGAATGGTGGAAAAACTCAAAACAAGATCTGAAACAAGTATTTTATCAAAATGAGAATGTTACAAAATTCAGAAGCAAGCTGATTAGAGTAGAACCATGAACACTAACAAAGTAAACCAGAAAAAATAACAATAATAATTATAATAAATCAATGTAGAATCCAAAAGGACTAACATTCCTTGCACTAGAACAGGGACAATTTTCATTACAAACAATTAATCGGGCAGGATTTTGATGTCGAATACAATTATAAGAACCAAAGCACACAAAAAAGGCTACCTTTGATTCATATGTAGATATTTCTTCCATGTCTTTTAAGGAGTAAAAAAGAAACCAAACATTTTAGTTAACAAAAACTTAATTGAAATCAACCACAACACTGTAAGAATTCCAAAACCCAGATTCTCAAATGATCTTACTTTCCTCATTCACCAAATTTGCTAATCTGGGTACATGAAAAATATGAGGAAGGGTAAGAACTTCAAGCACGTTCCAAGCAGAACAATAGCAAAGAAAAATAGAAAACTGTACTTGTTGATGGAATCTGTTGTAATTGGACACAAAGGCAACGCCCGCGAAGCAGAAATCAGGCGATGGAGCAAAGAGTGAGTGGCGGCGGTCGAGAGGGAAGAAACAAGGGTTAAAGAAGGTTTTTTTTCTTTTTCTTTTCATAAAGAAGCAAACTTTATAGAACGACATGAATAAATGAAAGAAAAAATGGACTTGGTTGGGGCCTAAGCCCTAAGGGAGGTCCAATATAAAATCTAATTTTATTTCATGTATTAAAAAAATTTCTTCATAAATTATTGGAGTTAGGGATAGTAAAGGTTTCTTCCTCCTTAATTAGTGGTTTAATTAGTGGTCGAAGGTTCAATTACCTTTTTTTCAATTTTTATATATTGTTTTAAATTTTTAAAATTTATAATTGTATGGTTTGAAATTTTATAAAAAAAATTATTTTTAAAAATATTTTATATATTATATATGATTTTTTTATAATTTTAATCAATATAATATATATAATATTAAAAAATAATAAATGATATTTATATTTTAATAGTGCCACATGGCCGGTCAATGCTAGTCAATGTCAATGAACTCTAATCAACGCACAATTAACAAAGATTTTGGTTGATTAAAGTTGACTGGCCATTGACCAAAATTAATTGGTGTTGACCTGTCACATGGTACCATTAGAATATATTACATGTTTTTTTAATATTATATATATTATATTGACTAAAAATGTAAATATATATATAATTATAAATTTTAAAAATTTAAAACAATATATAAAAATTGAAAAATGTTATAATAAATAAAAAAATATTTAAATTTTAAGTAATTGAAAAAAAAATTGAAATTGAAATACCTCTCTAATATTATATATTTTAGAATTTTATAAAAAAATTATTTTTAAACTTGTTTTTTAAAATTTCTTTCTTTTTTACAATTTTTATTTTTTTCAAATTTCAAATTTGATGTAATAATACAACTATTTTATTTGTAATTATCGTATTTTTTTAAAATTTATTTATATTTTATATTTTAAATATGTATACACATTAAATAAAAGAAAATATTTATTATTTTACATTAAAAAGCCACGTGATACTTTATGGTTGGTTATAATATATTTTTTAAGGTCTGTAAAAAATAACTAAAAAAATATAATAAAAGCATACTTTAAGTATTAAAATTGAAATAAAAAAATTAAATATCAAAATAAGAAAATATAAAGAGTGAGTGCATTAAGCCAAAAAAAATAAAATAATCGTAAATATTTGGGGGTAGTTATATATATAGAAGGAAGATGAAAGATAAATTGGTGAAATAAAAATAAAAATAAAAATATTTGGTGAAGCGACGTTACACCAAGTCAGGTTAATCCAAAATGAAGAAAAGAAAAGAGATGGAAAGGACATCACAATTATGTGGCTGCATCTGCATCATCGCTCAAACACACAATTCCATTATACAACTCATTAACCCAAACTCTACCTAGAGTAAGCATCTGCATCGCAATTTGAGTTAATTTAAGAGTTTAGATTATGTTAAAACTCTTGAATACTATACCAATGCCTCAAATCCCAAGTGAAAGATTTTATATTACTCTCATCCTATGCTTTCTTTTTATATTCAATTTTCCAATTCAATCAGCTCGAATGATTTCAATTATATTTTTAAAATTTTTATTTAAAATTTAAAAAAAAAAAAAAGTCTTCTAAATTTTCAAAAAAAAAAATTGTTAAATACAAACAAAAAAAAGTAATGTTAAATATTCTATTGGTTTTAGATTTTTCTTTATATAATTTTTAAGATATGAATGAATTGAATTAAATTTTATTAATAAATTATAATAATAATAAAAGTAAATAAAAGAACTTAAGGATGATGGAAGATTAATGGGCATCTTATATTCTTTTCATCTATGCTACAAGTCCTTGACTGTCCATAAGTCTATGAGAGCCATAAAATTTTTGCTATCAAAAACATGTGATGCAAATACATCCAAACATATTTTTTATTACTGGATTTTAATCTTTAAGGTTTATATCTTTTGTCAATTTGATCTTTATTTTTTGAGTTAAATTTTTAAAAAAGTCGTATTTGACCATCAACCTTTAAATACCAACTAAAAACGTTAAATTTTTAAACATAAAAGTCTATATGTACTTCATGTTACATATTTTCTTTTTTGAATTTCTATCATCTTTTTGTATTTTTGGTGTAGTATATAAAAAATAATAATTCGATGTGAATAGGTGGGTAAAGTGTTTCCATAACAAGGTAGGTAAGGTTTGGTCAACTATATTTTGGGTTAAGGGAAGCAGTGACCTAGACACCAGCACAAAAAGAAATATACTTAACAGCTCAAAATACACAAAACATTATTTGGTATTTTACATTATCCAATCATAGTACATCATCAAATCAACAAGTCCAAGGTTTAATGATAAACTTACACCACCGCAAACTATGTTTGCTTTATTTAGGCTACCACTGCCATACACAATCATACATGCCAAACGGGCTTAGTAGAAACTATAACGTGGAAGAACCATGGTTCTGTTTGTGGAATGCCAGTTCCTACTGCAGAACAACGCATTCTTGTGTCCCACCCACCATAGCGCGGTGGGAGGTTTTGGTGATGGTGCTTTCTTCTTCAGTGGATTCAGCTTTAGTATCGGGCTCCTTAGGCAGACTCTTAGCAGCATGTTCAATGCCATCTTTGCCACTGGCAATGACTTCAAAGATGAGTGCATTCACTTCCCGGAACCTCTCATCAGAGAGAGAAACCTCAGCCAGGAGCCTCCAAGCATTTTCATCAGACGCCTCATCATAGTCCTTCCTCCTTTTTAACACCATATGCCCACTAATTTCCCACACAGCTGGGTTCACCTGGGTGTCCAGAAGCTCCGGACTCACTTCCCCGAGAGCTTGTTTCTCAGCATAACACTGTTAGTTCAGTTGAAATTTTGCAAAATCATTTGTAAGAACTAGCAGCATCATGGAGATAGCCAAGAAGCATAAATTATACTTAAGCTTATTACCTGTGGAAGGAGAAAGATCCGCTTTCCACAATCGGAGATGAGGACATTATATGGTATGTTGTTCTCTTGAAGGCAAATGCAGGCATCAGAGACAGTGTCAGACAAGGCCTGAAGAGTGTTACCACCCTCAAAGACAAGACCCCTGACCGGATAGTTTAAAAGCTCTGAGATTATCACTTCATCATTCAAAGTGGTTATCTTCTTCGTTGGAGCTTTCTCGATGGGAAAGGGCACAGCCAAGTAGTAAGCCTGTAACAATTGGAATAGTTAAGTCGCCTAAACCATATCTAACAGATAGATATATCTTAGTGGCACAAAGTACATTAAGTACCAAATTGAGAGGTTAGTACCTGGAAGTGAAGGTGATTGATTGTAGCAAATGCACCCAAGCTGTTATAACCCAATCTGAAATATGGATTCCCAGCTTCAGCTGTCATATAAAGTGCAAGCAAGAAGCTCTCACGGTCGATCCTCTGGGGCAAGCATTCAAGGATTCGAGGAATCAACAGCACGTGTCCATATTCAATAGGACTGACCTGTCAAATTGTATGCGAACAATGTTATTTTTACAAGTCTAACACTCTTGCTCAGATAGTTATTCTAGTAGCGTTAACATACATTTATGGCAACAACACTTGGAGAATTCTCAACATCAATGGGAGCACTTGGGTAGAACTGAACTTCACCATCTTCACTTGCTTCAAACTGGAAGAGAACCTCCTCTTGCCCGACCTTGGTGAAGTTGAACTTGTTCCCATCGAAGGGCTGGAGAACCTTATCAACCCGGAACTCAGTTGGCCTCTTCTTAAGGTGGCGACCCTCATTCAGCTGGGCAACGAAGCCATATTCACCAGGAATCACCTAAACAATGATAAACGTACAATACTTTGATGGTACTAACAACTCAATTAACCATAAAATTTCTGCTTATTTGCAGGTAAACAATTGAAGCAAGGGAATAGAAAAGGGGCCAAACGAGACCTTGGTTTCACAGGCAGTAACATCATAGCGAAAAAGCCCTCTTTGCATCCGATCTTCCCACTACCATAAAACCATATTAACAATCATCAGCCATGACAATGATCTTAATCGTAATCAAGACAAGCTTAATAGAAAATTTTTACCTCCCCAAGAATGAGCGAGTCAAGAAAAGCAACAGGGGGCTCTTTGTTCTCAATTCCAAGCGCAACTTTTTCACTCTCAATATTGTTCAGTTTCCTGAAAGCATATAAAGGAAGCTTCGCTCCTATAAACCAAAACCCAGTTCCAGTTAAACTTCATCTCTACAAAACACACACACACACAAAATCTATTCAAACAAACAAGGTTACAAAGTAAATTTAACGAACACCTGGAATGCAGCAGCTTCTAAGGCAATTCTTTCCACACCCACTGCTGCGGCGAGCAGTCTCTTCCGTCTCATCCTTCTGGTAATTCGAAACAACAGTCGGAACCCTCTTAATCCTTAGCATCATCTTGCTACAACTTCTTTCTTTGTCCAATAAAAATTCAAATAAAATGAAAACCCACAAAGAACAACAACGTCGACTACGAAAAACACCACCACCACCACCAAATTATTCTTACGAGCGATCTAAATAAGCTTCTTCGATAGTAATTTTTTTCTTTTTTTTTTATACTAAAAGCTACCTATATCAACTACTGAAACTCTAAAAGACAACACCGCCGCCAGCAAGGAAGAGGAGATCGGAAGGACTACCGCCTTCAGAAGGCAAAGCTCCACGCCCGCCGTGCGGCGCAGGGTTCCTCTCGATCACACAACTCTTACGTCGTACAGATCGGGCATGAATAAGAAGAGGCCGGTAAACTCTGTGTATAGCCGTGATGTCCACAATTTGTCTAACCTGGGTGTTACCCCAAAATGGAAAACCCAGAACTCGAAAGCCCTTCAAACTAATTTAAATCGAATACCCAAACTCTCCAGCATCAGAAAAAAAGGACCAGATTTGCAGATGAAAAGAAAAAAAAGGCAAAGTTAGAAGCTAAATTGTGATTTCCTTGGTGAGGAGAGGAAGAAGAAAAGGAGATATATAGATAAGAGGGGAGTGAAGGAGAAGTTGGGTTTTTGGAAGGATTGCAGGCAACAGTTGTAAGAAATAGGTAGTAGTTAAGTAAAGAAAGCTGGTGGCCCTCGTGCCTTCTTCTGAGTTAGCTTTTCTTTTTTGGCTCAAAGACAAGCACTTGACATAGAACTATGAAAACGAAAGGGAGAGAAAGAGAGTGTTTTTTTTTCCTTAATTTATTTTTTCTACTTCATCCGTACGAAACGAGCCTCAAAAGGGGGAGTAGAGGAGGTTGCCGGAGATGGTGAGCTCCGAGGTTGGAACCCCAGTCGGGCCGTACGGACGGGGCGCGGAAGGACTGTAGGGTGGCTCTGCAGTGGTTGACTCCTTCAAGGATTTAAATTGGATTTGCTAACGTAATTTTAAAATAATAACAGTAAGAAAAATTAAAGATAGAATTTTAATCAAATCCCAATTTGTTGGGAATCTAATTTAAAACCACAAACCAATCCACTGTAGCGGCAGGCGGAAAAGTAGTATACAACAGAAAATTGAAGGGGAACACGTAAAGTTTATAAAAAATTCATTTGAAAATATCCACTTTATCTCTCTTAAAATTTTCATGAGAAATAAATTTTTAGTTGGAAGAATCGGCTCCTTTCGCGGCTTGGAAAGGAGGTAGTGATTAGGACAGTGGCCCAAGTATTACCGGTTTATTGCATGAGCGTTTTTATGCTTTTGCTCAACATTTGTGACAATCTCCTAAAGTTGATGAACTCTTGTTAAAGGCGAGCTCAAATTTGAGTAACTCTGCACGATTTTATTGGGCTTCTTCGGGTAAGCTTTGTGTGGCAAAGAAATTCGACAACATGGATTTTCGAAATTCACATTGCTTCAATTTAGCAATACTTGGTAAGCAAGGGTGGAGTATTCTCTCCAACCTAGATTCTCTTCTTAGTAGACTCTTCAAAACTAGATATTTTTCGTGGGATGAGTTTTTAGCTTCTTCTAAGGGAGATAACCCCTTATTTGTGTGGAAATGTAGTTGTGCGGCTAAACTCTTGCTTTTGAAAGTACTAGGTGGCGATTTGGAGATGACCATCGAATATCAGTCTACAATGATTTGTGACTTGTTGACGATTCTAATTTCTTTGTTACTTCAACACCCCCCAACGACATAAAGGATTTAGTTGTGCGTGATTTCCTTCAAGCTGACCATAGAGAGTGGGATAGGGACTTGGTTGAGGGCTTGATGGTCTCGATCGATGTTAGGCGTGTTTTGCAACTACCAGTCAACTTGGTCTAGCCTCCTGACTCGTTAATTTGGAACTACGACAAAGCGGGGTATTTATATAGTGAAGTTTGGCTACCGACTTGCCTTTGATTATTTGGCTAGTTCTTTAAGTTGTCAAGTTGAGGGGCCCTTGGTTGCAGATTTGGAATTCGCTCCTTGTACCAAAAGTTAAAGAGTTATTGTGGTATTGTCTATGTGCTTTTCTATCAACACATTGTCGATTAGCTGAACGAGGTTGTGCTATCTTGTTACTTTGTGCATGTTGCGGGGGACTTGAGGATGTCGACCATATCTTCCTATGGTGTCCTCTTATTGTCAATGTGTGGTCCTTATCTGACATTGTTCCATCTCCTCCAACCTTAGTTGCGTGGCTCTAAATTTTATTGTTGCTCTATGATAGTTCTTTGTTCGAAACTGTTGTCATGACCTGTTAAAGTAGATGGTACTTTAGGAACTTACTTTTTTGGAATGTTATTGATACCTCTATTGCTTGGGTTGTTGCTTTTATTGCTTGCTATCACCAAGATTGGAACGATTCTAAGGTTGTCTATAGACAAGTTTTGGTGTGATCGCCTGCGTTGTGTGCTACGACTAAGGTGTGGTAGCTAATGTAGTCGATTCCTCATCAGTTCGGTTGCACCGGTTGGTGTGCACCATTCTACTAATAAACAGAAATAGTTGTTTTTCTTTTCCACACCGGTAAATTTTTTTGTCTATATTATTGGAAAAAGTTTGGTTTGAAAACGGTTTTTTTCACAACAGAAAAATAAAATTTTGAAAACCGAGTTAGTTTCTGATATTTATAGCAATAAACTTTTTGTGGCGCCCCAAACCTGGCCGGAACGAATTGACTCGAATCCGGAGCATCACATTAGCCACTTATATGACTCTCCTTACAGATAATCCAAACACACTATAAAACCAACCATCACACCATCAAACCATGCTTAATCAAGTATTTCTAGTCATGCAAGCCTAAATCATGCTTCGATTAACACAAATTAGCAATTTAATAACAAAGGTAAAATTGTCATTTTGTACATCATTGGCGAAAAACATATAAATCATAAAAGTAATCCAACAAGTGTCTTGGGCATTTTATTTTAAACCATTTGTGAAAATTCCAACTTAAAGCAACCTTTAAAACTCACTTAATTTCAAAACCAAATTTAAGGACTAAAATGTAAATTTTACAAAATATCCATATAAACCATTTTAATAAATTGAAGTTAACATATTGAAATTCAAATTTTAAATCCATGTCATGTAAATTTTTAAAGCATTTCGTGGTGTTTAAGGCCTCCAATTTTATTGTGTAAAAATTAGGACTTATTTGCAACAATTTCAAAATATGCCCAAAACATTCTGAAAATCTTGCCGCAACCACACGATTTTCACATCGCGAAATCAAGCCCTCGTTGCAACATCTTATAGGTCTTGTCGCGACGCGACTAGAAAAATTACAGAAAAATTTCAGCACTTACATATAACACTTTAACACTTAAATGCACATACCAATTCGTGGTTTCATGCCATTTTCCCTATTCTAACATATCATATAGCATACTTAAATCATATTAATCATGCTCAAACACACAAGATCACACATTAACATGCTTTGGCATCCAAATCAATCACCTAAGCTAACATGCTTTTCTAAAGTTTCAAACCAATTTACTCAACACAACAAATTTGCATATAAGGTAATTTAAAGTGCAATAAAGGTACATACCTTGCCATTTGGTCATTTTGCATCTGTCCAAGCCCTCAACATATCATTTAAGCCATTTTAACCACAAATCAGTAAATCACATGCATGTTATTCAACAATTTAACTAAGCATTCATCTAACATACTTCATGCAGTCATCCAAGCAATTAAAACATCTATAAAACAGTTATAAAAGTCCTTAAACAGTCCCTGGAAAGTCCATTTACAAACCAAAACAAATCCAAAATCTAATCCCTTAATATAAACCCATATTGGCATCCCTTATTAACCAAAACCATCTCGCATGTATAACCCATATTGGATCTCAAACTTGCCCACTTCAACACTCCACAAAAGCTATTTCTTTGCAAAAAATAGACACAAAAGAGTGTGATCTTAGCCAAGCTCAGTGAGTACTCAAGATGCTACAATAATTCATAAACACAAGATGTAACGACCCGATAGTCACGAGTGTCGGAAAATGTATTTTCGAGACTCCATTTTCATAAATTAGACTCGTAAATATTTATTAGAAATATTTACAAAGTTAGTTGTGTGGTTAATTAAGTTTTGGTTAGGTGAATTTGCATGAACTAAGAGCAATTAGGTAAAAGGACTAAATTGCATATAGGGTAAAAGTTGAATTATAGATTAAAGAATAATTAAAGGGACTAAAGAAGCAATTTTACCATTGTTTCTTTAGTGGTACGACATGAGGTAAGATATTTGTAAATTTATTATATACATATATTATAATAATTAATAATTAAAGTTCTCTTAAGTATTAAGTATATATATTATATTATAATAATAAAACCAATAGGTAAATAAGTAAAAGAAATAAAGAAAGACAAAAGTAAAATCAAAATAAGAAAGAGAAAGAAGGAAAGAAGCAGACACACGGCCTAAGGGCTTCAAAAATTTTCAAGTTCAATTAGTTAGTCAATTTAGTCCCTTTTTCTTGTAATTTTTATGTTTTTGGAATCCCGGTATTAAATACTACCCGACCAATGTCAAAATTTTAGAAATTATTGAGTTTTTAGATGTTGTTAATGTTGAATAATTTTATTATTAAGGACTAAATTGATAGATTTTTAAATCAGAAGTGAAAAAGGATTAAATTGTAGAATAAATTGTAAATTTTGAGTAATAGTGACTAAATTGTGAAAAATTCAAAATTTAAGAGTTTAAGTGAAAATAGGAAGTTAAATTTAGATTAAAGTGAAATTTTTGTAAAAATATAAGATTAATTGTGAAGAATAAAAATTAGTCTCATTTTTAAAATCCGTTTTAATCAAATTAATTTTCGAACACTTAATTTTAATTTTTTAACCTAAAATTTTTATTCTAATTATTTTAATATCTTATTTAACTATCCTTAATTATTTAATTATCTAACCTAATTACAATTTCCGATTCACTAACCCCTGATTATACTAACCCGATTTTCGAGATGTGACATTTTTCCCGAAAAATACATGTGCTTTGAGCGAGACGGATCCTAGACGTTCCCGACTTTCAATCAAATGACCTTCTCCGTCATTCTCGTACCATGAATCGCTTCAAGTGTGGACTTGAACAATTTCGAATCAAACACAAAACTATAAATAATTGTCTTACTTTCTGTAGAAAATAAATCTCTCTCTTATAGAAACTGATAAAATTGTTATTCCCGGAAAATAGAATTTCTACTTAGAAATAAATTCTGATTATTTTCGGCTCGAATAAACAACATTTCAAAGTTGTATATATCTTGTTGTATGTTTTTGCCCTACCAATGCCATCTATTTATAGGGAGAGGAAGTGGAACCCTAGTTAAATTACTAGAATACAAATAATACTTATTTAATAGAAAAACTGATCTCCTAGTTGAACTAGAAAAGATGGGCGACTAACCCTAATTAATAATACTAAGGTTGCCGCCCTTCATACTTAATATGAGGAGTTTGAGGCATTTTCTGTATCGAGTCCAATTATATGTGCTTCCTAGACATTTAACCAAACACTTTATAATTTAATCTAACACTATACATGTTTTTCTATTTCCCAAAATAAAAATTATTTATTAATTTAAATAAATTAATTTTCCAATTAAATAATTTTCTCAACCTAATGTAATTTTGTTTAATGATGACAACTTTACCGTAAAAGAATCTATAAGAAAAATATATTTAATTTCTATATTCAACGGATTCACCATGACCAATTAGTTTAATTTCATTTTTGAAGTTCAATTATTTAATTAAATAATATTTTGAATAACTTAAATTAATTCTCAAGTCATTTCCATACTTAGTGAAAACCACATTCATTTTCGAATGTAACGCATTTCTCTAACTTTATCATTTTTATATATTTTTGTTCATTTGGTTTAATATGCAATTCATTTATGGTTTCAACGAGCTAACAAATGGACAGAGTGGACATGTGTGAGTAAGGCTCAAATGATTTATAATTAAGTTCCAACCTTTTGCCTATTAATTATAAACTCATTTAGTCACAAAGTCATTCCACTATAGTATCGAGATTGAACTCTTTTTAATAACATACCATTATGAAAGCTACTCAATCAGTGCTCATCCAATGACCTTGTCAAAGGTATGTTACCCTCATACGATATCCTTAATATTTTTAGGATAAATCCATTCTCCCAATATGATCCTATTTTATTTCATAGTAACTATTACACATTCCTTCATGAAAAGTCAATTACAATCAAATAGTAATTAAGTCATTTATCACAAAGATAAATAACCCGTGACCACATTTACTTTTCATATATCATGTACTGCCAATGTGAGGATATCAGTTACCCATGTCTTGGGCTATGAATTCCACTATTGTGAATGATGCTACATACTGCAAAAGTCGTATACCTAGCGCACCAGCTTTCAGTTCCTTATCTATTTGAACTAAGACTTTTACTTCCATCAAAGTATACGAGTCACGCATACATAGTCCATCATTTATTCAGGATTAATGTATGTCACATTATGAATGTCACAAGTGAATAAATCCATAAACGGATTCAAGGTCAATTCTACTTAGGTCCTTTCGATGTACTCTCTGTCCAATCAGTCACATCTATGTCTTTATCTTCTGGGAGTCATCCTCTCTGATGCTCAAGACAAAGCATCTTCCAAATGGGACTTGATAGACAATATATGTAACACCCCAAACCCAGCCTAGCCGTTATGGCCAAATCCGGAGATATCGCAAAGAATGGGCTTTGAAAACAAGTTGATTCCATTAACTAACCACTAATAAAACTCACATTCCTTCATGTTTATTACAGAAACATTATTTTCACAATTCATTTGCCAAAACACTTATTACAGCGGAAGTTAAACAAAATCAGAACATTGTAGAAATTCGTTTCGTATTTTTAAAAACCTCTTTTTGGTGTAAAATCTATTTTCGTAAAATATTTTATCCAGCATGCAACAAATCGAGCATATTAAACCAAATCAAGTTAAAAACCAAAATAGTCCAAAAAGTCCCAAAAATTACAAACTCTCAGAATTATATCCCTAATTATTAAATAAACCATCAATTAATAAATCTAAACAGTTTTACGGAAGAGTGGTCACCGCCGAGTCCCTGCTGCATCGATCCGCCTAAGACTGTGGATTACCTGACAGTATAGACAAACATATGTGAGTTTACGTAAACTCAGTGTGCAACCTAGCAGAATTAAGTATGCAATCAGACAGAATCATATACACAGTAGGAAACAGATACAAATACAGATTCGGGCTCAAGCCCATTTTAGATACAGATACAGTAAACAGAATCAGACAATCAGAATCCTACCCCCATCCTCTACATACCATATCTGACCATCCCAATACACCATGTGATGTTTAAAACACCCACACATCCCTACACACCAGGTTGTGTCGTTACGACACGTATCAGATATAGTGCAACCATGCTACCAGATAATAGGCGATGATCACCGTACAGAACACTTCCTCCATCAATACAAAACCCACCCCACAACCATATACAGAACAGATACAGAATAACATACTAGACATGCTCATCATGCTATGTAAAAATATCAGAATAATCAGATATACATGATATAATCATACTCAGAACAGATTATCAGTATATCAGATCTACAGTTTTAGAGTTTGGTTAGCCCTTACCAACCCTACGGTAGGCCCACAGTAGATTGGGACGACCCGTGCGACCCTCGGAGAAATTTTAAAAATTTGGGCCCACATGCCCCTGTCACGACCCACAAGCCCAGATTGGCCTTGCCCGTGTGGCCTACACGGCCTGACCCAATAATCCACACGTCCGTGTGTCATGTCCGTGTGGGCCCACACGCCCGTGTGGCCCACACGTCCAACTCGGCCTAACCTATGTGGCCCACACGACGACACTCGAGCCACCACATGGCTGTGTATTGCACACGGCCATACCTTCGTCGACCACACGGTCGTGTTCTCGCACACGGCCTACTACACGGGTGACCACACGCCCGTGTGGCATCGGCAGAACTATTTTTTGACTTTTGTTGAAACATCAATTTCTGCGTTTCGGGTACACACCTGGTATCGTTTTGATGCGAAAAGACCCTCGAACCGCTCGACACCTAAGATTGAACACAAAACACAGAATTAATCGCTTAAATCGATCTTAAATAGAACTTCCTCGAAGTAGACAAAGGCAAAATTCAAGTATTCGACGCTTACCTGACTCCTCGAACGCCTCCAACTACAATTCCACGAAAGATACTTCCTGTTCTTCACGATTCGCTGCTGTCAAAAAACTCGATTTAACACCAACGAATAAATTCGAAAATACCAAACACGAATTTAAAGAACAACACCCACTTGAGCAAAATGTATTCACCCTTACCTACCAACATACCACCGCCGCCTTGAACCGAACACCAAAACAGAAGATAATTTTTGCCCAAGACGAGAAAAAAATAAAAAGCAAAAGAAAAAAGAGGAAAAACACAGAAAGAGGAAGAGTAACGTCAGTTTTTCGGAAAAGAAAAAATTTGGGGAATCAAATTTTACCCAAACCCCACTACATCCTCAATCCTAACCACCCACTACTTAGAGTTCTAATAAAACCGAAACTTTATCACAAAGCTGAGCAAAAATAATACTTATGCCCATGCAGGGATTCTAACACATGACCTCCAACACACCAATTCCTTTACCATTCGAACCAGCAGACTCATTCTGATATGAATTTACAAATAATTAAATATAAGCCCACGGAACAAAGATAGGACTTAATTCCAAAAATAACAAAATTTGCTAAAGGTGATGCTTGAACTTAGGACCTCTCAGACACTCCCAAAACACTTAACCACTGAAGCAGATACACATTTGTGTCAAGTACTTACAAAAACATAAATAAAAAGATCAGGGCGTTACAACTCTACCCTTTCGACCTCGAAATTTACCTGATCAGAACAGATGAGGATACTGCTGACGCATCAAATCCTCAGGTTTCCACGTGGCCTCCTCAGTGCCATGATTCCGCCACAAAACCTTTACTAACGGAATGGACTTTCTCCTAGAACCTTGATGTCAAGATCTAGAATATGGACCGGCTCCTCCTCAAAGGTCAAATCCGGCCTAACCTTGATCTCCTCAACAGAAACAACATAAGAAGGGTCAGATCGATACCACCTCAACATTGAAACATGAAAGACATCGTGGATACAGTCAAACTCTAAAGGTAGCTCCAATTGATAAGCAATCGGTCACACACGCTTCAGAATCTGATACGGCCCAATGAACCTAAGGCTCAACTTGCCCTTACGACCGAATCTCAGAACTTTTTCCACGGAGAAACCTTAAGAAAGACGAAGTCCCCCATAAAGTACTCAATATCACTCCTCTTCAGATCCGCATAAGACTTTTGCCTATCAGAGGTCGCCTTCACGACCGAATCTTAGAACTTTCTTCCACGGGGAAACCTTAAGAAAGACGAAGTCCCCCACAGAGTACTCAATATCATGCCTCTTCAGATCCGTATAAGACTTCTGCCTATCAGAGGTCGCCTTGATCGATCCCAAATTAGCCTAACCTTGTCTTCGGTCTCAGAAACCAACTCAGGACCCAAAATCTGACATTTACCCAACTCAGTCTAACACGGCAGAGTACGACACTTACGACCATATAACGCCTCGTAAGGTGCCATCTGAATGCTAGACTGGAAGCTATTATTGTAGGCGAACTCTGCTAACAGAAGATAATCCTCCCAACTATCTCGAAAATCAATCACGCAACTCCGAAGCATGTCCTCCAGTATCTGAATCACCCTTTCCGATTGACCATCCGTCTGAGGATGGAACGCAGTACTGAAGTCCAACCTCGAACCCAAAGCCTCATACAACTTTTTCCAAAACTGAGATGTGAAGCAAGGATCCCTATCAGAAATAATCAACACAGGAACCCCATAGAGTCTAACTATCTCAGAGATATAGAGCTTCACTAACTTCTGCAGAGAGTAGTATGTCCGAACCGAAATGAAGTGAGCAGACTTGGTCAAACGATCCACGATGACCCAAACAGAATCCTTCTTAGTGGGTGTTAAAGGCAGCCCACTAACGAAGTCCATCGTTACTTGTTTCCACTTCTACAAAGGAATCTTAAGGGTTGGAGTAAACCTGAGGGCAGTTGATGCTCAGCCTTAACTTGCTGGCATGTCATACAACTAGTAACGAAATTAGTAACCTCACGCTTCAAACTCGGCCACCAGTACAATTCATGGAGATCCCGATACATCTTATTACCACCGGGGTGCATAGCATAAGGGTTACTATGCGCCTTCCTCAGAATCGATTGCCTCAAATCAGGGTCATTCGGCACACAGATCCGACCTCGAAAACATAGCACACCATCATCATTCAGCCTAAAATCTGAAGTACTACCACTCTCAATCTGACGGAATCATAAACCCAAAGTCTCATCCCCTAACTGCTTATCTCGAATTTGCTCAATCCAAGTCGGCTTAACCTGCAACTCGGCTAACAGACTCCCATCGTCAAATAGACTAAGGCGAGCAAACATCACCCTCAAATCAGACATTGCTCTATGGCTCAGAGCATCGACCACCATATTGGTCTTACCAGGATGATACTATATGGTGCAGTCATAATCTTTAAGCAGCTCAATCCATCACTGTTGCCTAAGGTTCAACTCCTTCTAAGTAAGAAAATACTTGAGGCTCTTGTGATCGGTATATATAATACACCTCTCACCATACAGATAATGCCTCCAGATTTTTAATGCAAAGACTACCACAACCAACTTCAAATCATACGTCGGATAATTTCCCTCGTGTGTCTTAAGCTGGCGGGACGCATAAGCCACAACCTTACCATCTTGCATCAAAACACATCCCAAACCAACATGCGACGCATCACTGTAGACCATAAACTCCTTACCGGATTCATGTTGTATCAAAATAAGAGCCTAAGTCAGAACAGACTTGAGCATCTCTAAGCTCGATTATTGTGCCTCAGTCCAGATAAATGACACACCCTTACGCAGAAGCTTAGTCAAGGGAGTTGCAATCAGAAAGAACCTCTCGACAAACCATCGATAATATCCCGCCAAACCTAGAAAGCTACAGATTTTAGACACCAATCAAGCACAGCCTCAATCTTTCGAGGATCAATATGAATCCCCTCAGCAGAAACCACGTGCCCCAGAAAGGTTACCTCCCGCAACCAGAATTTTGTAACAGCCTATTTTTAGTCAAAATTGGAATAGTTATTTCGGGACCACAAATTTGAAGTTAAAATAATTATTTTATTATTATTTTAATTTTTACAGCATGATAATATGTTTGTGTGAAAATTTCATTAGGAAATTTTATCGTTTGATTGGTCAATTTGATAAAAATGACTAAATCGCGTAAAGCGCAAAAGTGATATTCTAATAGCTAATGGTATTAAATTGCTATAGAACCTTAAAGTTAAGGTCCTTATTTTGTAATTAGACCATTTAAATAATGAGTGGACATTTATGGACATGCATTAGGTGTCTATAATGGTTTATATTAAAGGTTAATATTGTAATTTGGTTATTAAAGTAAAATAAATAAAACAAAAATAAAATTTGAAGGCTATCATCTTCCTATTGCCGAAAATACAAGAAAAAAACATCATTTTTAGGGCTTTGAACATTCAGTCACTTCTCTTTGTACATGTAAGTCCATTTTTGTCCCGTTTTTAATGATTCTGTGTTTTTGAGATCGTTGTAGCTTAGTCTAGCTAGCCCAGGGACTATTTTGCAAAAATGTTAAAGATTTAGAAAGTTGAAATTGATGAATAAGCATGTATTTTGATGTTTAATGATAGATTTTGAAAGTTTGATGATAGTTATACAAGTTTTGTTAAGTGATTTTTAGTAAAAATGCAAATCAGGGGCTAAATTGTGAAATGTGTGAATTTAGTGTTAAAATGTGAAATAAATGAAAAATATGAGCTGCTAGGGACCTAATTGAAATTTGAATAGCATAGGTTGTGATTGAACTGTGTGAATTTGTAATTTTATGAAATAATGACTAAAGTGTAAAAATGTGAAACATTAGGGGAAAAAGTGTAAATGTGACTAAATGTGTGTTTTGGACTTAATTGAATAAAGTGGTGATTGAATAAGCTGAATTTGATATTATATAGATCAAGGAAAGCGAAATACGGACTTAGATCGAGGAAAGAACAAGATTTAGGATTAGTTGACCCGTGTCGTCATTTTTATGTCCGAGGTAAGTTCGTATGTAATAAGCATTGTTATAATTATGCTTTAAATACTTTGATATTACATAAATTGTGTATACGAGACTACAGTCGTGTTTGACGATGATTCAGCTATTTGTGGGCACTTAGTGTGCAAGATCGAGATAGCTTCAGCTATGTATGGCACTTAGTGTGTGAGATCGAGATAGCTTCGGCTATGAATAGCACTTAGTGTGCGAGATTAAAATAGCTTCGGCTATGTATTGGCACTTAGTGTGCGAGATTTCGATTATTCAACATTATTTCGAATAGGTATGAGTTCGTTACGAATTGGTACAGGTATGTACATGAATCGTATGAGCTTTAAATCGATGAAATTATGAAGTTTGCATATAAGCATATGATTAAGCATGTGAAAGGTTTGTTAGTTATCATGAATTACATGTTAATATGTTCAAATTGATGATTTGTGTATTTATGATTAGTTGAGTTTATTTCATACGAGCTTACTAAGCTATAAAGCTTACTTTGTTTATTTTTCCATGTTTTATAGTGATTTCAAAGCTAGCTCAGGCTCGGGGATCATCGGAGACTACGTCACACTATCCAACCATCACTTTGGTACTTTTGAGCTTATGGTTTGGTCATATGGCATGTATAGGAATATGGTCATTATGATAAGTATTTTGGTAGTGACTTTTGCCATTTGAGTTGGCTTGTGAATGTCTATATTTTGGTTTGTATATATAGCCATGTGAGTTGGCTTATATTGATGAATTTGATGATGTATATAAGTGCACAAATAGTTTTTGTTTTGAGTTTGGTAATTGTCCTATAAATGCTAATTGTGATAGGTAGTTTTTGAATTAGTATTTGGAGTATGAAATAGTCCATGTTTGAAGAATGATATGTTGGTGATATTAGGTAAATTAATGTATGTTTGGATGTGTCCATATTGATGAATTGAGATTGTGAATATTGGAATGATTTGGAAGACATATTGGGATATAGTGTGTCTTGTATTTGTTGGTATTGAGATGGTATGAATGATGTTTGATTGAGGTTGTTTAATGCTTTTAAGTGTTATGTTTTGGTGTCATTGAATTTGGTATAGGTGTGCATAAGATAGAGTGACAAAATGGCTTGGTAAATAGCCTATTTTTGTCCACACGAGCGTGTGTCTCAGCCGTGTGTGACACACGACCATGTTACACGGCCATGTGCCCCCGGTGTTGAAATAAAAATTAAGTCAGTATGCTTCACACGGCCTCACACACGGGAGTGCGACTTTGCCGTGTGGCATAAGTTAGTATACCCTACAGGTTTGGCACGGCCTAGCACACGGCCTGACACACGGGCGTGAATGGCCATTTTTAGGGTACATGGGCGTGTGTGTTGGCCGTGTGACCCAAGTCAGAGAGTTACACGGGGTCAGACACGGGCTGGAACACGACCATGTACTCCCATTTCGAATGTTTACACGGCCTGTGACACGGGCGTGTCTGTTGGCCGTGTGAGACACGCGGGCGGGTCACACGGGCATGTGTCCCCTATTTTTGAGAAAATTTTCTAGTGATTCTTAAAGTTTCTAAAGTTATCAGTTTAGTCTCGAATCACTTCTAAAGCATATTTAGATCCTCATAGGTTCATATTAGGGACAAATTGATTGAGATTGAATGATGAATGCATGAATTATGCTAAGTGAATGTTTAATTGTTTTATAAGTTCGGTAATATTTCGTAACCCTATTTCAGCGTTGAATACGGGTGAGGGGTGTTACAAATTCACACTTGCTCAACTTAGCGTAGAGCTACTTTTCTCGGAGAATCTGAAGCACAACTCTAAGATACTCATTATGCTCATCCTTAGTCTTAGAGTAAACCAGAATGTTGTCGATAAGACCACGAAGAACTGATCTAGATAAGGCTGAAACACTCGATTTATTAGATCCGTGAATGCGGCCGGAGCATTCGTCAGACCAAAAGGCATAACTAGAAACTCGTAATGTCTATAACGAGTCTTAAATGTAGTCTTATGAACCTCAGCTTCCTTAACCCTCAACTGATGATACCCAGATCAAAAATTAATCTTAGAGAACACTGAAGCCTCTCAGAACTGATCAAACAAGTCCTCGATCCTCGGAAGCGAATACTTATTCTTCACGGTCAACTTATTCAGCTGCCGATAATTGATACACATCCTCATGGTCCCATCCTTCTTCTTAACAAACAGAACTAGTGCCCCCCACGGAGACACACTCGGATGGATGAAACCACGGTCCAGAAGCTCTTGTAGTTGAGCCTTAAGCTCAGTAAGCTCTTTCAGTGCCATACGGTAGGGAGCGATGGACACTAGATCCGTACTCGGAAGAAGCTCAATCTTAAACTCAACCTCTCAATTCGGAGGTAAACCCGGTAACTCTTCAGAAAAAACATTCGGAATTTTTTTTACAGTTCTGATATTCCCAACAGAAGAGTCCCTAGAACCAGAAACATTGACGCGAGCCAAGTATGCCTCACACCTTTTTCAAACCAGTTTCTCAGCCATAAGAGTGGAGATCACATTAAATGGATGGTTCTGACGCTCGTCGATTACGACCATTTTCCTATCATCCTCCGTCCTCAGAACAACCCTTTTAGTCACACAGTCCAAACTAACTTGGTGCTTGACCAACCAATCCATGTCCAGAATTAAGTCGAACTTCCCAAACTGAAGCTCCATCAAATTTTCCAGAAAAAACAATACCTTGCACCTCTAACGTAACATCTCTATAGAGTTTACAAACCCGAACAAACTGCCCCAATGGACTCAGTACAATAATCTCACTAGAAGTGCTCTCAACAGTAACCCCTAAGTTTTCAGATACAGTTCTAGCTATATAGGAGTGTGTAGAACCTATGTCTATAAGAGCGGTATAAAACACATCAGAAATTAAAAATGTACCGGTGATAACATCTGGAGCATTTCTGTCCTCTCATCGTCGAGCAGCATAGACAAGTGCAGGCTGCCTCGCCTCTGTCTAATTAGCACCTCTGCCCAGTGCACTCTGTCCACGGCCCAAACCATTACCACCTCTAATCGCTCCACGGCCCTTAGGTGGCTGCTGAACTGCCCTCTAATGCTGCACAGAACTCGGAGCTTGTGTCTGATCTGTCCGCTGTAGACAGTCTCTAATACGGTGCTCTAAAGATCCACACTTCAAACAGGCTCCAATCCTCTTCCAACACTCGTCCCGGATGGCGTCTACCACAATCACCACATGGCTACAACCGAGTTGGAGCAACAGGAGCTCCCACTCTAACTGGCCCATCAGATCTGGTCTTTTTCTTAGGCCTCGGGACAAAACTAGAGGGCTTCGAATCCCTCTTATTCTTGCCTCTCTCACGGTCTCTGTTCTGGCGCTTCACGCGCTTAACATCCTTGGCGATCTTCACCTTCTCAACTAGAACCGCGAACTCGCACTCCTGCGTGGAGTGTCGGTACCCACTCGATTATCCTCGCCCTTCCTCAAACCAAACGCACATCTCATACTCAGACACCACCATGCCTCGAGCGTAGTGGCTCAACCTCAGAAATTTGACTTCATACTCAGTCACAAGTATATCCCCTTGCGTGAGATTCATGAACTCACGCCTACGAGCATCCACATAGCTCGCTCCCACATACTTACTCTGAAACGTGGTCTTAAAGAAATCACAAGTCAAACGATCAAGCTGAGTACCCTCCTCAACCGTGAACCACCAGTGATATGCATTGTCGCGAAGCAAAGAGACTGCACCCTTGAATTTCTGCTCGGGATGTGGCCTCCAACCAGCACTCAACCATACTAGGGGCGACTTTAGTGACACCCCTAAACAACTCAGCACCATTGGGCCAGAGTCGTTCAGTTATCGACCCTCGGCCCCCAGCTCCAGAATGGGGTCCAGCGACCCTCTCCAATATCCTCAGCATGGCCTGGGACAATGCGTCGTCCCAGTAGAGAGACTTTAGGGCCAGTCGATGGCGAGCAAAGCGGTGTCTCACTCGTATCAAGATTCGGTATACTGCCCAAAGAGGAAGACTCAGTTAGAGCCCCTTACGGACTCTGCCACGACCTCGAATACCACGTCCGCGAGTTCCACGAGTGCTCATAGTGTAATTTGAATTTTATCTACATTACAAAATTTTATGCATCAGTTCCAGTTATTTATTAACAGATGTTCTATGCATAAATTATCAGAAATTCAGTATTGTTTTCAGATGTTTCAGTCTCTATCTTGTAACAGCCCGGTTTAGACCCTAGCTGGAATAGTGGTTTCGAGACCACAAATCTGAGGTCTTAAATATATTTTAATATTACGTTTGGTGTTGATTATGTGTGATATAGTCTGTGTGATAATTTTATTGACTGTATGTCAAATTGTGAGAAAGGACATAATTGCATAAAGTGTAAAATGCTGTGTGCTGATTGTTATATGTTTAATTGATGTTGTCTTTATAATGAGGAGGATTTATGATGCAATTTGGCCAAAATTAAGTATAGTGGACGGCATAAGGCTAAAATATACATTATTTTATATTATTTTAATGGTTAAATATTAAAAACATAATATATGTTATAATAATATAATAAAAGAAAGAAGATAGTGGCATTGTTCATCATTGTTAGCCGAAAATAGCAAAGAAAATAAAAGAAAAAGAACACTAGGGTTTGGCTAGTTTGAAGCTTAATTAAGGTATGTTTTGACTTTGGTTTTTGATAATTTTTATGTTTTTGAGATTGTTGCTTAGTCTACTATCAAGCCCATGCTGTAATTTGAAGAATTGATGATGTTTATGAGATGTGCCATTGATGAAATGGTGAGCTTTGTGATGAATATTGGTGTTAAATGGAAGATATGTGTTTAATGAACATGTTTTGTTCTTGGATTTTTGGTGAATTTAGCTAATTAGGGCTAAATTGTGAAAATGATAAGTTGAAGGACTAAAATGTAAAATAAATGAAATGTGTGGGCTTGTATGAATATAATGAGAATTTGGCTAGACATGGGTGCAAGCTAATTATGTGAATTTGATGATTTTATGAATTAAGGACTAAAGTGTCGAAATGTGAAAATGTGAGGGTTATTTTATAAAATGCCCTAAATATGAGTGTTGGACTAAAATGAATGATTTGGTGATTGAATGGATTGAATTTGAATGTGTATAGACCAAGAAAGGAGAGGTTCGGATCGAGATCGAGGCAAAGATAAAGTGCTCGATTGACCGACCGTTTCGATAGTTCAACGTCCGAGGTAAGTTCGGACACAATACGAACATTTAGTTATGTTAAATGTTATGAAATGAATGTTATAATGATATTGAAATGTAGATGCCATATGAGAGTTGAGTTTGAGTTATGTGGCACTAAGTGTGCGTCTTCGAAAACGTGATCGAGATGATTAGCACTGAGTGTGCGAAATAATATAAGCTTCGACTTTGTGGTTGTAATTTGTATGCGATACCGATTGAAGAGCGGTTTGATATAAATACATTATGTGTGCGATGATAATTAAGCTTGGCTAAATATCGGGGCACTAAGTGTGCGATTGAATTAAAGAAGAGACGGAAGTGGATCGAAAGGAAAAGTGAGTATTGAGTAGCAAATGTATTTGACTACTAGGTGTTGACTAAGATGCGCTTTCGGAACATATGTGGTTGATGAATCCATGAATGAGATTATGAAATGTTAAATGAGCATTTTAGTTTTGGATGGCATCATATATATATGTATATATGGAATAATCTATGTGGTGATTTGTTATATTATAATGTATCATGTTACGAACTTACTAAGCTTTGAAAGCTTCTTTGTGTGATTTGTTTCTCTCGCTGCGGTGTCGGTAAAGCTTGCTCGGACCGGGAATCACAAGCATATCAATCACACTATCGGCATTCTATTTTGGTACTTTATGAAAGATGTACATAGTTTAAATATGGCATGTATAGGTTGTTTTGAATCATATTTGAGATGTGTAAATAGCCATGTGATGTGGCTAGCTAAGTGTTGGTAATGTGCATGAGTGAATATGGCATTTGGTGCATATTTTGATATGGCATGATGGTAATGAATTAGCATATGAATGGTGAATTCAATAATGAATTAATGCCTTAGTGATTTAGTGAGGTTATGGATGATTTATACCTAGATTTACATGTAATTTGGTTGTATAAAATGGCATGCTTAGAAATGAATTCTATGTGATGATATGATGATTGTTGGACATGAAATTGTTTGCCAAATTGTGTGTATAAAGATGCTCAAATGTGCTTGTAGGATTGACCCATGTGGTTGGCATTTTGGCCTTGCAAATGGCCTAATTGAGCCACACGGTTGTAGCATACGGGCGTGCCTAGTGACCGTGGGGCTAAGTCAGTAGCTAGCCTAATAGCACATGGCCAAGACACAGGCATGCCTAGTTGCCGTGTGAGAAAGTCAGAATATGGCCTAAGAGTACACGGCCTTAGTACACGGGGTGCTTGGTGGCCGTGGACGGGAAGTCAGATTCGACCATGGCCAAGGCACATGGGCGTGCTTGGTGGCCGTGGATGTGAGGTCGATTCGACCACGGGAGGAGGACACGGGTGTCCAGTGCCGTGGGAGGCACACTGATTGCCCACACGGCGTGTATCCCTAAAACCTAGAAAAGTTTTTAAATTTTGAAAAGTTTCTGTATGCGTTTCGGTTTAGTCCCGACCCTCCCTAGTATGTGTTTAAGGTCTTATACGCCTTAAAAAGGGACTAATTATTTATGTTTGATGTATTATGATGATAATTAACTTTGTGTCGTAAATGGGTTGTGAAATGATTCTATTGTCCGGTAATGCCTCTTAACCCTATTTTGGTGACGGTTTCGGGTTAGAGGTGTTCCATTTTATTGGTATCAGAGCTACGGCTTAGCCGATTCTCGGACTAACGTAGCGAGTGTGAGTCTAGCTATACATGCCATATATGAAATTGCGATAGTGTGATGAATTCTGACAGTTGAAAATGTGTTTTCATATAGTAAGGGATCTCGATCGAGCAGTTGCTGACGATATAGAAAGCAATGCGCCTGCTCCCGCTTAAGGGATAGCGCCGGTCACATCTAGGCCGAATGATAGTAGTGAAGGAGGAGAGGCTAAGCAGGCCTTCTTTCGAATGATGAGCGAGTGGTTTACGGAGTTCGTTCGAACGAATCCGGCTACTCCACAACCTCCACCCCCACAAGTACCTATTGTGCCACAAGTTGTAGATCCGATCAGATTGAATAAACCACCTGTAGACAAGATTCGGAAATATGGGGCCGAGGAGTTTAGGGCTACATCTGATGATGATGCTGAGCGAGCCGAGTTTTGGTTTGAGAATACAATCAGAGTATTCGACAAGATGTCATTGAACCCTGATGAGTGCATTAAGTGTGCAGTTTCCTTGTTGAGAGACAAGGCTTATAACTGGTGGAAAACATTGATATCTGTGGTTTCGAGAGAGAGAATCACCTGGGACTTCTTTGAAGTTGAGTTCAGAAAGAAGTATATCAGCCAACACTTTATTGATCAGAAACGTAAAGAGTTTCTAGAATTTAAACAGGGCCGTTTGTCTATTACTGAGTACGAAAGGGAATTCGTAAGACTAAGTCAATACGCGAGGGAATGTGTTTCGACTAAAGCTATTATGTGCAAGCGTTCCATAGAGGGATTGAATGAAGACATTAAATTGTTGGTTGGGATACTTGATATAAATGAATTTGTTGTGTTAGTCGAAAGAGCATGCAAAGCTGAGGAGCTCAGTAAAGAAAATAAGAAAGCCTATTCTGAGGCTCGTGATGAAAGGAAGAGATCGATGAATAGGTTCTCTCAACCTTTGACGAAGAGATTAAGAGATGCAAGCAACCAATCAAATGCTTTGTTTGGGCATCCGAGTAGAGATCGCGCAAGACTAAGTGTTGGTCCGAGAATTCAAGCTCCAATGGAATTAAGGGTCGATAGTGCCAAAAGTAATAAACCTGAGTGTAGACATTGTGGAAGGCGACATGTGGGAGAATGCTGGGGCAAGTATAACATTATAGTTTGTTATAAATGTGGATCCAGAGATCATTTTATTCGAGATTGCTCGAAGATGGTCGAAGAGGAAAATGTTCAGAATGAAAGACCGAGTAATGTGACGGCTAGAGGTAGACCATCCCAGAAACACCAGAAATGTGAGTGGAAGCCAAAGGGGACTATCGACACATTTGTGAGGTCGAAGCGAGAGCACCGCCCGAGCCTATGCTATATCGTCGCGCGCGAGAGGAAGCATCATCTCGCACGTCATCACCGGTACTTTCACTTTATTTGATACCGATGTCATTGCATTGATAGATCTAGGATCAACTCATTCCTATGTGTGTATGAACTTAGTATTGAATAAGAATCTACCTGTTGAATCTACTGAATTTATGGTTAGAGTGTTGAACCCATTAGGCAAGTGTGTTTTGGTGGATAAAATATATAAAAATTACCCATTGATGTTTCGTGATATATGTTTTCTGGCCAATTTGATGTTACTACCACTCGATGAGTTTGACATAATTCTGGGTATGGATTGGCTTACTCTGCATAATGCCATCGTGAATTGTAAAAGAAAGAGTATTGAGTTGAAAAGTCAGAAGCGTGAGCTAGTTCGAATAGAATCCAATGATATGAAAGGATTAGCACCTGTTGTATCTGCGATGAAAGCTATGAACTATGTGAAAAAGGGTTGTGAAGCTTATTTGGCGTATGTGATTGATACAAAAGTGTCAGAAGAGAAAGTTGAACTGTGCCTGTGGTATGTGAGTTTCCAGATGTGTTTCCTAAAGAGTTACCGCGATTACCTCCAATTCGGGAAGTCAAATTTGGTATTGAATTAGTGCCGGGGACCACTCTCATTTCTATAGCTCCGTATAGAATGGCACCAACAGAATTGAAAGAGTTAAAGTCGCAGTTGTAAGAATTAACTGATAGAGGATTTACACGACCAAGTTTCTCACCTTGGGGAGCTCCTGTGTTATTTGTGAAAAAGAAAGATGGAACTATGAGAATGTGTATTGATTATCGACAATTGAATAAAGTGACGATAAAGAAAAAATATCCGTTGCCTCGTATTGATGATTTGTTTGATCAGCTGAAGGGAGCTACAGTGTTTTCAAAGATAGACTTGAGATCTGGTTACTATCAGTTAAGAGTTAAAGAATTGATGTGCCGAAAACCGCTTTTAGAACGAGGTATGGACATTATGAATTCTTAGTGATGCCTTTCGGACTAACAAATGATCCTGCAGTGTTTATGGATCTAATGAATCGAATATTCAGATCGTATTTGGATTGCTTTGCAATGGTGTTCATTGATGATATTTTGATATATTCGTGTGATGAGACGCAGCATGCTGAGCATTTGAGAACTATGCTACAAACTCTGCGTGAGAAATAGTTGTATGCTGAGTTTAGTAAATGTGAATTTTGGTTGCGTGAAGTTGGTTTTCTAGGGCATATTGTGTCAGCTGCCGGGATACGAGTTGATCCTAGTAAAATCTCTGCTATATTAGAATGAGAGCCTCCGAGGAATGTGTCTGAAGTCCGTAGTTTTCTGGGACTAGCGGGATATTATAGGCAGTTTGTGAAGGGTTTTTCTATGATTGCAACTCCGTTGACGAAGTTGTTACAGAAAGATGTTAGATTTGAGTGGTCAAAAAAGTGTCAGCAAAGTTTTGAGCAGTTGAAAGTGTTGTTGACGGAAGCACCTGTTTTGATTCAACCCAAATCAGGCAAAGAGTTCATAGTTTACAGTGATGCATAATTGAATGGTTTGGGCTATGTGCTGATGCAAGAAGGTAAAGTTATTGCTTATGCTTCGAGGCAGCTAAAGCCGCATGAAAAGAACTACCCAACACATGACCTTGAATTGGCTGCAATCGTGTTCGCATTGAAGATTTGGCATCACTATCTGTTTGGGGAAAAATGTCACATCTATACTGATCATAAGAGCTTAAAATATTTGATGGCTCAAAAAGATTTGAATTTGCGACAGAGAAGATGGTTAGAATTGTTGAAAGACTATGAACTTGTGATAGATTATCACTCGGGTAAAGCTAATGTTGTAGCTGATGCTTTGAGTCGGAAATCGTTATATGCTTTGCGAGCTATGAGTACTCAAATAGATCCGTGTGATGATAGTGCGATTATAGTTTGAGTTAAAAATAAAGCCGATGTTTGTACATCGATTTGTGATGCTCAGAAAAATGATGTTGAAATGATGGCTAAAAGAACTCAATGTGAATCGAATGCTGAATCAGAATTTTGAGTTGATAGTGATGATTGTTTGAGATTTAGAGATCAGATTTGTGTTCCGAGAAATTCAGAGTTAATTTCGATGATTTTGAATGAAGCTCACAATAGTTATTTAACTGTGCATCCGGGGAGTACAAAGATGTATAATGATTTGAAACAGTTCTATTGGTGGCATGGCATAAAAAGAGACATTTCTGACTTTGTGTCAAAATGTTTAGTTTGTCAGCAAGTCAAAGCTGAACATCAAGTTCCGTCTGGTTTGTTACAATCGATTATGATTCCTGAGTGGAAATGGGAGAAAATCACGATGGACTTCGTGTCGGGTTTGCCCTTATCTCCGAGTAAGAAAGATGCAATATGGGTGATAGTGGACAGATTGACGAAATCAGCTCATTTCGTTTCGGTGAGAACTGATTATTCTTTAGATAAGTTAGTTGAATCGTATATCGATGAGATTGTGAGATTGCACGGAGTACCATTATCTCAGAGTGTCCAGCAGAGATCCGAGATTTACCTCGCGATTTTGGAAGAAATTGCAAGATGCTTTAGGCACGAAATTGTATTTTAATCTTTGCTTTTCATCCGCAAACAGATGGTCAATCGGAACGAATCATTCAGATTATTGAAGACATGCTGAGATGTTGCATACTTGAATTTGAAAGTATGTGGGAAAAATATTTATCTTTAATTGAGTTTGTGTATAACAACAGTTTTCAATCTAGCATTAAAATGGAACCATATGAGGCTCTTTATGGTCGAAAGTGTCGAACTCCATTGTATTGGACTGAGCTGAGTGAGAATAAGATCCACGGGGTTGATCTGATAAAAGAGACTGAACAGAAAGTGAAAGTAATTCATGACAATTTGAAAATAGAAAGTGAAAGTAATTCATGACAATTTGAAAGTAGCCTCAGATCGTCAGAAGTCTTATGCGGATTTGAAAAGAAAAGATATTGAATTCGAAGTTGGTGATAAAGTGTTTCTGAAAGTGTCTCCATGGAAGAAAATACTTCGATTTGGCCAAAAGGGCAAGCTGAGTCCGAGGTTCATCAGATCGTATGAGATTATTGAACGAGTTGGACCGGTTGCTTATAGATTGAGATTGCCATCCGAGTTAGAAAAGATTCATAACGTGTTTTCATGTCAAATGTGATGTGATGTTATTATTTGAGTTTCAAATTTATAAAAGAATGATCGAACACGAAACTAACTATGACAACGATTTGAGGCAAGCGCACCTATCGAACAATAGTATAGCTTAGGCAAGACCGGATTGTCGAACCCAAAGGAACCAAAAGTACTAATACTAACTTTCTTTTTATTATCTAGCCTAAAATAAGTGAAGTTGTTATTTAATCTAAATTTAACTAACTACTAAGCTAAAGACGCAAAGAAAAAAAAGAATGAATTGGGAAAATACTGTTGGAAAAACTCAGTTGATTAAGACGATACCCTTAGGAAGAATCCAACTAGACTTCACTTGTTATCTAACTCTCAAACAGACGATTTATTCACTTGACTTGATCCGTAAGACTCCCTAATGTATATTAAACCTCTCTCAAAGCGAATAACGTCTAACCCTAGGTTGATTAATTGAAATCTCTTTCTAATTAAAACCCCTAGAATTGTATTAACTCAATCTATGGACTCCATATTAGGTTTCACCCTAATCCGGCAAAATCTCGTCACCCTATCTCTAGGCGCGCGATCAACTCCTCTTAATTATGCTAGATCTACTCTAAGCGGGGACTTTTGCTCCTCCACCTAAGCACATCAAACTTGAATCAATATCCCAAAATATCAACACAAGAATTAAGAACACATAATTAAGAACAAATCAAGTATTTATCATATAGTTGACAAATGATAACAAGATTCATCTAAGTTTCATCCTCTTGTGTACTGAAGGGTTTAGTTCATAACAATAAAAGAAAACATCTCGAAGAAAAGATAAAACAAAACATAAGAAATCCCTAAAACCCCTGAAGGAATTGAATGAGAGATCCTCCGTCTTGAGTAGAATTTGGCTTCTTGAGATGGATCAACTGGCTATCTTGAGTGTTTCCCACAAGTCGACCTTTTAGGCTCGGGCTCTTGGCCTAGCTCACCGCCCTCTTCTAGGTTATACTTAGGGTGTTTATATAGGCTTTTGAAATAGATTTCTTTGCCCCTAAGTATCCTTTTTCGAGTGAAATTGATCTTCTCCGCGGTAGGGACATGGCCATGGCACACGCCCGTGTGATAGATCTTTTAGCCGTGTTCGGACTTTTAATGAGGTGACACACCCGTGTAAATCGTGATCAGCCGTGTTCTAGTCTAGCAAGGAGACACGCCGTGTTGGCTCAAGTCCAGCCGTGTCGATTTTCACTTTGGCCCAATTTGGTCCGTTTAGAGCACTTTTCGTTCTTTTCATCCTCCGGTGCTTTCACGAGTATAAAACATGAAAATAAAGGATTAAGAGCACATTTTTACATAAACCGAGGATAAATCATCCAAAAGTATGCTAAATGTGGGATTAAAATATGTTACTTTTATGGTTTATCACATACCCCACACTTAAGCTTTTGCTTGTCCTCAAGCAAAATTCTCAACTTACAATTAAAGCAAACTTTCCATGATTCAATATTCCTATCAACAATGTCTCATCATAATTCATAGATAATTTATACATGGATAATTTAACTCAAAGAGTCCTAAAGATTCAAACAATATAAGTCATACATTTGTAACACAAAACATAGGTGTTTCCCCTCATCTAAATAATTACCTCGATCCAAAACCTACAAGGATTGACATCCTCACAAAAGATTCACTCAAATCACTCGAAGTGTTTAAGGTTGAGAATTAAGCACTCAAATGTCAAACACGAAAAGTTAATCCCATAGGCTTGCATGAAAATCAAATCTCCACCACTCTAATATGAGATGATGCACAAATCAAAAGGTCTTTGAAAGGGTTGTGCTTGGGGCTTGGGTTAAGGTGTGGATAAAGGCTGAATTAGAGGTTAGAATCGAGATCGACTGAAAAATTACCTAACTAGAAACAATGAACTGAAAAATAAATAATTACATGAATTGAAACTAATAATACGAGCTTCTTCTTCAATAATTGGAATTTAACGTATAAGCTCACCTAATCACAAAACTAATAATGAATATAATTCGAATTTTTTATAAGAACAAATCAAGTAATAATAAAGAACTTTAACAACTGAAATAAAGAACATAGTTAGGCAACTGGTCAAATCAAATCTCGACAAAAAAGGGTAGTCAAGAAGAATGGTGATAACAAATACAAAGGGTTTTGGGTTAATATTAGTGGGTGAGTCAATAAAAAGGGTTGTTAGGATCAGAGGGGTTCACTAGGGGTTAATTATGAAGGTAGGCTTTTTATGGAGTAAGTGGGTTAAATCCTAAGTGCCTTTATCATTTCTATATATCAAATCAAAGATGTGGTCTCGACATGTATAATCGATGCAAGTTCTAGAATAACAGTTCAATGTTGACACACTCATAATCAAAAAGTGAGCAAGAAAAAGAATATATGCTCTATAAGGCTCAAAATCTCACAAAAATTATGGGTATTTTGATGTCATCCTCGTAATTTTCAAACTTCAAAGTAATATTTTAAATTCAGGTAGACAACCTAGAAAAATTTTAATACCGAAAAATAGACTTATCATGTTTGATTCTCTAGTATCTTAGAATTTAATTATCAATGACTTAATCTAAAACATATCAATAAAAGTCATAAATCATCGGAAATTTCATCATAATTAGTAATATGAGAAAACTACTTTAAAAACAAATTAAAATTCAGGGTTTTGAGAATAATGTAAAAAGTTTGACACCTAATTTCAGGAATTTGAGAATAATGAAAAAAGTTAGGCACCTTTTTAGGTTGTTCACCCCCCCACACTTAAGATGTACATTACCCTCAATGTACAAAGATATATATATAGACAATTAAGTATAAATTCAAAAGATATGGAGTGAAGTGAAACTCCCTGAATAATGGATGAAATCCTTGCGTTGGAGGGGTAATTCTTGATGACCTGCGCTAGATGAAGAAATTGGGTAGCTCATGGAGGATTAGCCAGGATATAATAATAATAATTAAAACTATACTAATTAAATAATTAAAGAAAAGCAAGCTAAAGTGAAGAAAAATAAAAAGTGCTCTAATATTAAAAGAAAAGATAAATGGACCGTAGAGTCCTTATTGTTGGGTGTGATTTCTAAGGTTGTGGATATGGTGGTGGTCGTGGTGTGATTCCCAAGCAGCCTGAAGAACCTAAAACCAAGAAACTAAAATAAAATAAGTTAAATTAAGCAGAAGAGAAGTAAAGATAAGGAAATTGAAGTAAAAGAGAAAAATGAAATAAAAACTAAATGGCCTCAAATATCCTTGGCTCGTCGAATGATTGAAGTGTAGGCATGAACTTATATAGATCGGTCTCCCGAGGAGGCGTGGCTTGGCTTCTTCCGCTTTTTTGACATGGTTTTGGTGTAGCTCAAGAGTATAGAGAAGGGAATGTATTGGAGAAGAAAAGCGAGGAGAGGGTTGAGAAAGAAAAGAAAAACTAAATAAGGGTGAATGGGTGAGAAGAGGGAGGGTGGGTGGTTTAAATAGAATTCTCATGTCAGGCACATTCCCACGCCCGTGTTCTGGTTACCACGCCCGTGTGTAACTACCAGTGTCGACCACGACCGCATCGCACGGCCGTGTTGAGCGTCGTTCATGTCTCCCACGCCCATTTTACAGATTGCCACACCCGTTGGTGATAAGTCAGTGTCGTCCACGGTCGCATCGCACGGTCGTGGCGTTTTGTCGGTGCCCGTAGGGTGGTGGTTGGAGTCCGTGACTTGAAGATTTGATTCTTTCTGACTTGTACCTCTTACGCCATTGTCGATGGAGATTTTGTACCTCCACACGGCCACGGCCACGGCGTGTACAAAGCGTGTGAAGTGGAAATCTGCACTTTTGGTTAGTTTAAAACTATGTGTTTAAGACTAAGAGAAGAGAAGAAAATAAAATGAAAACAAATACAAAAGTAATTAGGATTAGTGCTCGGGTTGCCTCCCGAGAAGCGCTAGTTTAAAGTCTTAAGCTAGACTTTCATCGTATTCGTAAAAATCAGGGTGGTTTAAAAATTTGAATATCTTCCCTCATGCTATCAGTTCTATTTCCTTGATAAAGTTTAAGTCGAGAAGCGTTTATATTGAAAGTACCAAAAATAGGATTGCTTACCTCGACTGTTCCGTATGGGAAAATATTGTGTACCTCAAGAGGAATTTTTTCGTTTGTGTTCAGGTCTGATGTGATGAGGCGAGGATCTGCTTTATCTAACAGTACCTGGTCTCCTATTTTGAAGTGGTTTGTTGTTCCTATGAGCTCTTCTGGGGGCTCCTTTGGTTTTACTTCATGTGGTTCTGGTTCTTCTTTGAATTGTGTTTTCCACTCTTCTAATTTGTCGACCCTGAGGCTTCGTTCCTTATGCACTTCTTCTTTATTGTCACGGGGTCCATGATTCGGCTCAGGTTTGTAACCTTGTGGTGTTTCCTGCGATGAGAGTTGAACAACTTGGTTATCAACTGAATTTACTTTCTCACATTTATCAATTGTTGTCCTGGCCGAGTTAAGAGCTTGTGGCGATCGATTCATCACCTACACGAAGTATGAGTTCTCTGTACCAACATCAATTTTTGTTCTAGCGATTTCTAAAAAGGGTCTTCCTAAAATTAAAGGAATTGAATTATCCTCATCAATGTCTAAAACAAAAAAATCTACTGGGAAAACGAATTTATCAATTTTTACAAGAACATCTTCGATAATACCCCTAGGAATTCTAACATTTTATTAGCTAGTTGAATGCTCATCCTAGTTTGTTTAGGTTTCCCTAGACCTAGTTGTTTAAACAATTTATAAGGCATGACATTTATGCTTGCCCTAAATCAGCTAACGCATTATCAATAGGTAAACTACCAATTAAACATGGAATCGTAAAACTCCCTGGATCTTTTAATTTCTTTGGTAGTTTATTTTGCAAGATTGCCGAGCACATTGCGTTTAGTTCCACGTGTGATGCCTCGTCTATCCTTCGCTTGTTCGTCAAAAGTTCTTTTAAAAATTTTCTAGAATCTGGCATCTGCGAAAGGGCTTCAAGTAGTGGTAAGTTAATATGTAATTTCTTTAAAAGTTTAAGAAACTTACCAAATCTGTTCCTCTGTATCATCTCTCTTCATCGCCGGGATAAGGAATACGAGGTTGGTACTTTTGATTACCAATTTTGGCTTTTCTTGTGTTACCTCAACTTTACCTTTCTACCTCGTTTTCTTGTATTGGATTGGGTTCATCTAACCCTATACTATCATGATTTGTGATAGCTTGGATTTGCTCCTTTGGGTTAATCTCGGTGTTGCTTGGTAGACGCCCTTGTGGTCGATCGGAAATTATCTTTGCAAGTTGTCCAACTGTCTTAGTAAGTTCCCCAACTTGACTTTCGATCCCCTTAATTGATGCCTGTTGATTCTTAAGGGTGGTTTTGATGTGTTGGAGACGGTTATACGTGGTCGCCATGAATTTTGTTAGCATCTCTTCAACGTTCGGCCTCTTTTCCGTGGATAGGAGTGATTTTGGAAATTTTGAGGAGGTTGTTGTCTTTGAATTCCTTGATTTCCTTGACCTCCCATGAAAAATTTGGGTGGTTCCTCCAACCGGATTATAAGTATTACTATAAGAGTTATTATTAGATCTCGAAATTATTACCTATATAGTTCATCTGCTCGCTCTTTCTGCTGCCCGGTTGGTAGGGTGGGTACTCAGGATTCGCCACAGTTCCACTTGCGTCGCAATGCATTCTTGGATGTACCGCAAAGAACACAAACTATCAAGCTTTTTATTCATCATCTCTACCGTGTTGATAGCATGGTTCTTGCGATCGAGGTTGAAAACTCCGGTGATTTTGTTGGTTTTGTCCTTGTAACCCGCCTTGCGATAGTTATTCGGTGACATCTCTTCAATAAACTCGTAGGTCGCCGGGAGTTGTTGTTCGGGGTTCCACCAAATTTGAATCAATTAGTTGCCTCGTTGAGGGGTTCACACCGTTATAGAAAGTTTGGACTTGGAGCCACAAGGGTAAACCATAGTGCGGACACCTTCTCAAGAGATCCTTGTATCTCTCCCATGCATCGTATAATGTCTCTAAATCCATCCGCACAAAAGAAGAGATATCATTAAAGTAATTTGGCCGTTTTGGCGGTGGGAAATATTTTAATAAAAATTTTTGGTCATTTGATCCCATGTAGTGATTGACCCTCGTGGTAACGAAGTTTAACCACTATTTGGCTTTATTCCTTAATGAAAAGGAAATAATCAAGACGGATGGCATCATCGAAACGCCATTTATTTTGAAGGTATCACATAACTCTAAAAAATTAGCTATATGAGTATTTTGGTCTTCGTCCTGTAAACCATCAAATTGAACAAATTGTTGAATCATTTGTATAGTGTTAGGCTTTAATTCAAAATTATTAGCAGCTATAGCGAGCCTAACAATACTTGATTCTCGCTCCCGTTAAATGAGGTTTAGCATAATCATACATAGTACGCGAACATTATTTTCTCGCCACATCTTGTGGTGGTGGATTATTCTCGCCCACCCTTTAGTAGGATTGGATCCGCCTTTCTCGCTCTTTTACGTGTAATTTAGGGCTCGCCTAATTTTCTCTGCGATTCTATGAGCGGTAGCTTCAATATCACATCGTATACTAGTGGTCCTCTCGGGTTCCTTCTAGTCATAAACTAGAGGTACTGTTAGGAAAAGAAAGAAAGAAAAATTTAGCAAAGTTAAAAACAAAATAAAGATAAAAATAAAAATAAAATTGCGGAAAATAATGGCTAAAGTAATAAAAATAGAGCTTTCTTAGTATTTTAGTTCCCCGGCAATGGCGCCAAAAACTTGATCGCTGTGATTTCAGAGTATCAAATTTATAAAAAGAATGATCGAACCTAGAAACTAACTATGACAACGATTTGAAGTAAGCGCACCTATCGAACAGTAGTATAGCTTAGGCAAGACCGGATTGTCGAACCCAAAGGAACCAAAAGTACTAATACTAACTTTCTTTTTATTATCTAGCCTAAAATAAGTGAAGTTGTTATTTAATCTAAATTTAACTAACTACTAAGCTAAAGACGCAAAGACAAAAAGAATGAATTGGGAAAATCTTTGTTGGAAAAACTCGGTTGATTAAGATGATACCCTTAGGAAGAATCCACCTAGACTTCACTTGTTATTTAACTCTCGAACAGACGATTTATTCACTTGACTTGATCCGTAAGACTCCTAATGTATATTAAACCTTCTCTCAAGCGAATAACGTCTAACCCTAGGTTGATTAATTGAAATCTCTTTCTAATTAAAAACCATAGAATTGCATTAACTCGATCTATGGACTCTCATATTAGGTTTCGCCCTAATTCTCTCGTCACCCTATCTCTAGGCGCGCGATCAACTCCGCTTAATTATGTTAGATCTACTCTTAAGCAGGGACTTTTGCTCCAGCACCTAAGCACATCAAACTTGAATCAATATCCTGGAAATATCAACACAAGAATTAAGAACACATAATTAAGAACAAATCAAGTATTTATCATATAGTTCAGCAAACGATAACAAGATTCATCTAAGTTTCATCCCCTTCAAGTATCCGAAGGGTTTAGTTCATAACAATAAAAGAAAACATCTCAGAAGAAAAGATAAAACAAAATATAAGAAATCCCTAAAACCCCCTGAAGGAATTGAAGGAGAGATCCGCCGTCTTGAGTAGAATTTCGGCTTCTTGAGATGGATCAACTGGCTATCTTCGAGTGTTTCCCAAAAATTTGACCTTTTCGGCTCGGCTCCTTGGCCTAGCTCACCGCCCTCTTCTAGGTTATACTTAGGGTGTTTATATAGGCTTTTGAAATAGGTTTCTTTGCCCCCTAAGTATCCTTTTTCGAGTGAAATTGCTCTTCTCCGCGGTAGGGACACGGCCAGGGCACACGCTCGTGTGAATCATCTTTAGGCCGTGTTCAGACTTTTAATGAGGTGACACGCCCGTGTAAATCGTGATCAGGCCGTGTTCTAGTCTAGCAAGGAGACACACCCGTGTTGGCTCAAGTCCAGGCCGTGTCGATTTTCACTTTGGCCCAATTTGGTCCGTTTAGAGCCCGTTTCTCGTTCTTTTCATCCTCCGGTGCTTTCCTGAGTATAAAACATGAAAAGAAAGGATTAAGAGCACCTTTTTACATAAATCAGGGGATAAATCATCCAAAAGTATGCTAAATGTGGGATTAAAATGTGTTACTTTTACAGTTTATCACAATGCTTCGACGGTACAGATTAGACCCGTCTCATGTGATTACTCCTACTGAAATTGAGATTCAGTCAGACTTTTTCGTATAGTGAAGAACCGATCCAAATTTTGGCATGGGAGACTAAAGAGTTGAGAAATAAGAAAATTTCTTTAGTAAAAGTATTATGGCACAAACATGAAATTGAAGAGGCTGCATGGGAACCTGAGAACGTTATGAGAGAGCAACATCCACAATTATTCACTGGTAAGATTATCGGGGACGAAAATCCCTAAGGGGGGAGAGTTGTAACAGCCCGGTTTAGACCGTAGTCGGAACAGAGGTTTTGAGACCACAAATCTGAGGTCGTAAATATATTTTAATATTACTTTTGGTGTTGATCATGTGTAATATAGTCTGTGTGATAATTTTATTGACTGTGTGTTAAATTGTGAGAAAGGACTTAATTGCATAAAGTGTAAAATGTTGTGTGCTGATTGTTATATGCTTAATTGATGTTGTCTTTATAATGAGGAGGATTTATGATGCAATTTGGCCAAAATTAAGTATAGTGGACGGCATAAGGCTATAATATACATTATTTTATATTGTTTTAATAGTTAAATATTAAAAACATAATATATGTTATAATAATATAATAAAAGAAATAAGATAGTGGCATTGTTCATCCTTGTTAGCCAAAAATAGCAAAGAAAATAAAAGAAAAAGAACACTAGGGTTTGGCTAGTTTGAAGCTTAATTTTGACTTTGGTTTTTGATGATTTTTATGTTTTTGAGATTGTTGCTTAGTCTACTATCAAGCCCATGTAGTAATTTGAAGAATTGATGATGTTTATGAGATGTGCCATTGATGAAATGGTGAGCTTTGTGATGAATATTGGTGTTAAATGGAAGATATGTGTTTAATGAACATGTTTTGTTCTTGGATTTTTGGTGATTTTAGCTAATTAGGGCTAAATTGTGAAAATGATAAGTTGAAGGAATAAAATGTAAAATAAATGAAATGTGTGGGCTTGTATGAATATAATGAGAATTCGGCTAGACATGGGTGCAAGCTAATTATGTGAATTTGATGATTTTATGAATTAAGGACTAAAGTGTCGAAATGTAAAAATGTGAGGACTATTTTATAAAATGCCCTAAATATGAGTGTTGGACTAAAATGAATGATTTGGTGATTGAATGGATTGAATTTGAATGTGTATAGAACAAGAAATGAGAGGTTCGGATCGAGATCGAGGCAAAGATAAAGTGCTCGATTGACCGATCATTTCGATAGTTCAACGTCCGAGGTAAGTTCGGACACAATACGAACATTTAGTTATGTTAAATGTTATGAAATGAATGTTATAATGATATTGAAATGTAGATTCTATATGAGAGTTGAGTTTGAGTTATGTGGCACTAAGTGTGCATATTCGAAAACGTGATCGAGATGATTAGCACTTAGTGTGCGAAATAATATAAGCTTCGACTTTGTGGTTGGCACTGTGTGTGCGATACCGATTGAAGAGCGGTTTGATATAAATACACTATGTGTGCGATGATAATTAAGCTTCGGCTAAATATCGGGGCACTAAGTGTGCGATTGAATTAAAGAAGAGACGGAAGTGGATCGAAAGGGAAAAGTGAGTATTGAGTAGCAAATGTAATTGACTACTAGGTGTTGACTAAGGTACGCTCGGAACATATGTGGTTGATGAATCCATGAATGAGATTATGAAATGTTAAATGAGCATTTTAGTTTTGGATGGCATCATATATATATGTATATATGGAATAATCTATGTGGTGATTTGTTATATTATAATGTATCATGTTACGAACTTACTAAGCTTTGAAAGCTTACTGTGTGATTTGTTTCTCTACTTTGCAGTGTCAGTAAAGCTTGCTCGGACCCGAGAATCGTCAGCATATCAATCACACTATCGACATTCTATTTTGGTACTTTATGAAATATGTATATAGTTGAAATATGGCATGTATAGGCTAGTTGTTTTGAATCATATTTGAGATGTGTAAATAGCCATGTGATGTGGCTAGCTAAGTGTTGGTAATGTGCATGAGTGAATATGGTATTTAGTGCATATTTTGATATGGCATGATGGTAATGAATTAGCATATGAATGGTGAATTCAATGATGAATTAATGCCTTAGTGATTTAGTGAGGTTATGGATGATTTATACCTAGATTTACATGTAATTTGGTTGTATAAAATGGCATGCTTAGAAATGAGATTCTATGTGATGATATGATGATTGTTGGACATGAAATTGGTTGCCAAATTGTGTGTATAAAGATGCTCAAATGTGCTTGTAGGATTGACCCATGTGGGTGGCATTTTGGCCTTGCAAATGGTCTAATTGAGCCATACGGTTGTGGCACACGGGCGTGCCTAGTGACCGTGGGGCTAAGTCAGTAGCTAGCCTAATAGCACATGGCCAAGACACAGGCGTGCCTAGTCGCCGTGTGAGAAAGTCAGAATATGGCCTAATAGTACACGGCCTTAGCACACGGGGTGCTTGGTGGCCGTGGACGGGAAGTCAGATTCGACCACGGCCAAGGCACACGGGCGTGCTTGGTGGTCGTAGATGTGAGGTCAATTTCGACCACGGGGAGGACACACGGGGGTGTCCAGCTGGCGTGGGAGGCACACGGTTTGCCCACACGGGCGTGTATCCCCTGAAACCTAGAAAAGTTTTTAAATTTTGAAAAGTTTCTGTATGCGTTTCAGTTTAGTCCCGACCCCTCCCTAGTATGTGTTTAAGGTTTTATACGCCTTAAAAAGGGACTAATTGTTTATGTTTGATGTATTATGATGATAATTGACTTTGTGTCGTAAATGGGTTGTGAAATGATTCTATTGTCCGGTAATGCCTCTTAACCCTATTTCGGCGACGGTTTCGGGTTAGGAGTGTTACATATCTATTCAGTTCAGTTTCAGAAAGTACTAACCACGGTGTTTCAGAACTGTTCTAACTAAGTTTCAGAAATACTTATAAGATCGGCGCCGGAAACTCGGTGTACTACATACTCTTCCAAATTATTCAAGAAATATGAAAACCAATTCTTTTAAAACACAATTTTGGAACCCAAAATCCATAGCCGAGTTTTGCAACCTCACTCTGATACCACTAAATGTAACACCCCAAACCTGGCCCAGCCGTTATGGCTGAATTCGGAGATGTCGCAAAGAATGGGTTTTGAAAACAAGTTGAATCCATTAACTAATCACTAATAAAACTCACATTCCTTCATGTTTATTATAGAAACATTATTTTCACAGTTCATTTGCCAAAACACTTATTACAACAAAAGTTAAACAAAATCAGAACATTGTAGAAATCCGTTTCGTATTTTTAGAAAACCTCTTTTTGGCGTAAAATCCATTTCCGTAAAATATTTTATCCAGCATGCAACAAATCGAGCATATTAAACCAAATCAAGTTAAAAACCAAAATAGTCCAAAAAGTCCCAAAAAATACAAACTCTCAGAATTATATCCCTAATTATTAAATAAACTATAAATTAATAAATCTAAACAGTTTTATAGAAGAGTAATCACCGCCGAGTCCCTGCTGCACCGATCCGCCTAAGATTGTGGATTACCTGACAGTACAGACAAATATGTGTGAGTTTACGTAAACTCAGTGTGCAACCCAACAGAATTAAGCATGCAATCATACAGAATCATATACACAATAGGAAACAGATACAAATACAGATTTGTGCTCAAGCCCATTTCAGATACAGATACAGTAAATAGAATCAGATAATCATAATCCTACCTCCATCCTCTACACACCATCTCCGACCATCCTAACACACCATGTGGGGTTTAAAACACCCACCCATCCCTACACACCAGGTTGTGCCATTACGACAAGTATCAGATATAATGCAACCAAGCTGCCAGATAATAGCGATGATCGCCATACAGAAAACTTCATCCATCAATACAAAACCCACCCCACAACCATATACAGAACAGATACAGAATAACATACTAGACATGCTCAACATGCTATGTACAAATATCAGAATAATCAGATATACATGGCATAATCATACTCAAAACAGATTATCAGTCTATCAGATCTACAGTTTTGGGGTTTGGTTAGCCCTTACCGACCCTACGGTAGGCCCACAGTCGATTGGGACAACCCGTACGACCTTCGGAGAAATTTCAGAAATTTGGGCCTACACGCCCGTGTAGCCCACACGCCTAGATTAGGCCACACGGCCTGGCCCAAGAATCCCACACCCCGTGTGGCCCACACGTCTAACTCGGCCTAACTCGTATGGCCCACACGGCCACACTTGAGCCACCACACGGCCGTGTACTAGCATAGCCATCCCTTTGTCGACCACAAGGCTGTGTTCTCGCACACGGCCTACCACACGGGAGACTACACGCCCGTGTGGCGTCGACAAAACTGTTTTTTGGCTTTTGCCAAATCCTTGATTTCTTCATTTTGGGTACACACCTGGTATCGCTTTGATGCAAAAAGACCCCCGAATCGCTCGACACTTAAGATTGAACACAAAACACAGAATTAACCGCTTAAATCGATCTTAAATCGAACTTCCTCAAAGTAGACAAAGGCAAAATTCAAGTATTCGATGCTTACCTGACTCCTCGAACGCCTCCAACTACAATTCCACAAAAGATACTTCCTGTTCTTCACGATTCGCTGCTGTCAAAAAACCCAATTTAACACCAACGAACAGATTCGAAAATACCAAACACGGATTTAAAGAAAAACACCTACTCAAGCAAAATGTATTAACCCTTGCCTACCAACGTACCACCGCCTTGAATCGAACACCAAAACAAAAGATAATTTTTGCCCAAGATGAGAAAAAACAAAAAGAAAAGGAAGAAGGAGGAAAAATGCAGAAAGAGGAAGAGTAACATCAGTTTTTCTAAAAAGAGAAAATTTAGTAAATCAAATTTTACCCAAACCCCACTACATCCTCAATCCTAACCACCCACTACTCAGAGTTCTAATAAAATTAAAACTCTATCACAAAGCTGAGCAAAAATAATACCCATGCCCACACAGGGATTCGAACACAGGACCTTCAACACATCAATTCACTTACCACTCGAACCAACAGGCTTATTTTTATATGAATTTATAGATAATTAAATATAAGCCCACAGAACAAAGATAGGGCTTAATTCCAAAAATAACAAAATTTGCTAAAGGTAAGGCTTGAACTTAGGACCTTTCAGACACTCCTAGAACACTTAACCACTGAAGCAGATACACATTTATGTCAAGTACTTACAAATACATAAATAAAAAGACCAGGGCGTTACAATATATTAGCCTTTCAACCATTTTGCTCATTTCTGATTAAACTAAAAACATTTTTAGGTTCATCTACTAATATAAGTTGTCTTTCCGTATTACGATCCAACCACGTAGTATCACTTAGTATTAGTTAAACATTAGATAACCGGTGAGCTAATATTTGTTTCCATTTTGCTTTGCATGCAAAAACCATTGAGGACAATATATAAAGGGTATTAGTGTAATTCATGAATAATTTTATTAAATAAATCTGTTTGAAAAAAATACAAGTTTACAAACGAAAATACTACAATTAGGGCACTAGATCCAACACACATTGATTGCATTGGCTCGCTCCGCCCAATTAAGTTGCACCGGCTGGTGCACGGATTATATTATAATATATATAATTAATTTTTCTTGGAAAATATTTGGTACACTGCCAGTGGAGTTGTAACATCCTAAATTTACGGGCCTATACATTTAGTGTAGGGATAGGTTTACTATGTTAATTTAATTGATAGGGGTCCAAATTTGGGCTTAAAATTAGGCAAAAAGGCCCAGATTAGAGTGGCATCATTATGAGTTAAAAGGAACAAGTTTTGGGTCGCAAGGAGCCCATGTTTTAGGCCAAATTCGGCACTTTAAATGAAGAGAGGGTGACGCCACACACAAGGAATTAGGGGCCCAAGTATTAAGTTTAATGAGGCCCAAATATTTTAATTTAAGTGAGTTAAATTTGGCATTAGGGATTAGTAGAGGTGGGACGGCTACAAGGCTATAAAATAGGAGATTTTATGTGGATTTTTAAGTGATAATATCATAGATAAAAGGAGAAAAGTTAGGAGCTTATCTTCAAGGGAAGTGTTGGCCGAAAATCCACCACCTAGAGGAGTGTAAAATTCGGCTCTTTGCATGGCAAGGAGGGTGTCAAATTTCTCCTCTCTTTTAGCTTGAATTTTAAGGGCGTTTTGGTTTTTAGCAGTAGGTGTCAAAATATCTATAAATAGGGAGGGCTAGCTCCTTGATTCGACACTCGAAAACCCTAAATTTCTCTCCCATTGTGCCAAAATTCCCTAGCCTCTCCTCTCCAATTTCTTTTCTCCAATTTCTTTAAAAGCCGAAACTCTTCTCCACTTTTTCCTTCTTGTGCCGATTTCTCTAGGAAGCCAGAAGCATCTATAGTCTTTTCTTCTATTCATCCTATTTGAGAATTAGTTCTATACTTTCTGGCATTTAAATCTTCTATGGGCTGCCGAATTCTCTCTCTAGTGCTAGCCGAATCTTCTATGCTAAGGTAAGTGTTGATTTTTGATTAGTTCTCATGGTCTATTCCCGGTTTTGAAAGGCAAAAGCCAAAAGCTAATAGTTTAATAGTTTTATGATGGGCGGCAATTTGGGATTTGAAGGAAGCTTAGTCGACTAGATCTAAAAGCCAAAAATCATAAGTCTCCAATTTTGGGATTTTAAGGTAAGAAGATTTGTTATTCAAATATATATAAAATCGGGTAGAATACTAACCATGGCCGAATATAGGAGAGGCCTATTTTTGCAATTGTTCCGGCTTTTAAGCAAGGCTATAGATTGAGGATAATAGATCCAGATAGCAAGGACATCGACTAAGAATATTGGATTTCACAATATCAGGTGTGTAATTCTCCACACCATCTAGATCTGTTTGATTAGTATATAATTATAAGTCTTATATGTTTTGTTAAATGCCGAAATCCCGGCATAATGACGGAAACCCAAAGAGGGTAAAAGCAAATCACCAGGTTAGTGAATGCTCTGATTAAATGATTTAAGAATATTGATTATTTGTGATTGCATGGGTTGGGTTGATGAAAGGAGGAAGTTATATGTTGTAGCGATTTTTACCGTGATCTGTTGTAGCGGTTCCTTACCGTGATCTATTGTAGCGGCTTCTGCCGTGATCTGTTGTAGTGGCTACGGCCATGATCTGATGATGAGCAGCACGACTGCCATCAAGGCGTGTAGCGGTGTGGGTTGATTGTAGAAATCCCCAATGGTGTGAATGGCTGGTACGGGGGCGTGTAGCGGATGGACACCTAGGATATGGGTTGGGCTTTGCATATTATTTTTGTTACTTATATTTTGATTATTCATTTTATGGGGATAAATCCCAAATCTAATGGTGCATGAGGGTTGCACACCGAGTCTCACGACTCACCCTTTAATTTTAACCATCTCGGGTGACACTTAGGTATCGGACCGGAGTGGAGAGGAGAGCAAGGTGGCCATGCGTGAGCTTTGAGAATTCAGCAAAAAGACTTAGTCTAATTTTTTTATTTTCATTTAATTAATGGGTTCAGATTTCCTTGTAATAAGGCCATGGGCCACTAGACTACCATTTATGTTTTGGGATTTTGTTGGGCTTGTATTACTGGGTTTTAAGTTTTACGTTTTTAATTAAGTTAAGACTGCATGAAATTTCTGGTTTTTATATAAAATCTACCAAGATAATTGGTTACTTAATATTTTATACTTTAATGAATTATTAAGCTTTGAAATAAAGGTGTAAACCTAGTAATTGTTTTCCAAAATGCGACATGTTATGTAAAATCTCTTAAGTGACATACCAGATCCGGTTGTAGCGTTTGGGCGGGTTTGGGGTGTTACAGGAATTTTTAGACTCCACAAGTAGGGTTAGGGGTTAACAAGTGTCGTATAAAGGTATAGTAAAATATTTTTAAAAAATAGATATTTAAATAAAAGAGACATTGTCAATTTTTTAAAGTTACTTGTAGAATAAAAAAAAAAAACATTGCCAGTATACCTAATACTCTTCTTGTATTAAATATTAAAGAATTTATATAACAAATAAACTAAAAAAAAAAAAAAGACAAAATCTCTAAAAGTTTCACGAACACAACTTTATGTATATATTTTTATTAAACATCCATTTTATATATTTAGTAAAGTATGATCTTATTGTAGATTTTTTTTAATAATGTTATGGACGATTTTGTTGTTTAATGTGTGAGATGATTTTTGCTAGCTCGGAAGGATCAACTCGAGAACACTGATAGAGAAGTTGAATTAGCCTTTGAGATGTTGTCGTGGAAGCAATAAAAATTGTGCAAGAAAGAACACAAAGATTTATAGTGGTTTGGCCCCAATTGCCTACTCCACTACTTTAGCTTACCACAACTAAGGATTTTCCCAAATTCACTAATTTAACAACCTTTGAGGATAAGGTTTAACCTTACAATCTCTCTTAAGATTTATACCCCAAATTCTTAATATACGACTCCATTAAGATTTCTACCAAACCTTAATAATTAACTCTCTCTCAAAGAGAAACAAATAAGCAAATAAAGAAATAATTCTTACAAGATCAGGATGTTTGCCAATTAAGCACAAATACAAAGAAGAACACTTGAGCTAAATGAATACAATGAAGGCTCACAAATGTTTACAAGAAAATGTATGAAAGAATTAAGCTCTAGGTTGTTTTGATTTATCTTTAAGCTTTGCACATTGCTCTTGTTATTGCTAAACCTTTGGAAGATGATATTTATACCCTCTAATTGAGTTCCAGCTGTTGTGGTTGTTGTAGAAGTGAATATAGTTGTTGGGAATGAAATATCAGGTCATTAACTTCACTTATAGCAACAAGTATCGATACCTACTAAAAGGGTATCAATATTTTTTTGTCATTAATGCTGTTTTTAGTGATCGTTGGAGCAGGAATATCGATACCTGAGGGATTTATCGATACTAAAAAGTATCCATACCAGATCGATACCTAGATACTAAAAAGTACCGATACCTAGCAGAGGTTACAAATTCCAAATTTGGTATCGATTAACAGAGGGGTATTGATATCTTGTAGAATATCGATACTTAGACAAAAAGTATCGATATTTTTTGCCCTGCAGCAATTCTAACTTGTTTGAAAATGATCAAAACATATTTGAAAATGTTTGACTCAATTGAAACCATTTCAACTTGATTTTATGAAATTGCTCAACTTTACTTTTATTCAAAAACATTTTAATTTATTATATAAAAACATATTATCCAATAAGGCTTAGTTTAACAATTTTTTCCTTATTTATTTTATATTGGCTTTATTCACTAGCCTCTGAACTATACTCGATTTCATCACTTCTTTACCCAAACGAAAAATAAGTATTTAATTTAATTAATTAAGAAGATTTTTTCTTTGTTTTTAGCTAAGTACGGAAGATTTAAGATTATATAATCAAAAGAAAATTAAGTTTCATAGACAATTATTAAACTTGAGTTATTTGAGTTGATTTTGTTAAGGATAATCTGGAAATATAAAATAAAATTTTAAAATTTAGAAGAAGATTAAATTAATTAATTTTAATATTATAGTAACAAATCAAATGACATTATCAAGGGATAAATTTTGTTCAACAATTTATGTAATTGATTTTGATGTTTTAAAATTTAAAATTTCATGAAAAAAAAAAATAAAAGAAATTTAGAATTTTCGACAATGGGATAAACAAGTACAAATTGACAAATTTTTAATTAATGTGTTATTTTGTTTCTACCGATTTTCACATTAATCCTTAAATTTTTTTTACCCGGATCAAGACTTTAAAAAGGATTTTTTTCGGTGACCAAAATAAAAGCAATCTGGAAGTTGGGTGACCAAAATGAAAGCGTAAACATAATATGGACATGATTTGGCGTGTACAAGTCTTAAGGATTTAACGCTTAGGAGAATAAAATAAAAGCACTATAAAAATTAGGTTACGAAATTGCAATGATTTTTTTTTTGTGACAAAAATGGAAACGTCCTAAAAATTGGATGAGTAACTAGATAATTTACCTTAATATTAAAAATAAACAATATAGAAATATGCAATGTGATTACGAGTAATTTCATAATGAGACCATGTGTAAACTTTAAATAATTTTACATAAAAAAATAAAAACATCTTTATAATAATATAATTTATTTTGTAAAAAAAAAATTTAATTATTTTTTAATTAAATTGATGTTGCGTTAGATAATAGATTTAATTTAATATATGTTAGATAGGTAGAAAATTCATACATGATTTTAAATAGAATTAAAATGATGATATTATTAAAAAGAAAAAAGCAAGTGCCAAAACGTACATCTAGAAAATATGAAGAAAATATAGATGTCATTTTATAAGAAATTTCCTGCCAAAGCATTTAGTTTACATATGTCCATTTGAGAGGGTCCAAATTAGGAACTGACCTCACATGGCTGATTGACAAAAATATCTGACAACCTTTCAAGAGTATGGTCAATGCTTTGGTCTCTTCTTAACCTTGCCATTACCGCATATCCAACGCGAAATAATTAATTAATTATTAAAATAAGCATTTGTTACGTTAACTCGTTGATGTTGCTTGACCAATCGACGATACTACTTCTACTTCTTCCCAATTATTTTGGTATGATTAAATTCTCTTTTAAAAATGATTTTTTTGGTGTCACAATTGTGTAAAAAAAGACCTTTGGTAAAATATTTATTTAGTTGGTTAATTAATAATTTATCTCTTTTGGTCAAATAGTTAAATGTTAATATTTTTATCATTGAGTATCAAGTGTAATTTCTCTCCTACTCACATTTGTATTTTTTATTTCATATTTTTTCAAGTTTTTTTTATTTTTAATTAATATTTTTAACACATTAACTTTTTTAGTTAGATGGTTAGATAATTGTGATTTCATTTTGAGTCTCAAGTTCGATTTCTCTTATAAACATTTTTAATTAATATTTTTAAAATTTATTTTGAATAACTTTTTAAATAAAATTGGGCTAAATTAGCCTATATGCCAAAAAACGTCTATTGGCTAAATAGGTTTTTTTTTTAATTTAAAAAATTAGACCGATTTTGAAAAAAGTGTGTAAAAAGAGTGTACGCGCTTTCTCTTTAAATCTTTTTTTTTTTTTACTTTTTAAATATAATCAATTTCTTTAGTTAGATGGTTAAATGTTAGTAGTTTTGTTCTTGAGTCTTAAGTTCAATTCCTCTCCCACTCACATTTGTATTTTTTATTTCTTGTTGTTTTAAGCTTTTTATTATTTTTAATTAATGTTTTTAATATATCAACTCCCTTGCTTAAATGGTTAAATAATAGAGTAAACTACCAAAATAGTCACTTTTGTTTCCCTTAGGTTACATTTTAGTCATTTATGTTTGAAATGTTACATTTTAGTCACTTACGTTAATGTGTTATAATATTTTAGTCACTGAGCCATTAATTGCCGTTAACGGTAAGCTGACGTGGCACGTTCAATCATTATTTCAAACAAAAATTTTAGGTTAAATTATACAATTGGTCCCCATATTTTTTTTGAGCAATTTATTTTTTCTTTCATGTTCTTTTAACTTTTTTTTCCCTTTATTTTCCACTTTCTTCTGCTTCTACCTCTATTTCCTCCATTCTTCATCTCTTTTAATGTAAAAAAAAAAAATTAAATTGCTCAAAATGAAAAAAGATATAGGGACCAATTGTATAATTTAACCTAAAATTTTCGTTTGAAATGATGATTTAACGTGCCATGTCAGCTTACCATTACACCGTTAACAACAATTAACACTCAATGACTAAAATGTTACAACACGATAACGTAAGTGATTAAAACGTAACATTTCAAACATAAGTGACTAAAATGTAACTTGAGGGAAACAAAAGTGACTATTTTTGTAGTTTACCCTAAATGATAATGATTTTATCCTTGAGTCACAATTTCAATTCTCCATCATTTAAAAACATTTGTAATTTTTATTTCATATTTTTTAATTAATAAATATATTGTTTTCAATTTTTTTATTTTTAATTAATCTTTTTAATTAATATCTCTTTTATTCATAAAATCAAATAATAAATATGTAATTATATAATAAAAATATATATTTCATGTAACGCCCCGAATTTTGGGCCTAGAAGAAATGGGCTTCGCGTGCCGGAGGAATTGGAATTTAGTTGTGCATGTGAATAACATAAAAGTTTGTCTGCTTTGGTGGTTATGGTCCTGAGAAGTATTGGGGAAGTCTTGGGTTCAAACCTGGGCTTTAGAAAAATTTTGGTTTTATGTGAATAAAACCCTGGATGTAAGTAAGTAGGCTTTAAGAATATTGTTGGGGAAATCATGACACAAGAAGGGTTGGTGATCCAGTGGTAGTGGCGTCATTATGGTGGCAAGGGGATCTTGAGTTTGAATCGCTTGGGATGCTAAGGGATTCTATTTTATTTTCCATGAGGTGAGAGAGGTAAAGTTGGATTAAAACTCTCCTAGGGTGGTTGTTGACTTGGTCTTGGAGGAAGTTGTTGGGGAGTTCGAATTGGTCTGTGAGGGATTTATGGAGTGATTTTAGGAGGGTTTTGGGGGATTTGGATAAGGGGTTGTTGGTTGAGGATTTTGGGGAGAAAAAGAAGGAATTTAGTGTGTAATGGGTGTATTGTGCCGAATTTGAGTGGGGACTACTCAGGAGTTCGGGATTGGGAGTTTGAGTGCACTATTTTGGGTTGGGGTAATTGACCATTGGGGGATTGTCCTTTACTGTTGAATATATCATTCTCTTTTCCCCCTCTTCTTTTTTGTTTTGGTCTGTCAATCTTCTTCTTCCCTTCTTTCCGAACCTTTTATGTTTCTCTCATCTCTCCATTTTGTCTGTCGGCTTTTAGTTAATGATTTTCTTGATCGATTGTTTTTTATCTCTCCTTCCCTCCAGTGCCTTGATTCTGTTACCGATTTTTATCTTCTTCTTCTTTGATTAGTTCCGGTTTGGGAGTGGCTTTAGCAAACGTGCCTTCGGTTCATAGATTCCACGAGGAGTGCAAACCGTTCGCTCATCTCGCGATCAAAGTTAATCGTCAAAGAGGAGTGTGATCAACTCTAGCCTGTGATCTAAGGGAAATAAACGGATTAGCGATCAGTCAAGGATTCGGAGAGCGTGGATCTTAGCTAGTTTAGCGAACAGGTAATCCCCAGCGTTAGGAGGATCGGTGCTGCTAGGGACTCGGAGGTGACCACACGACTGCGACTGTTATGCTTTGGACTTTATACATGTTTTAAATTCCATTTTGGGTTTTAATTTCTGTAATAAGGCCTCTCTGGATTTAATTCTGAATTTTGGGATTTTGTTACGTTTTATATCTGTTAGGCGTAGACGAGTTTTCAACCCAATTACTATTTTTAAAAACATACGTTTTAAACTTCTTTGCCTTAAATTAGCTTTCGCAACTAAAAGAGATTTTTAACGAAGTTAATAACGTTCAATGAACCACGTTTTGAAATTGAACGAACACAAACTGAGACTTTAGTTTTTAGATATTCAGGAGGGTTTTCAATGAAAACATGGTTTTCGAAAAATACTTCAATGTGACACGCCAGATTCGGGCCTAACTTCTGGGCCGGGTTTGGGGTGTTACATTTTACATATATATCATTATGTTAAAAATATTTGAAATTAATAACTCATTTATATATAATATAAACATCAGCTAATTTTTTGATAGATTTTTCTTTATAATATTTATATGTCAAATATTTATTTTCTCCACGTATATTGTGGGTATGGTGATTTCTAATATTATAAGATAAAATAATTATTTCAAATATAATTATTATTTTTATATGTAAAATATTTCAAATATCATTATGTTTTTATGTGAGATATTTTAAAGACACATACAAAAATATATAATACTAAAATTTACTACTCATGATATGGATTGAAAAATAAATATTACACATATAAAAAGTATATTTACTAAAAATAATGATATTTGTAATAATTATTTGATTTTATGAATAAAAGAGATATTAATAAAAAAGATGAATTAAAAATAAAAAAATTGAAAACAATTTATTTATTAATTAAAAATAAAAAAAGTTAGATTAAAAATTACAAATGTGTTTAGAAGAGGATGAATTTAACTTAGGTCTCAAGAATAAAATCATTATTATTTAACCATTTAACCAAAAGAGATGATATGTTAAAAATATTAATTAAAATAATAAAAAGCTTAAAACAATATGAAATAAAAAATACAAATGTGAGTGGGAGAAGAATCAAACCCAAGACTTAAGTACAAAACTATTAACATTTAACCATCTAACCAAAAATACTAATTATATTAAAAAAGTCAAAAAATATGATTTAAATGGAAAGCGCATGCAGCTTGACACGCTTTCTTGCCACCTGTATAAAAAGTGCGTCCAGCTCACACACTCTCTCCAAAATTAACCTATTTCCCTAAATTTAAAAAAAAAAAACTTATTTGGCTAATATATTTCTTTTCTTTTTTTTGACATATATAACTAATTTAGCCTAAAAATTGAATATAGCTTCAAAGGATAAAAACAAAATAGGTAATACTATAGATCCATTTAGCTCTAGTAAAAACTTAAGGTGATTGATAAGTCTATGATTGTTTTTAGGAATTGCAATAGGTTGAGTATTTGCATTTTTTGAATTATTCGAATTCGAATAAATAAATTTGTCTAAAAATTTATATTCATTGAGTTTTGCAAATGATCTAAGTATTACTATCCATATATGAATATGAATTAAACCCTATTATCCATCTAATATACGAATCTGCAAAAAAATCAAATTTGAATTCGTTAAATTTATTTCTTATTTATATAAAAAATCAAAATTATAAGGTGGATTCGAATACCAAAATCAACTCTTTATCTGTTACTTGAACAAGCAATCCAGATTCGAATGATAGATATTCGAAGTTGTTATCCATATTTACGAGTAATTATAAAATATGAATTTGAATAAGTAAATATATTTGTGTTATGTGTTTTGGGGAGCTCATTAGTTTATTACCTTTAAAAATATAGAACAATTATAAAATAAGAAGAAATGTGAAGGTAGAAAAGAATAAAAAGCAATGGCATTTCCAAATCTTAGGGGCGTTTTAATTAATATTATAATTGCAAAACAAGATTTGTGTTTGTTTAACATCACAATCCACGTGTCATTATTTTATATTTACGTCACAATGTCAAATTCGATTTATATAAAAAAAAAGACAGTACTATGTTATAAGACATTAAAGCTTAGGCTAAATTCTGAATAATTTCATCCTAATTATCACAAACATTTTTATTTTTACAAATATTGCAATATAAGAACATCAATCTCCTTCTATTTTATTTATATTATTACACTTGATTTTTTGACTTTTATTATTTTAACTAATTTAGTTAATTAAATTTTAATATCTATATATAATTTTAGTCAAAGTTTTTTGTTGATACATTATCTAAAATACTCCTAAGTCCTCAAATTCGAAATTAATTTCATCTTAAGCGTGTTCACCTTCAAATTAATGTAATAATATTGATGTCAATCAAATTAAGATTTAATCAACATTTTTATCAAATATTTAAATCAAACTCGTAATTGAGTATAACTTTAAGGAATAAATTAAGCTCTAACCCATTAGTAATTAATGAATTATATACCTAGGCAAATAAGTAAAAAAAATATCTAACAAAAATGAAAAGAAAAGTATATCTTTTATTAAGGATAAATGTTCAATTTGACTCTCAAATTATATTTGTTTTATTACTTTTTGTCTCACTTTTATACTTGAATTATGAATTATTCTTCGTTACCCAAATTAATCCGTGGTGTTAATGAAAAATAAAGACCAACACTTGACACTATTAGAATTCAATCTTCTTTTATTTTTTTTTGATATTATCTATATTATATTGACTTAAAAAGTAAAAATAAATAATATATAAATAATTAAAAAATATAAATATAAATGTTAAAAAGTCATAATAATATATAAATTTAAATTTTTATAAAAAATGAAAAAATATTTAAATTTTAGAAAATTAAAAAAATTCAAAAATATATATTGTACAAAATTTTTAATGAATTTTATTTTTATTTCAAAATTCTAAATTTTAAAATTTCAAAAAATAGAAAAAATTTAGCTAAAAAAAGCTTAATGTTTAGAAATTGAAAAAGTTTAATTTAAAAATTGAAAAATTGAAAAATGAAAATTGAAAATTGAAAAATAAAAAAATATAAATTTAGAAAAAAATTTAATATTTTTTTTAAAAAATGAAAATATTTAAAGCATTATTATTTTTAATTACTCCTAAGAAAAGTGATTTAATATATTATTTTGGCGGCTTTTGTAAGTGTGATGACGATTTGAATCTTTTAACATAGTGCTGTTTTCGCTTTTGATTTTCAAGGATTTGATTGATTTTTTTAATTATATATCATTCTTATTATTGTATGATGATAACTTATCTTTTAATTTATAAATAAATAAAATATATTTCCTCCACAATGTGCTTAATTAATGATCAACCAAAACTTTACATTTGTCCACTTGCAAATATGGAAAAAAGAAGAAAAAATAATTGTTGATGGACTCACTTGTAATGGTTCAAGTGATTGAAATAATGGCCCCCTTCATCATGTCGTTTTTAAAGCCAGTCTCCTTGCCACTGTCTTCCTCTAATTTCTGAGTTATTACCAAACACTTTCTTTAAATTTTTTGTATAGGTATGTGATGATACGATAAAAATGTCGTGAAAGTTTTTATATTATGAGTCTGATTATATTTTATTTTTATTTAAAAAATAAGTAAATTAGTCCCTGCATGTTAGTGTCACGTGAAACTATTTAGTTATTTCGTCAATCACATCAATTTTTAATAATAGAAATGAATTTAATTTACTCATTTTTTTAATAAAATGGACATAATGCATTTAACTTTTAAGAAAGAGATTTCTATGATACATATACGGTAAAACTTATTGAGATAAGATTACATGATACGTGAATAACAAGTAATAATGACACTCTCTTGCTTGACAAAACATATTTAATAAGGGTATTAGCTTAACAAAGTGTGTTGTTTACCTAGCAAAACAGCAAACCTCATTTTGTGAAGAATTATTCTCCAAAGCATTTATTTTTCATTTGTATTTTTGGTAGGGTCCAATGCCCCAAACAAAGGTACATAGTAGGAAATTTCTTCACAAGTCACATGACTAAGTGACACAATGTCAATCAATCTTTCAAGAGTATAGCCAATTATTTGGTCCCATTCCTAACCCTGCCATTGCCACATATCCCACATGATATCATAATCCATAGATATCAATTATGGCACTTACATTTTTTTTTATTGGTCCTATTTTATAACTAATTTCATTAATTCTTGGGAACTTACTTACCTTTAAGAAGAAATTCCAACCTACTAAGGGATATAATGGAAATTCCATATCTTAGGGTTTTCTAATTTAATACTATATAACAATAAAACAAACTTGGGTTTGGTTAACATCGCAATCGACATGTGATTAATTTAAGTGGTAGGAAAGAATCTTTTTAGAATAAGTTTTTCATCAAGCATCAATGATTAACTTTTTTTTTTAATTTCGGACTTTATCTATAGTCAAAAAAATGGTGGATGAAGTCATATGGTTCACAATTATTATTTTAACTATTTATGTTAGAGGACAAAATAAAAATAATTAAAAAAAAGTGGGGTACATTTTAGAAAATTGAGTCACGAATTTCATGAGTTGCTTTTTGTTTAAGAAATAGAGGTCTTGAATGAGATATGTTTTACTACTTCCAAATTTTGACAATGACAATGGAAATTTCTTACCCTTGTACCATATTTTAAGATATGTAAGTTTCCCCTCACTTATTTTTTAATAACAAAAGTTTTAGTGGCATTTAATATTAAAATCTGGTTCAATTAATCCATACTGATTTTTGGATCAATTGGTTCAATGCTCTTCTCTGAATCGATATCTCAACTAATTCTCAATCCAACCAGTATGATTGGCCGGCTTAATTTAATTCAAACAACTTTGATTTTTATTTACGATACAATAGCTATTTCTATACATAAATCTCTTGAAATTCTTAAATTGCAACAAAATACATACTTAAGCACATTTAAACTTACATTCGTTGAGCTGATTGAATCTTAGCTCGATTAGCATAAGTATTGTTGCCAATGCAGGAAGATATGTGTTTGAGTGCGCTGAAGCGCATTATCATCCTATTTATGGGTTGGGGAGAGACTATGGGTAGTTCTAGACACTGTATTAAAAATAATAGATATGATTAGAATCTATAATGAGATTATTAAAAAAAACTTATATTCTTTTAGATATTATAATAGTAACAGTGCCAACTTAAGTTAACACTCAATTAATTATTTTAAATTAAATAGATAAAATATTATTATTTCCAATAAATCATGTGAACCAATCAATTCTTTTATTTTATTTTTTTTATACATATTACAATTTTACACCCTGGCTCTTACCTGGACCGCCCGTGAGCCATAGTGCTGCTATTTTGTTCCTCAAGCAACAATGATAATTACTAATAACATTCGAGTTATTTTGTGTTCCTAAAGCAACAATAAAGTATTTTGTGAGAATATTTGGTTTATTGGTTTGAGTTTCATGTATCATTAATAAATAATAATATAATATATTATTATTAAAAAATATTAAAGAATTTATAAATAAATACTAATAATTTTAATTAGACATAATTAACAAATAATTAATTATATCTTAAACGGTAAACTTTAAATTTGAAAACATAAATTTTGAATATCAAATCTTAAACTCTAAACTCAAAAACTATTATTATTTTATAATAGTTATTGTTCAAAATATGGAATTGACAAATTAAGTGTCAAGAGAGTGCTCACTCCCTCACCACTAAAACTGTTTATGATAATTTTCCTATTTAAAGTGTTGGCAATTTATTGAATGGTATTTATGGGCAATGTCGAATATTTTGATGATATCTAACACATCATTGAAGATCATATCATACTAGAAGATGTACTTTGAAGATTGGATCGAATTGGATCACCCAAGTCAATCCTTGAATCGTGGATATTTGATTGGATTGCGACTCTGATTGATTAGCTGCCAAGAGTCCATATTTATACTATTTGTTATTATTATATTGTATTCAACTAATCTTATTGTTGTTTTAGTGGGATTATGATACGTCTTCTTATGTTAGCAAGTCTCGAGATAATCTACTCAATTGAGAAACTTGTATAGGTTAATGTATAGAGAAAATTAAGCACTTAATGTGTTCTAGTGATGAATATTATTGTATGAATGCATCTTGATAGTAAAACATTGGTGTTGCATTTTACTTGTTGAATTCATGGGGTGAATTTAGTGGTGAGAGTATCAAGTCTTCAAGGTACAAAGTGAGGAAAATTGTCATGGGGTGTGATAGATTAGGATCATTTGTTGTAATTGTTGAAAAGAGTGGATATTTTTCATTGAGTTAGGCTCTATAGACAAAAAGAAATCGAACTGTGTAAACAACTCCTTTGTGTTCTACTTGTTTACTAACTTGTATTTTAATGGTGGAAGAGTGTCCACTCTCTTGTCACTACTTCACTGTGACAGTTTGCTTATTAGCAACTGTTTGAGGGTAATAGTTATAATTAATTAATGTTTAAATAAAATTATTGGTCTTTCATAATCTTCTATTTTGTTTAATGTTCATGAGTTATCATGTTATTATTTATTGATAGTGTAGGATACTCATGTACCAACGATGGTACATCAAATATATTTTTTCTATTATTTTATTTTATTTTATTTTTTACTTTTTATTCGTCTTAAAATTTCCAAGCAAAATCCTTCAGAAATAAAATTGCCCATGAAGAAAAGCCAATCTAAAGAGAAAGTGCTTTTGAGGGTTTGGGTTTGGTCCATATTATTAACCTCGTATTCGGTTAGACCATATTGGATGTCTTAAGGCCCAAAAGAAATATTCGGAGCTGGGACAAAGCTTCATCGGCTCATATCTCATGTGCAATGGTTAAAGGGTTTTCAACAAGGGATGTTTCATTTCACCCACACCTACTTGATTAAGTTCCAAAAAAAAAAATACCAACGGGCACGACATGTGCCTAAGCTTAAGCTGCTAAAGGCCCAATAGCTTATTTGATAAGCACTATGGAAGCATACATTACAGACAGAAGAAAACATGCAAGTAAAAGTAAAACTAACAAGCATGCTTGTATCATTTTATATGACTTCGTTATGTATGCCCGATATATATCAACATGGTGTGAGTAAAATACAACATCCTTTAGTTATCAGTAAAAAATCCATATAATTAGTTGAGCTGTTTTTGTTTCAAATTTATCTGATATATTATATGGTGGAGTTACATATGCAGAGTTGTCTTCGATCACTCTATGTGACTCTTTGTGAATAGAATAGGATAATTGTGAGTGATGAAAAAAAGGCTATTAAGTCTAGGTTCAGGCAACCTTACCTTATAATGGAAATGGTATCTCTTTATTTGCTATGATGATATATATATATATATATATACATATACATATATCTTTATGTAGGTTAACATATAACGAATTTGATAAAAATGAAATTTGAACATTTAGAGTATGATGAGGATTGTTCATTATTTCGATACAAAGTCCAGGTTCAACCCTCTCTAGAAAGATGGTAATGCTTTATACATAGTATCCATCGACACAAATTACCCTCTTTTAATGCTCACACCATGTCACCATCAAGCCCACCAAACACAATTACGAGAAAAATTAGATATAAAAAAGTAGGTAACCAGTTTTCTTTAAGCATTATGACATTTTTTTAATTTTATGAATTTAGAATATTTTAAGTGAAATTAATTCAAGTTCGATTAAAGTAAAACCCCTCTAATAAATGTGCTTTTTCAGATTTAAAGTTGTATTCTCAGGAAGTCACTTAACCTCAATTCAACCAATAATTTATTGATACTTTTCCTTTAATTCATTCCTTTCTATTAACCATATAATTCTTTGAATAATTCTCCTAGACTTGGATTCCGAAGCCTATTCCGATCAAAGATTTGACATCCTTTTTGACCTATTTTATAGTTAACAAACAAATTTTCGAAAGAAAATATTCAAGACTATACCTTAGCAACACCACATGGATTAGCTTTAAAGTGTTAGGATAATGACTAAAAACCAATCTGATGATCATATTTGCAACAAGTAATTAGCTGTATCGGCGGCTAATGTTTATTAATTTAAAAGAAAATCGGTATTAATTTAGCTCTTCCAAAGTTAGAATATTGAGATAAGGAATCCCTCTTTTGTTTGGCAAAAGATGCTTCTTTTTAGATTTAGGGTTTATGTATATGTTACTTATGCGGACAAAAGATAAAAAAATGGCAAAAATATAGTAGGGTAAATTTTTTTCTCAGATTTATGTGAAAACTTACGTAGGTTTAAGTTTTTTTGTTTTGTTTTGGTTTCTTAATGTATTTATTGAAACGAGTTCAGTGATTAATTCTATCTTCCATGTTTTGTAAGCGCATTAACGGATAGACGCTGGCCGTTAGTTTTAAAGCCACTCCATATTCAAAATGAGGATCAAACTCTCTATTATTGGTTAAGGTAAAAAAGACTCTTATCATATCACTTAATCTATAATTTAAATTTAATATTATTGACAAATAATGTTTAAACATACTTTGAGTATACCCATATTATTATTAAATTGATTTGAAATATAGATAAATTTAAGTAAACATGAGAAAGGATTGACATATATAAAGCAACTTCAGAAAATTCAAAGGGATTCTTTAGCTATCTTAGTTGGGTAAATTATCCAAAAATTCTGCAATAGGAACCCAAAAGCAACTTTGAATTTGATGACCTTTTTGCATGAGAGAGAAAAAAAAGCTTTATTAAACATGATAAGGTACTAATTACATCATTCATGCTGATGAATATAATAATTTATTACAACTTTTTGGTATTTTCTATATTAATTTATAATTATCTTTCTCAATGATATTATATGTTAAGTTGTCTATTTAAAAATATAATTGTTGAGTAATTTTCTTTGTGTCTTATTAAAGGAAATATTTGGGTATTTATACATATTATCATTGTTCATTATTTGATTTTACTGTTCATGACTTAACCCCACTATTAATAGGATTGACACTATGAGTAGGCCTCGGGCATGTTGGACATGTGTACCGTTCCAGGTCCCATGTTAGAGTTCGCGGTCCCATTCCTTGGGTGTATGCGAGCTGGGACCGCGAAATCCCTTCGACTCTTGCGAGCCAATATCGCGAGCTCCCTTCAACTGTCCTCTCACTGTACATCTCGTGTGTATCTATCTAGTAGGGTCTGACCAAGTCGCGAATAGACGACCTAAAACTTTTTTGGGTCTTAGGTCAGTGAGTCTTCAGTCAGTGACTATTACTGTATGATAATAATATAATTTAGTATTGATCTGATAACTAATATATGATAGTATTGTTTTTAATCATATCTTTGTCATGGGTCGAGAGTCTACCATCGTATTAGCCTCGACAGCCGACACTTTTGCTTGCTTTTCCTAAATAAATAAAAAAAGCCCAAAATTTTGGATATTTGAAGCTTTTAAAGATGCAATTGAGGACCACAAAGGCACCAATTCAAATGGGTAGAAATATTCTTTAAGGAGCCCAAAATCAAATTCCAAGGTTAAGGAAAAAAAAGGGAAGAAAACCTTTAAATAAGTAAGGACAATGGTCGCAAAGGTGGGGTCATATTCTTCTAATTTAGGCCATAAACCTCACGTTTGCATATAGGCCAGTATTTATTCAAAATCGAAGAAAAATAAAGAAGGTGCTTTCATGGAACATGCTTTTCACCGACCTTATCAAGCCTTTGTCCAATAATATCCGAAGCTACTACCTCTTGCATGTTCTGTTGTCTCTACATTTTTATCCTTTTTTTGCTACCTTTAATTTACATTTAGCTTTAATCCAACTCTAATTTTTCTATTAAGATATGTATGTTGCATATGTGACATTGGCATCTCCAAGTCTTGCCCATTATTTTTCTTCTCATTTTCAATAGTTTTATGGAAGCTAGGAGATCAACTTATAAGCAGTAAAAACATGAGATCTATATTTGATGTTGTTTTCGGTGTTTATTATTTTGTTCCTATTATTGTGCTAGAGTGTGTGCACAACTTATAATCAAACATATTTATTTATCTTTGATTAAATTTGAGCTTTATATTTGATATAGTATCGATGTATAATTCTGAAATGAAAGTAAGCGAATTTATTTTTAAAATTTTTTAGATGATACGTTAATATTTAATTTACTAAAGAATCGTCAATACATGTAATGGGAAGCTACTGTATCTAAAAAGTTATACATATTCATACTCTTATGCTCCAATCTAATTGAGAATATGTTGTTTTGCATCACCGTGGTGTTAGTATAAATCTCCGGTGAGGAAAATCTCAAACACACGAACGAAACTCGAACAAAAAATGAAGAAATAGGACAAGGCTCCAAGGCGTGTATCAAGCCACTATCTTTAATGTTATATTCACCCCACCTATATTTGATGTGCAAAAGAGTTTCAAGTAAATTAACCTCGAGGATACAATGAAGCCAATTACTATTTGCGTTTTGCACTGACGAGAATAGTCCACTAAGCACTGAGCAATTTATAACAAGAAACTCAATTTGTACAAAAAATTCCTGCAGTAATTCTTTATAGAATAATCTAATAATATTAAAAGAATGGAGGAATGATAAAAAGAATATTAGAATTTGTTGGTCTGATTTTCAAATGAAATCTCATTCCTATTTATAGGAATTTTCATGTCTCTTTATAGAGACATATTTCAATAAGTGTCTTTTTTGAATCATAATATCTTCAAAAAGACACATAATTATTCATTTAATATTATAACTATTTAAATAATATTATTTGAATAGTTATAATTTTATCAAAAATCAAGTGATATGACTCTTAAACTATAATCAAAAGATTTAACTATAAATATTTATAGTTATTGGAACACTATAAATATTTGAAAATGTTCCAACAATCTCCCCACATTTTCAAAATATTTTAGATTTTGATATTCTTGGAAATGAATTTGCATAAATGAATGTGTCTTACGATTGAACCTTCATTTAGTGAAAACATGTTAAAGTTAATTGAAATTGCATGGTAGACTAAGCTTTGAACCAACTATTCCATTTGATTAACCGAACACATCTCACACAATGATTTCAACATTGGTTAATGCATAGTATCCAGGGACACTATTATGGCCACGTGTTTATGTCCTCTTTTCATGAGTGCTGTCAGAGCCAAGCCCTTGAGCTCTTAGAAGCGGTCACACTTCCACTCACATAGGTAGATCCCATCAAGAGTGTTCTCGTAATTATAACACTCTAACATATTTATGTTATGGATCCATTAAGAGTACATTACTCATCTTTTCCTTATCATTACGGGTACCTAGCACTTTAATCTTAGGATGGATTTATTTATAGTGCTAACAGTCAGATACTAATGATGTACTTTGTCTCATTGAACTCAAGACTTGACGTTATACCAAGCGTTGAGTTGAGTTTCCATCCTGGGTGACTCTAATTAATGGGCTTGAGTCTCATCCCTTTTGAGGTCCTGTTGACTATATCTCTAACAAGACTTTTTGTTAAAGGATCCGCCAAATTTTCATTTAACCTCACATAATTAATAGTGATTACTCCACCAAAGATTAATTGTCGGACGTAGCTATGTCTTAATCTAATGTGTCTAGACTTTCTATTATATACTTGACTATATGCCTTTGCTAGAGTAACCTTACTATCACAACGGATAGAAATAGGTGAAATTGACTTGGGCCATAGAGGTACATCATAAATAAAATTTCTTAATCATTTTCCTTCTTTAGATGTAGCGGCTAATGCAATAAATTCTGCTGCCATGGTGGAATCACTAATACATGTTTGTTTCTTGGAACTTGAAGAAATGACTCATCCACCAAGTATAAAGATCCATCCACTAGTAGATACATGATCTTCCAAACTTGTAATCCAACTAGCATGCGAATACCCTTCTAAAACTAAAGGATATCCATTATAAGACAATCCATAGTTAACAGTTTTCTTTAAGTACCTAAGTACTCTATTCAAATCTTGTCGATGCAAACTACTCGGATTACTTGTGTACCTACTCATTTTTCCAACAGCATATGCAATTTTTGGTTTTTTACAAGTCATTATGTACATGAAACAACCAATCAGACTTGCATATTTCAATTGATCAACTTTCCTACCAGCATTAGATACTAATTTTATTTGAGGATCCATGGATGTAGATGCTGATATACAGTTGAAAAGATTAAATTTTTTAAGCACCTTTTCAATGTAATGTGATTGTGATAAAGCTATAGTATTTTCATCTCGGGTTATTTTAATCCCAAGAATAACATCTACTACATCCATATCCTTTATAGCAAAGTTGTTTGACAAGAATTTCTTTGTATTTTCCATGTTCCAAATCCGTGCAAAAAATGAGCATGTCATCTACATATAAGCAAATTATGACACCTTTTCCATTTTCAAATTTGCTATATATGCACTTATCAGATTCATTTATTTTATAGCCATTAGCTAAAACAACCTTGTCAAACTTTTGGTACCATTGCTTTGGTGCTTGTTTAAGTCCATATAGAGATTTAACAAGCTTACAAACCATATCCTCCTGTCCTAGAACAACAAATCCTTCCGGTTGTTCCATGTACACTTCCTTTTCTAATTCACCATTTAAAAATGTAGTTTTAACATCCTTTGGTGGACAACCAAATTATATATTGAGGTAAGTGATATTAAGAGTCTAATTGTAGCAATTCTTGCTACTGAAGCATATGTATCAAAGTAATCAATACCTTATTTTTGTGTAAAACCTTTGGCTACCAACATTGCTTTTAAAATTATCAATGGTTCCATCGACCTTCATTTTCTTTTTGAAGATTTATTTACAACCTACTGGTTTGGAACCCGGTGGAAGATCAATTAAGATCCAAGTTTGATTTCCCATTATTGAATCCATTTCATCATTTATTGCTTCTTTCCAAAAAGTAGAGTCTTAAGATTTCATTGCCTCTTCAAATGTAATAGGATCAGATTCCGTATTATAACAATAATGTATCTTATTGTATATCCTTTCACATTTTCCTTCTACAAGAAACATAATGAAATCTGGTCCAAAATATTTGACCTTTTTAATCCTTTTACTTCTTCTTAATTCTTGACAAGATTCATCATTATTATAAATTTGTTCCAATGAAATCTCATTCTCATTTGAAGAATGAATTAATTGTTGTGGCTGTAATTGTATTGAAATAAAATAAAATCTATTTTAATAAAAAGTAACATCTCTTGATTCAATAACAATATTAATTAAAATTGAATCATTTGGTTCAATTACCATGAACCTATATGTCTTGCTATTATGTGCATATCCTATAAATATGCATTCAATTCCACTTTCACGTAACTTTTTACGTTTAGGTGTTGGAACTTTGACAATAGCTCTACAGCCTTAAACCTTCAAATAAATAAGGTTTGGTTTCCTTTTCTTCCATTTTTCATAGGGGGTTATTCTAGTTTCCTTGTTAGGAACTCTATTCAATAAATGACTAGCTGTTAGAACAACTTCTCCCCAAAAACCTTGTCCAAGACCTGAATATGATAATATTGAATTTACCATTTCAATCAAGACTCTATTTTTCCTTTCAGCTACACCATTCTGTTGTGGTGTGTAAGGGCCTGAAAATTTATGGACAATTCCAGTGGATTTAAAATAACTTGGATTATAGTATTCTCCACCTCTATCCAATCTTAAGCACTTGATAAATGATTCACACTGAAGTTTAACTTCAGATTTATAAACTTTAAATTTATCATGCGCTTTATCTTTTGAATGCAATAAATATACATAGCAATATCTAGAATAATCATCAATGAAATTAACAAAATATTTCTTTCCACCTAATGTAGGAGTATTATGAATGTCATATAAACCACTATGTATCAAATCAAGTAACTTTGTTTTCCTTTTAACCTTAGGTAAAATGTTTCTTGTAATTTTAGTCAACATACATGTATTGCATTTTTTAATATTATTATTAAAAATAGGAATTAAATCTAACTTATGCATGTCATTCAATTTTCTATAATTCAAATGACCTAATCCATAATGCCATAAACAAGAAGATTCAACCATATAAGCAGAAATAGTATTTTTATTCTTATTAATAATATTGAGTTTGAACATGCTCTCATACATATATCCTTTCCCTATAAAAATTCCTCTCTTAGACACAATAAACTTATCTGCCTCAAAAATAAGTTTGAAACCAAACTTATTCAACAGACTTTCAGACACTAAATTCTTCCTAATTTCTGGTACATAATATACATAATTCAATGTTAAAACCTTTCTAAAAGTGAATTGTAGTTCAACAGACCCTTTGCCTTTGATTATTGCGGTGGAAGAATTTCCCATGTACAAGACATTGTCATTTTCACATTGTGAACTTTGTGAAAATGCTTGTCTTTGCACACATGTTTGGTTGCTCCGGTATCAATCCACCATGCATTATCATCTTGTGTCATATTAATTTCTGATATCATTGCAATAAACTTTTCATTATTATCAGCCTTATAAGATGAATTCTTCTTTAAAAACCGACATTCATTCTTGAAATGTCCCGACTTACCACAATGATAGCATGAACCCTTTTGTTTCTTTTTGAACTTAGGTGCTCTATCAGTTTGTTTGAACTTTCTCTTAGATGATTTAGTAGTCTGTACTTCCTCCGTAACATGCACTTTGGCATTTTTAGAATTTAGGTTTTGATCTTGCTTTCGATATTCTTCTTCAATACGAAAATGATTTGCCAAAGCCTCAAGAGATATTTCCTCTTTCTTATGTTTTAGACTTCTTTTAAAGTCTTTCCAAGTATTATGGAGGATACAACAATCATTTCATCCATTTTCATATCATATTGCTTAAATTGATTAAACATTTTTTCAATATCACGAAATTGTTCCATAACAGAACGACAATCAATCATTTGATAATTATTGAAACGTCTGACAAAAAATTTCTTACTTGTAGCATCTTCGGTCATGTATCTTGTCTCCAATTTGTCCTATAATTCTTTAGCGGTGACCTCGTTTTGGTAGGTGTCAAACAAATCATCAGATAAACTATTCAATATGTGGCTTATGCACATGTAATCAGCATTGTCCCATTTTTGCCCTTCTCGGGTTGCAGCAACAGATTTGTTTTCATTCTCTTCTGGTCTTAGAGTATAAAAAACATAGGCAATCCTCAAAGTTGTTAATAAGAAGTGCATCTTTTTTTGCCATCGTCGGAAATTTCCACCATCAAAACGATCAAGTTTGACAAAGTTGGAAACCAACTTCTTTAGTGTTCCACTTTCATGTATTGTGGTAGTCATCATGAAGTATAACGTTAAAATTGTTAGTACAAATCTCCGGTGAGGAAAATCTCGAACACATGAACGGAACTTGAGCAAAAAATGAAGAAATAGGACAATGTTCCAAGGTGTGTATCAAGCCACTATCTTTAAGGTTATATTTGCCCCTCCTATATTCAATGTGCAAAAGAGTTTCAAGCAAATTAACCTCGAGGATACAATGAAGCCAATGACTATTTGCGTTTTGCATTGACGAGAATAGCCCACTAAGCACTGAGCAAATTGTAACAAGAAACTCAATTTCTACAAAGAATATTTCTGCAATAATTCTTTATACAATAATCTAATAATATTAAAAGAATAGAGGAGGGATAGAAAGAATATTAGAGCTTGTTGGTGTGATTTCCAAATGAAATATCATTCCTATTTATAGGAATTTTCATGTCTCTTCATAGATGCATATTTCAATAGGTGTCTGTTTTGAATAATAATGTCTTTAAAAAGGCACATAATTATTCATTTAATATTATAACTATTCAAATAATATTGTTTGAATAGTTATAATTTTATAAAAAATCAAGATATAACTCTTGACCAATAATTAAAAAAATTAACTTTTGATTGATTACACCATTTCATTTATAGTTATTGTAACACAATAAATATTAAAAAATTGGAATGGCATGGAAATGAAATTTGAAGATGATGCATCAAACAGGTTCTTGCTGCCGTGGATACCTTTTTGTACTTTTGTCGACTGATAAATTCATTTACAGCTATGCAACCATCACCATTAATAAATTATACAAACTCCACTACTATATGAATCTTCTCGCTTTTCCTTTGTTCTATATATATCTTCAAAAGCTTCTTCTTGGTCTCTACTTGCAGTAACTCAAACACCAAATCCTTTCCTTTAAGCTATACTGATCAATCCCAAATCCATTTTTTCCCATTTCATTTACTAGGGAAGGTAGCCATGAACAAGTTCAAGAAATCTCAAATTCTGACACTATCTATTGTAGCAGCACTTTTATTTATTGCACCACTTTTATCTTCATCCTTGAGGCCTACTTATCTTTACTTTATCCTCAATCTTCTTATCATATCACTCGGAGCCGAAGCCGGGTTAGGATCAGTGTTTTCTAGGCCTTCTTATGCTGCAGCAAGACCAGTTACAACCCAAGAAGCTAAGGGTAATGTTGAAAGTACAGATGTTGCTGCTCCTACAGCAAGCACTGAAAAGAAAGGTAATAAAGTTGTTGAGAAATCTGTGTCTGAGAAGAAGATCATTGTTGGGTCTATCAAGGTGGATAAAGTAAAGAAATGCCCTTCAACTCCAAGCCTTTTCTTTATAGGAAGTGGAGAAACTGAAGCAGAAGCTGTTAATAGGGAAGAGCTAGAGATGGAAGAAGAAGAAGAAGGAGATGTTGGAGGGCTTAGTGGACCTGAGTTGTTTACCAAAGCTGAGATTTTCATTGGCAACTTCTACATGCAGTTGAAGATGCAGAGGGAAGAGTCTTGGAAGAAGATCCATGGATTTTATCAAAAAGCCTTTTAAGTGATCTACTGCTCTACAAATCTTCAGCATATCGTATGGTATTATAATTATCTTGGTCAGTATAGATAATGCATGATTTGCTCTCATTTTCCTGCTTTCCAAGCAGGTGAATGGTTAGTCTCTTTCAGGCACTTCAAACCATATTTTACCTTGAGGTGTCATGAAAACAAGAGACATAGATTTCCAAGAGTTGTACATATATATAATATTGCAGATATATAATTTAGGATTTTGCCATATTTGTAACATTATTTGTTAAAAATGTTAAGAATATCAGTTCTTGAAATTTGATGGTACTGGTGTTTGCTCAAGTAAAATTAATATTTGACCCGTTTATCTGACAGAACATAACATAGACTGGTCAACTGGCCAATGAGTTTCTTACCTTAAAGAAAAAGTCCTATAGTAAGTACTCAATAATCTCTTTTGCTATGTTGATTGATATAATGGAGTCTTCAACAAGCTCTTGGTGCAAGTAAACCCGAGATTTAGCTAAATGGTTTCAGCTTTAAGAACCGATTTAAGATTCAAATCTCGACATCTGCAGTCTCCTTTCATACGAAAAGTGTACAAGTTAATGCAAAGGCCACAGTGAACATGTAGTGTAGGTTGATTCACCCTCTTTATCCAGACAAATTGTCAATTGATGGTAATAAATGCAAGTGCCAGATGCTTTGCTTGAAAAGAAAGCTGTTCAACAACCTTTTGATGACCAAATATTTTTATGTGTGGGGTTAACTTGCCTGGAATTAATGTTGTCTTAAAAAGATTTTATCATTTTAGATGTTTCCAAATTTTCTATCATAGAAATGTTACAACCCCCTTTCTTCACTTATGATTTATGTTGTAAAACTCCACTTGTGCCGTGTGGCCTGTGGTGGTCCTAGCTGTGGCTGCTAATGTTGGAACCTTATCTCTCTTTTTTTCTTTCCCCTGGTTCCCTTTGATATTCTTGTGGCATTTTCGGATGAGGACAGCCACTCTTTATTATGTAAATTCGTATATGTGTTTGACACAGTATGCTGATTTCTTTTTAAATGGATCATTTCTTTATATTTATGTTCGAAAATATGGATATGGATAACTAAAAAAAGAGAGTGAAGAATCAAGTCTAGAAACTAGCCTTGAGAAACCTTTTATATGAGTAACATTGGGTAATCACTTTATCCTTATCCGATTCCAGCATAGAGTATTTATTTATAGCATCATTTCATTGTCTCAAATTTTAAATCATCTAATGTGAAAAAATAAAAAAGTGGAGCATGAACAGACATGTCCTTTGGGTGTACATCTATGAATCTGTGTCTCTTGATATTTGTCTTTCTCTTAAGATCATGCAAATAGCATTGCAAGAATCGTGTCCACTACAATATACTATCTACTTTTATCTTCAATTTTATTCTTTGAGAAAAGATGCCTCGATATGAGAAGGATGACATTTATTCTACAGTCACAGTCCTAACTATAAGAGCTTTTGCCCATTTTGGCCTCTTTCAGTAGACCCTTGATGTTGGAGCAAACATCCCTCATTCCTCGAAGGGCTAAGGCTGTAAAATTTCCTACTCTTCGAAACCAAAAACCTTAGGCAAATTTTAAGGCCTAAGATAGAGCTTTTATATGGCAGTCTATAATCCATCATCCATCATTCTTTTTGGGCCTTAGTGAATGTGGGCTCTTTTAGAATAAATTAATATAAGAGTAAACTACCTAGTTGGTCATCTAACTTTTAGTCATCTAACCGTTAAATCTTTTACAGTGACTGATTGTATACACCAAGTTATGTCCACATCATATTTACACTTTCATTCTGGTCACCCAACTTCTAGATCACTTCCATTTTGGCCACCAAAATATTTTTTTTAGTCTTGACCCGAATAAAAAAATGATTAAAGTGAAAAAAAAAAGAGAGAATAAAATAATACATTAAATTTTTTAAAAAATTATACTTGTTTATCCCATTGTTCAAAATTCAAATTTTTTCTTTTTTATTTTTTAATATTAAAATTTAAATTTCAAAACATCAAAATCAATTAAATAAATTGTTGCACTTTTTATCCCTTGATATTGTCAACCAATTTATTACTATAATATTTAAACTAAATAAATAAATAAGTAAATTAATTAAATCAACCTCTAATTTTTACTCAAATAACTTATATTTAATAATTCCATGTTAAGATAAAAGTAAAGGAAAAAAATCATTGCAATTGATTAAATTAATTGTTTGCTCTTCATTTGAGTAAAAAAAGTGATGAAAATCATTTTGAGTTTTGTTTGGCATGGAAGATAAAATTAATTAATTAAATTAATTGCAAAGTATTTTTCTTCGCTTTTAGTTTAGCATTGAAGATTCAAGATCATATAATCAAAAGAAATTTGGGTTTCATAAACAGTTATTAAAAATGAGTTATTTGATTTTATTTTAATTTGGAAACATAAAATAAAAATTTAAAAATTAAGAGATTAAATTAAACTAGTTTAAATATTATAGTAACAAGTTGGGGTTTTAAATGCATTATTTTAGTTTATATCGCCTTTTCACTTTAATCCTTAATTTATTTTATTTGGATCAAGACTTAAAACAAAAATATTTTTTTCGGTGACCAAAATGAAAGCGACCTAGAAGTTGGGTGACAAAAATGAAAGTGTAAACATGATATGGACATGATTTGGTGTGTACAGTCAGCCGTCATTAAGGATTTAATGGTTAGGTGACTAAAATGAAACCATCCTAAAAGTTAGGTAACATAATTACAAAGATTTTATTTTAAGTGATCAAAATGAAAACACCCCTAAAAATTGGATTATCAGCTCAATAATTTACCCTAATATAAATTATAAATCTTCCCCATTAGCTGCCCCATTTGACCCAGTTGTCCAATTGATCTAAACCTTCATTTAAAAAGGAGTTGGCAGCCATTGTCATTGCTGAGGAGATTAGGTGACTATGTTTTCTATGAATGGGGTTGAGGCCCCTGGTCCTGATGGCTACACAACCAAACTCTTTCAAGCTACATGGGATATTGTTAGGATGGATGTGGTGAAAGCTATTTAGTTTTTCTTTCACTTAGGAGAGTTGCCTGTTGCTTTCAATTCTACCATTATTGCCCCAATTTCGAAGGTTCAAAACCTTATGAAAGTCACTGACTTCAGGCCAATTTTATGTTGCAACACTGTTTATAAATACATTACAAAGTTCTTACAAAAACAAACAAAAAAAAAACTCTGGCCGCTATTATTTGTTCAAATCAGAGCGCTTTTCTTGAAGGAAGGGAGTTAATGAACAATGTTTTGCTAGCATAAGAAATTATGAATGGATATAGAAGGAAAAATCTTTCACCAAGGTGTGCTCTCAAGGTGGATCTTAGGAAGGCGTTTGATTCACTTGAATGGGGCTTTATCAGTTTATTTTAAAGGGTTTTTGGTTTTCCAGTGGTGTTTAGGAGTTGGATTATGGCATGTATTACTCACTCTAAGTTTTCAATTCCTTTAAATGGTGGGTTAGTGGGTTATATTTCATGAGCTAAAGGACTAAGGCAGGGAGATCCATTGTCTCCCTACTTGTTTATTCTTGGAATGAATGCCTTGCCTTGTTTACTCAAATTGGTTAGCTCTCAAGGGGTTTTGGAGTATCATCCAAAGTGCAAAAAAGTTCAACTTACACATTTGTGCTTTGTAGATGTTAGGATCAACCCGATTAAGCAACGAACAAGTAAAAGTAGCAGAATAAATTGAGAAATTGGACACACAAATTTAACGTGGAAAAACCCCTCCAAAGAGGATAAAAACCACGGGCAAAGATAATTTTACTATAATGGCAATGAACAGAAGAGTACAAAAGATGGAGATAAAACTAAACCAGAAAACCCGAAAACAAAGAACCCTCAAAACGTAAACACAAAATTCTCTAAATGTGTTATGAGTTCTAATATCTAATGGGTGTATTTTCTAAGGTTGTAAAAGAGCCTATTTATAGGCTAAATTCATAGGTCAAATAATAATAAAATAATCTAACTAATCAGTGTTTGATTGAAACAAATAAACAGAGTTTAACTAGAAGATTACTTCTCAAATTTGACTGAAATAGGAGTCATAATTAACAAATCTCCACCTTGACTCATATTTCCACAATGCCATCTTTGCCAAAGCCCGCCACGAGCCTATCTTGAACCATGCAGGGAATTAACTGAGTCGAATCTATGCTTAGAAACTGGAAGACTTCTAGCCTTCGACTTGTACACTGCTAAATCAAAACTAACTCGGGTTTGATTTTCACGAACACAGTGCCCTAAATTTTCAAAACCTGCATCCAAAAGAGAACCTCTCTTCAACGAAACGATCATACCTTTTTCCCTTCTATGACCAAGTTGCCTCCGCTCTAAATGAGTTGACTTCGACTCTGTAACGGATGAGGGACGTTTGATTTCACCGGTCACTGTAGAACCTTCCAGAATATAAAGACTGCCAGTTCTTTTACCTTTTAACAAAACGAGAGCTCCACGAGATACTTTAATGCCGCTCGACTCAATGTTGATTCTGCATCCTTTCAAGTCTAAAATACTCAAGGAGATGAGATTCTTTCGTAAATCAGGTACATACCTGACATCTGAGAGTGTCCTAATCGTCCCATCGTGTATCCTAATTTTAATAGTACCAATACCAATTACCTTACTAGATGAATCATTTCCCATGCACACAACTCCACCTTCAACCGAACTGTATGTGGAAAACCATTCTCTATTGGGACACATGTGGAAAGAACATCCCAAATCTAGGACCCACTCGGACATGAGCTTGGAGTTATCGCTCGTTGACACTAACAAAAAATCATCGCCGCTTTTATCGGACAAATTAGCACCAGCTACATCTTCCTCGTTACTCTCGTGACTCTTTTCTTTCATGATTTATAACAATCTGCTTTGACGTGATCTAACTTTTTACAATAGCGACACCTTTTGTCTTGTTTCTTTGATGCTATCAAAATAGAAGCTTGCCTATATGTCTTGCTATCCAAATGAAGCTCATTGTCGAGTTTGTCTCTACTCAACAAATGACCCTTCACATCTTCAAGCGAGAGTTTATCTCTGCCATAAATCAGGGGCTCCCTGAAAGACTTGTATGAAGGGGGTAAAGAACACAATAATAGCATAGCCTGATCTTCATCGTCAATATGAACCTCAATATTATTTAAATCATTTAAAAGAGTAATGAATTGACTGATGTGATCTCTAAGAAGCTCACCTTCGTTCATGCGAAACATAAATAGACGTTGTTTCAACACTAAACGGTTAGCCAGAGACTTAGTCGCATAAAAAGTTTCTAACCTTTTCCACAAGGCAGATGAGGTCTTCTCTATCAATACCTCCTGCAATACCGTATTCGCGAGGCACAACTGGATTGCAGACAAAGCCTTTTCATCAAGCTCTTCCCATTCTGTTTGATTTAGATTCTCAGGCTTTTTCCCGGTAACAACCTTTTTCAAGCCGGTTTGAACTAGAATTGCCATCATCCGAACTTGCCACAGATTGAAATTTGTCTCACCATCGAACTTCTCAATTTCAAACCTTGTTGCTGACATTTCTGAATGGGCTGATCTATGAAAATTGAACTAGCTCTGATACCACTTGTTAAGATCGACCCGATTAAGCAACGAACAAGTAAAAGTAGCGGAATAAATTGAGAAATTGGACACACAAATTTAACGTGGAAAAACCCCTCCAAAGAGGATAAAAAACCACGGGCAAAGATAATTTTACTATAATGGCAACAGAACGAAGAGTACAAAAGATGGAGATAAAACTAAACCCCGAAAACTCGAAAACAAAGAACCCTCAAAACGTAAACACAAAATTCACTAAATGTGTTATGAGTTCTAATATCTAATGGGTGTATTTTCTAAGGTTGTAAAAGAGCCTATTTATAGGCTAAATTCATAGGTCAAATAATAATAAAATAATCTAACTAATCAGTGTTTGATTGAAACAAATAAACAGAGTTTAACTAGAAGATTACTTCTCAAATTTGACTGAAATAGAAGTCATAATTAACAGTTGACAACCTGCTAGTTTTTACCAAAGGAAATTGTTGTTCCATTCGAGTTGTTTGCATTGTGCTTGATTTTTTTTCATAAAATTACAGGGTTGCAAATGATTTCTTGTAAACATGAGGTTTATAATTCTAGTATTAGCGGTGCTTGTTTGGGTGAGATTGTTGAATAAACAAGTTTGAAGCTTGGGAAACTACCTGTAATGTATCTTGGAGTACCCTTAATCACTAGGAGTCTCAAGAGGAGTGATTGTAAGGTTCTTGTGGAGAAGGTAACTAGCAGATTTAGAAGTTGGGCTGCTAAAAGTCTCTCATTTACTGGTGGACTTCAGTTGTTGAATTCAGTAATTTCCAGTTTGCAGAATTTTTGGTGTAGAATTTTTTTTCTCCCTGCTAAGGTGCTTAAAAATATTACAGAACTGTGTAATGCCTTTCTTCGGAAAAGGGGATGAGACTTTAGCTAAATGAGTAAAGGTTAGTTGAGGAAATATCAGTCACCCCAAAATAAAAGGTGGATTGGGGATAAAAGATTTGTTGGTTTGCAATAAAGCTTGCAGGATGAGGAACTAATTGCAGCTTCTTGTTAAGGTAGGGTCAATTTGGGTGGCTTGGATTAAAGAGTATATGTTGAAAGGGGTAAATGTTTGGCATGGTCAGCCACTCCAATGGCATAACTGAGCATGGAAGAAGATTTTGAAAATTAAGAGATTCTTTTCTTTCTTTTGAAGATCCTTTTGCACCATACAAAGTAAGAGTTGTTTGGGATCTGTTAAGACATAAAAAAGAAAAGCTGCTCTGGCATAAGGTTGTTTGGGAAGGGCTTTCAAGTCCTAGACATGGTTTTATGCCATGGCTTGCCATTCAAAATAGACTTCCAACAAAGGATAGATTGGCTTCTTGGGGGTATCAACTACACACTGTGTGTGCGCTATGCAGTGAGGGTAAAGAAAGTAGAAACCATTTATTTGTCTCTTGTTTATTTGCTAAACGAGATTGGAAGTTTGTGCTGATGGCTTGTAATGTGGAGCAATAATTTTGTTCTTGGTAGAAGCTTCTGGATTGTATACAAAGGCATGGAAGGGGAAATCTTTTTGCTCTATTGTTTTTCTACTTGCTTCGAATTCATGGAAACCTTGGATGTAGGAACTTGTTGAATGTTTCAAATGTAATGTTTAGGGATTGGGGACTAATTGAAAATTAGGTTTCTCTTGAGGTTGTGTTTGTAGCAAAACTTTACTAATGAAAATACTTATCCAAAAAAAAATGTTATTAAATGGATTATTCACAAACAATATATTTAATTATATAAACATAATATTTATAAAATTTTATATATGAAGTATATAGTTACTCATTTTATATATAATTAAAATTTGATATTTTTTGTTTTCTTCATATTCATTTTACAATTTATTTTTAGGATTTGTTACTGTCTCTACCAATAATATTATTTCTAATGTTCGAACTTACATTTTCCTTTAGGAGTACAATACACCTTACTACTACACTCATTAATATTTGTTGATTATAAAATTTAATATTTAAAACTAAAATAATATAAATATATTACTTTTTACTTTTCAGGAACAATACTTCAAAGATAAAAGCAATTCGAAATAATCTTTTAACATTTTCATTTTAATTTATTATTATTTTATTAGATGGGGAAATGAGTTGGCTTGAACTTTGGTTTTGATGTCGACAACATCTTAAGAATGCTAGTTAGTTACCACTAGTGTCACGGGACAAGATCTTTCGTCTCGCGATCCGTGCGGCCTTAGGCGGTTCATTCGTCCAAACTCGTCTAAGAGCCTTTACTCAAGTGAGGATTCCTTAAGAACTCCTCCAAGGCACTAATTTGTATAGTGGAAGCAAACTATGCCAAAAGAAGCTACAAAGAACAACAGAAAGCCACAGAAAAGAATGCACGAGAGGTGTTTGAGTAAATGCTCTCAGAATTCTATTACTCTTAAGAATTCAACATACAATGGAATGATTTACAAGTGGGGGAGGGGGGAGGCTCTCTATTTATAGTTAAGCTCCCCCAAAATCGATAGACAAGATTAACCATATCCCTTGATCGACTCACTTTTCTGGCCCTTCCACGGGTCTCCATTGGTTCACTCTGACCAACAACTTCTTTCAACATTCCAAAAGTGTCTTCGAACCAATAGCTCTGATACCACTTGTCACGGGGCTAAATGATTCCCATCTTATCAACATACCTCCACGGGGCGCATCTTGTGCCATGGTCACGGGCTTTGCACTTTGGCCCGTGACACTAGACCATGGCTAAATAACATCATTCTTCTTCTCTTCCTCTTTATTACTATTAAATATCAGGGCTCACCTTAAAATAGTATTGTTTTTATTTCGATCACTTAATTTTTTTTTGTCAATTTAGTTACCGCCGTTATTAAAATTGACCAAAATGGTCACTTAACTATTAAACCCTTAGCGGATTGTTGACTGTACTTGCAAAAAAAGAAAAAAATATTCATTTAGTCCCTTTAAAAATTACAAAATTTTTAAGTTATTCCCTTAAATCTCCATCGAAAACCCATATTAATTAACATAAAAAAATACTAGATCCAGCCTCCGATATGCTTCTACAGCTGTCTTCCCCCACTATCTCCTTCGTTTCCTCTTCCAATCTCGACACTGAGGTAAATTTTTTAATTCCATGTTTTCCCATTTATTTATTTTCCAATCAAAGTCAATGGCGACATCAACGGTGGAGGAAGAGGAAGGTATTGAATCAATGATGACATTTTTTAGGGTGGAAACCATGACAAAGTTTTCTTGTTCGAGTAAAAGACGACGAGCGGATATGATGGTGACATCATAGAGGGTGGAGCTACGATAAATCGATGTGTTTTCCTTTGCCTAAGCATAAAAAATTACTTCACGGGTTTAGCAACGATGTTAATTGAAATTTTGTAATTTTTAAAGGGACTAAAAGAATATTCTTTCCTTGTTTTTTGCAGGTCCATTCAACAATCCTATAAGGTTTTAATGGCTGTGTGACCATTTTGGTTAATTTTTTATCGACGGTGACTAAATTGACAAAAAGAATTTAAGAGTGATCAAAATAGGGTAATCTCTGATGTAATTTACCTTTATTATTATTATTATTATTATTATTATTATTATTATTCTACATTTAACAAAAGTTTGAATCAAAATTTTTATCCATAAGCCAAGATTTGTTTTGGGTAGTAGTTAAGCTTCAATGTCACACCGTGTTCAAATTGTGTCATTTTCATTCTCCCTCTCTTAATATTTTAATAATAAAAAATTAGTGTTAATGTACCAAATGATACGTGGATTTCGCATTATGGTTCAATGTGATACCTATATTATTTTTATTCCAATTAGATACTTATTTTTTACTTCTCAAATAAAGTAGTATATAAATTTAACACCATTAAAATTTAAAATTTTATCCAATCAACATTTTACTAGTGTTTTTTGATTCAATGTTTTTTTTTTTTTTTTAAATAAGTTAAAAACTTAATATTTTTTATTACTTTTATTATACATAATATAATATTAATAATTTTAAAAAGAAAAACTTAAGTAGGAGAACCAAAAAAATTGAAGAACCCATTGCATTTTTTCCCTGCCCTCTTCCTCTCCCTCTCTCTTTCAATCTCCATTTGGTACATTAAATCAAAATATTATCTATAAATATGATTAATCCTATAAATAATAAAACTTAGTAAATGACAAAATTAATAATATAATGAAAAAAAAAGATATTAATTATTCAAAAGATTTCTTGTACTTCTGTATATGTGTGAAATAATTAGATTTAAATTTTTTAATCATCAAATATAAATAAGTTTTGGATTGTTTTAACCACCAAAAATATATAGAAGCTAGAATGAGCATTGCAAGTTTTATAATTTCAAATTGATGGTAAATAGTGATGTTAAAGTGTGGGAGCCACGAAATGAAGCCAATAAACAAGCAACAACTATCAGGAATTAGTAATTAGTAATTAATAATTTAAAAACTACTGGTCAACTATCAGCCACCAACAACCTTATTCTAAAAATATAAACCTAGTTATACAACAAACTATTCTTGAAGAACATAATTCAGCAATGCAGCTGAAGTTTCCCTTTCATTGGTTAATTATGCCTTACAAAGATCCAAATGCTAAATATATTATATGATGATTGGAGGCTAACTATATGAAATCTGAATATTTTATTTACTTACTTTTGTTTGAGGTTTTTCAAAGGCATTCATTAGTATCAAACAGTTTTTTTCTTTTTCTTTTTGCAGGTTGAAAGATGATGGAGAAGGAATCAAGGAGGCTGGTAAATTGTGCAACTTTACCTATCTGTTTAGTGTTAATCGGTCTGGTTTATGCTACGTTTTTTCATTCTAATGACACCATTCTTGAATCATGTAATCATCCTTTAGCAATTAAGTATTTTGGTATATATTTCCGTTTATATATTATTGGCTGATTTGAGACTCTTTGGAAATGAAGGGGGCAATCCCTGCAGTGAAAAGATCAATATTGATGCAGTTGACCCTCAAGAATTTCTATTAAGGAGGCTTGTTAGAGGTTATCTCTTCATCTCTTTCATTTTTTTAGAATTGAATACATGCCAATTCGCAATCAAAAGTATATTAAGACCATATATTATATATATTGTGTTGCGTGGAACAGGAGATGATCGAGTTCAATTAGACTCCAATGGATTTTCATGCCGCGCGGATGTTCATACACAAGTATGCGTTGCAAATAAACCAGTAAGGATTTACAACAAAGGGTTGACAGTTTATGTGCCATCTGATTCTGACCAACCTCAAGTTAAGAGAATTGTTAAGCCTTACGCAAGGCTGGAAGATGAAACCGCCATGAAACGTGTTTCCCCAGTTCAGATACTGCATGGGAACAACACCATTGATCCACCAGCCTGTAATTTCACCCACAATGTCACAGCTGTTGTCTTCTCTTCCAAAGGCTTCACAGGCAATGTTTTTCATGAGTTTAATGAGATTATCATCCCTTTATTCATCACTACTCGCCATTTCCGATCCAGAGTACGGTTTGTAATCACAGATTTCGAGCTTTGGTGGGTTCAGAAGTACAACAGATGTCTATCTCACTTGTCCGCTTATGAGGTTATAAATCCTGGAACAGATGATGGAAGCGTTCATTGTTTTCCAGGGGCTGTTATAGGGCTTACATACCATGACAATCTAGCCCTCAACTCTACTGATATTCCAGGAGGTTATTCCATGTTTGATTTCAAGCAGTTCTTGAAAGAATCATACAATCTGAAAATAAACCATGTGTCTGAGATACAAAAGCCAATGCTGATGCTTATATCACGCCGTAAAACGAGACGGTTTTTGAACGAAGATAAAATGGTGGAGATGATAATGGAACTAGGCTTTCAAATCACAAGGGTGGAACCGGAGTGGATGTACAACTTGGACGAGTTTGCTGAGGTGGTGAACTCTTGTAGTGTGATGCTTGGAGCCCATGGTGCTGGGCTAACAAATGAGATATTTTTGCCCACTGGAGCAGTGATGGTTCAAGTGGTGCCACTGCAAAACGAATGGGTGGCAACCACCTACTACGGTGGACCAGCAAAGGAAATGGGTGTCCGATATTTAGAGTACAAGATTGAACCAGAAGAAAGTTCGTTGTTCGACACTTATGGCAAAGATCACCCTGTGTTTACTGATCCAAAATCTATAATCTCTAAAGGATACTATGCATTCAGGTCTGTGTATTTAGATCAAGACCTAAAGATCAATTTAGAGAGATTTAAGAAGACACTTATTGAAGCTAAGCAAATTGTTGAAAGCTCAACTCCCATTAATTGATGAATGTAAATTTGATCAAGATACAGCAAGAGATTTAGCTTATACAATTCATTTTATTTCACAAGACTGCCAAGAAAAGCAAGGAAATTTGGCTTAAATGTAGCACAATTCTTTATCATAGTAAACCCATTTCAACTGCATATTCTACTTTCTCAAAAGTTTGATATTATCAAACATCCATCCTTTAGTAGCATAATATTATCCAGTATTAACATTACCTCTTCCAAGATTTGAAAACATATGCATCAAAACAATTTGCTTAACCAAGCTCCAAATTAGGCCACACTCACACCAGCTACTTACCAACCTAAGCCATTTGGGTCCAAAATTTTGATTAATTACTTTATTCTAAATTGAATTAAAAATTTATAGCTTCTATTGGACTTGGCATAAATAAAGGTGAAACTATGATTTTGGGTTTAATGTTTAATTTGGGTTTTTGATCTCTTGCAAGTTACTTGTAATTGGCCAATTTAGCCGGGGCTAATAAAAGGCCCAAACCAATTAACTCAAACAGAAAAAAAAATAAACAAAATCAAAAATAAAATTACAAGCCCAAATAAAAATTACAAATCCAATTACAAAAAAGGCCCAGATGGCCCAAAATAATACAAAACCCTAACAGCCCGTTAGCCCACAACCTAAACTAATTTTTAGTAAGAAACCCTAGTAGCCTAGCCGCGCCGCTTCTCCACCTGCCGCGTCAGCGCGCCCATCGCCCGAGGACCGCCTCCCTTGCACCGAAATGGCAAGGGTTAGCCTTTCTCCCCTGTTGACTTCCCCAATACCTGCAAGCAAAGCAAAAAAGGGACAAAGACGAACACGCAAAGAACAGTAACGAGACAGGAAAAGAAAAAGAAAAATAATATATGTAAATGGTTATAAAAGCCAGATCCATCGATGTAATTTTTTACAGAAGAGAGCAATAAAAAAATAGTGGTTCAAATACAAGAAAAGAGAAAAAGCAAATCAAAAAAGTCTAACGAAGGTGTTTTTTTTTTTTATATCTATTATTTATTTATGTTTATTTATATATTTTTTCGCTTGTTTTTTAAAAGAAATAAACAAAATAAAAAAAGGGATCGAAATCTTACCCTTTTTCTCGCGTTTGCGCCGTCGTGGGGAAAGGAGGCCGCCTTTTTAAAAAAGGGCATTTTTGGGATCGGGGAGTTAAAAAGCAAAAAAAAAATAAGATTTTTTTCTCTCCGGCCACCGTGGACGGCGGCGCCGTCACCGGTGACAGGTGGCCGCCATGGTGGCCGACGGCCGGAGCCATGCCCGGATTCTGGGCTTTGCCCAGAGAGAAATGGAGAGAAGAAACTCTTTTTTAAAAGCATGGAACAAATGATTTTTTTTTCTCAAAATTTTTGCTTAAATAGCACTAGTGAAACGACGCCGTTTCACTCAGCCCCCCAAACGCCTAAAACGGCGTCGTTTTGGGGGGCTGACCCGATTACCCGACCCAATAACCTTAGGTTCCGCATGTTTTTGTTACTAGGGTATAATTGCAACCCTAGTCCTTCCTCTTTTTAAGCGGTTTCCAATCCGGTCCTATTTCCTTTTTTTTTCCTTTTTTTAAATTTTATCATTTAATTTCGTCCTTTTCCATTTTGGTCCTTTTTGAAACAGTGCGTTTAGGGAGTTTGGGATAAATTCCCATTTAATCCCTATTTCTTTTCGCGCATTTTATTTTGATCTTTATTTCTATTTTATTAGTTATTTTTTTATTTACAATTTATACTCCCTAATTTCATTCTAATTTCAATTTAATCCTTAGTTTATTTAACTTCAATCCTTTTTACAAGCTGTTTTATTTTATTATTTACTCATTTATTTATTTATTTAATTTCAGCCTTTCATAAATTTATTTTATTTTATTATTATTCATTCATTTATTTATTATTGCAATTTTAGCCTGTCATGAAATTTATTTATTTTATCTTATTATTATTTACTCATTTATTTATTTATTATCGCAATTTTAGCCTTTCATGAATTTTTTTATTTTTACTTATTTACTTATTTTTATAATTTATACCCCTTAATTTCATTTTAATTCCAATTGACTCCTTTATTTATTTAATTTCAACTTTTCATTTTCATTATTTTATTTATTTATTTATTATTTATTTGACCTTTATTTTATTTTCATAATGTTTGCACTTCCATCTTATTACACATTATTATTATTATTATTATTTATGTTAATATTATAATTATTGTTATTATTATTATTATTATTATTAAATTGTTATTTTTTATTTATTTATTCTATCATCATTATTGTCCATTATCATCATTTACTAGCATAATATTTTCGTTTTATTGATTTATCCACTTGTTATGTCATCTTTTTTATCCGTTATTTTATATTGTGCTAATACTTGTGCTAAGTGTTACATTCAAACATATTTGTCCGTTTTTACACCATACCCGAATAAACTAAAATACTAATTCAAGTGTTACGTTAACTTTTGCGCGATGCATAGAAGAAATTTTTAAAATTAAGGCAATGTTCCGTATTTGGGGATTTGAGAAGTCGTATCCTAACTTACGGGATTTCGATTTTCTCGTTGAACCTAGATGACCAAATATCCTTTTAAAATTAAGATACGTGATATTTAATATAAAAAAATAAAGGCAAGCTTATTTTCGAGAATTCGAGACGTCGCGTCCTAACTTACGAGATGTAACTTTTTGTTATCTCGAGATAAGAAAACCTTTTACATACGTTTTGATCTATTTAAGAGATTTTACTAATATATATATATACATTAATACAAAGAGGGATCGTATTTTAAATTCTTCAAATTTTCAATTTTCGACACTAAGACATCAAGTAATCAACTAGGTACCAATTTTGGGCGTCACGAGGGTGTTAATCTTTCCTCGTGCGTAACCGCCTCCCGAACCCGTTTTTTGGACTTTTGTAGACCGAAAAATATTGTTTTAATAAATTAAACCTTTTATTAAAAAGATCAAATTTCGAGGTGATTCGATCCCACCTCATATAAAAAGGATTGGTGGCGACTCCCATTTTTCATTTTTTAAAATAAAAATTCGTGTAGAACCCAATTATTGCCGGGCCCAACCAAATTAAACAAAAATAAACCCAAACCCATTTACAAAAACTACGGACCCAATAACCTAACCCTAGCCCACATACAAGCCCAAAAACTAAAAACATTTTTGAGAAAAAAAACCCTAGCCCCTAGGTGTGCCGCCCCTATCCTCTAACTTGACCACGATCCGACGCTTTGCACCACCGCCCTTGTCACGGCCACCGCCCACTTGCACTGCAAGGAAAAGAAGACAAGACGAAACAATAAAAATCGTGTAAAAATGGCTATAAAAAGCCAAACAAAATACACTTGTAAGGGGTTCCTTTCTTCCCTCTTTTCCATCATCAATACAAAAAAACAGATTCAAGCAAGAGAAGATTAAGCGATAAAAAAAGCGAAGGTCTTTACATTTTTATTTTTTTTTTTCTTTTTGAAATATCATGCTCTACTAGTTCTTTGTTTTTCTTTTCGACATACACATATACATATATTATTTTTAAAAAAAGGAAAAAAAAAAAACTAAAAATTTTACCTTTACCCGCCATCGCACGCTGTGGTGCGTGGCAACAACAACACGGCGACGGGAGCGCGGTCCGACGGCGGAATCCCCTCCTCCTTTTGGACTGCAGAGAAAAAAAGGGAGAGGTTAGTTTTTTTAAGCAAGCAGCAGAAATGAAAAGAAAAGGAAAAATTTGCATTTATAAGGGGATCAAAGCAGCGCCGTTTTGGCGGAAATCCTTAAGCCCCAAAGCGGCGTCGTTTCGCCCTTAACCCGACCGGTCCGACCCGCTCCAGCCAGGATCCGCGCGTTTTGCCGAAAAAATGGGGAATTTATGCGCGCGATCCCTCCATTTCCTCCGTGTGTCCAATTCGGGTCCTCCTCGCGCTGCGCTTAAACACTTGGGGAAATTTGCGCCTCCTCGTCCCGGATTTTTTGCGTGCGTTTCAAATAGGCCATTTCCTTTATATTTTATTTCGAATCAGCCCCAAACCTTCGTTTTAAATACAATTTGGTCCCTCTTTTAATTATTTTGCAACTTTATTATTTACTATTAATATTTTTATTATTACTATTATTTTATATTTTTATTACTATTATCATTATTATTACTTTATTTTCATTATTACTTTGTTATTGTTATTATTTTTAATATTTTTATTATTATCATTTTATTATTACTATACTATACTATTATTGTTAGTATTATTATGATTATTTTATTATTAATACCATTATTATATTATTATCTTTATCTATTTTACTATTATCTATTATTATTACTATCACTATATTTTATATATATATATATATATATTCTTATTATTTATTTATTATCACTATTATTATCATTACCATTATTATTATTTTATGTTTCTTTATAATACCATCGTTATTATTTTGTTATTATTACTCCTCATTTTATTATTTTATTTCTACTATTACTTTATTATGATTGCTATTATTATTACTATTATTTCTATTTATGTTATTATTTCTCCTATTATTATTATTATAAATTGTGTCATTGTTACTATTCTTTGGTTTACTATTATCGCATTTTTATCGTCCATATTAGTGCATCTACTATTATTCTTTGAATCCATTAACATTGTAATTTGTCTTTATATTTTATGATTATATTAACTTTTACAAAATCGAGATCTTTCACAAAGGCAATATTCCGTGTTTAGAAATTCGAGAGATCGTGCCCTAAAGTATTGGGTTTGATTTTTTCTCGTTTAATCTAAATAACCGAATATCCTTTTAAAACAAATACATTCTTAAACCAAAAGCTTATTCTCGAGAACTCGAGATGTCGTGTCCTAATGCATTGGATGTGATGTTTTGTTATTCCGAGATAATATTTTCTAAAACCAAGGCAATGTTACGTATTTAGGAGCTCGAGAAAACGTGCCCTAAAGTATTGGGTTTCCTTTTCTCGTCCATTCTAAATAACAAAATATCCTTTCAATTAAACCCATAAGTCTTGAATAAAAGGCAAGTTCAACTTTAAAGGTCGAAATGTGGCGTCCTAAAGTATTGGATGTAACACTTCACCTTAAAGCGAGACGGCCCTTGGCATACACTTCCAATTTATCCAAATTTATTCTTCAACAACAAGAGGATCGTATTTTGAATTCTTAAGTTTTCAACTTTCGTGAAGTAAGACATTAGATAATCAATTAGGTACCAATTTTGGGCGTATCGAGGGTGCTAACCCTTCCTCAAATGCGAACCGACTCGAATCCACTTTACGATTTTCGTAGACCAAAATTGTGTTTTGATAAATCAATCGATTATTAAAAACAAACACTTTTTAAGGTGACCCGATCACACCTCATCAAAAGGATTGGTGGCGACTCCGTTTTTTTATATATTCGTTTTCAAAACCCACGTCGACCCCTTTTTTTCAAAACTCAAAAAATGGTTACGACAATTCGATTTCAAAAAAATGGTTTCAACATTACTCTTACTTAAAAGGGGTAAATATGAAATGGTTTTTGCATACGCATGTATCCTAGCTTAAACATCTCGAGTTTAAATTTTGTAGATGAAAAAAATAATATTGGGAGAGTTTTCTCTCTTATTTAATAATTTCCTTCAACTTTTTTTTATTTAAATCATAAATTGATATTTAAACCATACTTATTTCCCATATTGATACCTAAACCATTTTTTAAAAAAGTTGATACCCAAGCTTTTTTATTGTTGTTAGAAGTGGTATCTAAACTATATTTTTTTCCCATGTTGTTACCTTCATTAGTTAATCATTAATCAATGATGGCCAACAATGACGTGACTCAATCACTTAGGACATGTGGCATAAAAGCCATATAACACTACAACAAAATAGGCCGACCGCGACATTTTTTTTGACCTAAGACGACGCAAAAAAGGTTGGCATAGGTTTCACGATGCTTCTCCCGACACTTCCAAAAAGGTTGTCTATAGTACAGTTGGCGTAGGCTCCGCGACGCTTTTGAAAAAGCGTTGGCATAAGTCAACATAAGCCGACCTTTATTGAAGGGTTGGGAAAGACCTAGTCAAGGCCAACCTTTAAAAATAGTTGGAATAGATCAATCTAAGGCAACCTTTTAAAAAAGTTGGGATAGACCTTGTCTAAGGCAACCTTTAAAAAAAGTTAGGATAGACATGTATAAAGCAACCCTAAAAAGGTTGGAATAGACCCGTCTAAGGCAACCTTTAAAAAAAGTTGGAATAAACCTCGTCTAAGGCAACCTTAAAAAAGGTTGGGATAGACCCATCTAATGCAACCTTAAAAAAGTTGTGATAAATCCGTCTAAGGCAACCTTAAAAAGGTTGGGATAGACACGTCCAAAGCAATTTTTTTCTATTTTTTATTATTTAAATATTAATATATTTTCATAAATATTTATAGTGAATAATGACAGAAATTGTGTTTTAAATACAACTAAAAAATATAAAATTAAAATTTAATTAAAAGTTGAATATTCAATACAAAAATCGATCCAACAACCAAAATACACTAACAATTAGCCGAACTGTATACCACCCGCATTCAACCCAATGTACAAAAGTAAATAAATAAAAAAACCCCTAAGACGATGGACATTGATATTGATATTGATATTGATATTGTACTACATAAAAGCTAATACAGTCTGAAACTACAACTTCAATTCCAAGAAACTCTATTGATCTCTTATTTCTACAAGGGTAGCCTCAGGTAGTGAAACATCTTCAGATCCAAGTACACCATATACCCTAACAATCCATTTTGTTTACTACCTACTTGTAACATGAAGTCTTCTCTTTTCACCATTATTGCTTCCCAACTCTTCGCTATATTTAGCGTTATCCGTCGAACCCCAGCCTTGCTATAAGCCAATTGCAGACCTCGTTCAACCTCAAACTGTTATAGTAAAATATAGCAAATTCAAAGGTGCATTAGATATGGAATAGCAAATCAAATGAAACATCTCATTTGCTAAGCACAAGGAGACAGCTAAAATGCTCTATTGAGATTTGATGAAGATATAAATAAAGCCCTGTATGCAAACATGATTTTGCAGCTACATTATTGACTGACTATTATAAGATATATAAATGATTATTGACTGACTATTATAAGATAATATTAGTACCAATAGTCATGTAATGATTATTTTTATTTTTCTTGTTTATACGCCACATACATTGTCCTGCATTCAAGCTAGCCAGTATTAGAACAATATATCTTAAAAGGGGTAGCATTTCTGCACCATCCAATCTTTTATTTCTAATGCCATGTGTTTTTTTATTGCTAATGCCATAAAAATCAAATCTACTTTTGGCTAATGACATGTGTTCTTTTATTGCTAGGACTAAGCTCCAGAGCATCATACTCTGTAGATTCATTAACAATATTCATTAACATATCAAAAGCAAAGGGAAAACATAGAAAAGAAAAAAAATCAATTTATCTTGAGAGAAAGTCTACTGCCATAACTGCAGCTCCTAGTTTTGACAAAAACTTGGAAAAAGGAAAGGCAGGAACTTAGTTCAGACAAGATATGGAAAGAAAGAAATGGAGCTCGCTGACTCCCAGCAAGCCTGCTACTATGCAATATAGTGTATAAGGAGTTTGATTTCTTGTTAAATTCCTGGAAAAAAATGGTTCGGATCAATATCCTTTAAATACACAACCATGCAAATAGTAACATGAATAATAAAGTCCTGACAACAAGTTAATCAAACAACATATATCTCTTATTTCCTTTGTGGAAATTTGATTTATCTCAAATGTTAAAAAATTAGGCAAATAGTCAGAACCAACTAATGCCAAGTTGTAAATGATTTTGGAAATTCAAGGCAAATATCCATCATATTCACTAACTCAAAGTAAAGTATATATATTGCCATTTCTCATTGGCTAAGGGAGATTGTTAATGCAGCAAATGTTTAGCCTAAAAGTGTAATGGAATTATAGGTAGGGTTTTATACAGTCGGTTCGGTTAATACTCAAATTAAACTAGTATTAATCGAAGCTTTTAGTTAATTGAACTGAAATTCTTTCAAAAAAGTTCAACCGAACCGAAATATTTCTGTTAATTCGGTCGGTTAATGAATTAACCAAAATTTATGTGTTTTTGTTTTTTGGTTAAAACAAATATAAAACATTAAAAAAATTAACAAAATTAACTTTGATTGAAAAGCACATTTAACCACTGAATTTAACTTCAAAAAGCTTTTCAAAACATAATTAACATACAACAGAAAATTTAACTACAGAACAATGTTTCGATATGATCACTTTCCAGTTCTAGAAAAATGATTATCACCACTATGAAATCTTAAGACTTAACAAAACTTGCTTATACCTAAAATTTATAATGGTCAACAAAATTCAGAATTAAAGTCATAGTCAATCAACTCTTTATACAAAGCATGAACAAGTTCAACCAAATTAAACAATGCATCCAACTACAAAGAAACCAAAGCAAAATCGCCTAATTGAATGCAAATTTTCACTTCTGCAATCATATGTGTAATAGCCCGATTTAGGGACTAGCCGAAACAGTGATCTCAGGATCACTAATCCGAGATTTGAGAAATTAATTTTCATGTTATATTATGAGTTAGAGCATGATAGTATATTTGCATGAGAATTTTGGTGCTTGAATTTTAGCGATTTCATGTGTAATCGCGAAAAAGGACTAAATCGCATGAAGTGCGAAAGTTCCATTCTATAAGCTAAAGGTACCAAATAGCCATAGATTGATAATTGGAGGTCTTTAAAAGGAAATTAGACCCCCAATATTTGCTTGGCCGGCCATAGACTAGCATAGGAGACAAATTTGTCAATGGTGGTCAAAGTTGGTGATAATAGGTGGACTAATTTGACTAGTATTAATAAAATAAGGAAAGAAAAGCTATCATATTTTTTCTCTTTCACTCTTCCACCGAAAATTAGCAGCAAATAGAGGGAAGAAAGCTTCAAAAATTTCAGCACACTAATCTCTTCACAAGTAAGTGTTCTAGTGATCTTTTCTTGAAAATAGTTGTACTTTTGGGACCCCTAAAGCTTAAGCTTTCAAATGAGGGGACTATTGTGCAATATGGTGAAAAGTTTAGAGTTTTTCCATGAGAGCTATCATAGTTAATTGCTGAATTTTTATGGAAGAAAATGAGTCTTGGTTGTTAGATGAACAACTCTTGTGAAAGGTGTTGCCATGAAAACACTTAATTGGACCTTGATGAAAAGGTTACAAATTTGTAGTAATTATGTGAAATGTTGAGTTTTGATGATAGCTATAAGAGTATTAAATGTTCACCTAGGCTTGTTGAAGGTAGAAATGTGATTAGAACTTATTTCCGAGCCTAGGGGCAAAATGGTCATTTTGCCAAAGTCTAGGGGCAAAATAGTAATTTTGCCTAAGCATGATTATTGAAATGCTTTTATTAATGATATGATTAAAATGAGATAAATTGCTATTATAGAGCAAGAAGAACCGAGAATCCCCCTCGATCGGGGAAAGAACAAAGTCTCGGACTAAACCGTCGAGCTAGTTCATTTTGAAATTGAGGTAAGTTTGTATGTGATTAATGCAACATTTATGTTAGCATAATTGAGAATGCTTGATATCATATTGATGCATGACACTCCATTAAATTGATGTTGAATGAGATGTTGAAGTCCTAGTGGACCATGTGAATACGAAAATGCTATCATCGAGATATGAAATAGATAAAGTCCTGTATAAAACCATGTCTAGGACATGGCCTCGGCACCGAGTTGAGATCCCGTATAAGACCATATCCAGGATATGGCTTCGGTAATGAATATGAAAATCTTATAAGACCATATCTAGGAAATGGCATCGATACTTGATGTGAAAGTCCATATAAGACCATATCCGGGATATGGCATTGGCGTTTAGAAGTAACTCCATGTAAGACCACCTCGGGGATGTGGCATTGGCTTCGTCCCTACATGAATGACGTTGAATATGCGTCTTTGACTATCCCTAGTGATTAAAGGGATAAGTAGATGAGTTTAGAAGTAGAAATGAGATTTGTACTAAAGTCATATGAATGAGTGAATACAGGTACTCGTGAATGAGTCACGAAGTAACGATTACGATATGTGGCACGGTATGTGCTAAATAAGGGCAATTGTGAGTAAGTATGGCAAGAAGCCTATGACTTGTGTATGGTTAGTTAATGCCATGGATAGATTATTTTATGAGCTTATTGTTGCTATTTACATCCATGCAAACTTACTAAGCTTTATGCTTACCCCTTTCATTGCTCTTTCTCCTTGTAGTATTGCCAAGATAACTCAAAGAACGAGGACGTAAGAGTTCAGAAATCACACTATCGAGACCACTTTGGTATAACAATTTAGACTTATTTTGAGTATGGCATGTATAGGACTCGAGTATTTTGTTAGGTCGTAATTGTTGGCCAAAGTGTTGGCTTTGTAAGGCATTAAAGTCTTCTTTTTGTAATGGTCTATTAAGTTAGGCCGATACTTGGCAAAATCTTATGCTTAATGAAAGTGATTTTCTTGAAGTGTATGCCCTTGTGTATGGCTGTTGAATTGAGTACTTAGATATGCCTTTGGGTTATGAATTATGTTGAATTGGATTGGTGTTTGTATGTGTGCAATGTAGGGTGGTAAAGGGCTTGGTAGATAGCCATCTAATTGTCCACACGAGTAGACACCCCGGGCGTGTGTCTATACCGTGTGTGACACACGGTCAGCCCTATTGGCGTGTGGATCGATCGTGTGTCCCCTTGCATGCTAGGTTTGCAAGTCAATATGCCCCACGGGTGGAAGACACGGGCGTGTCTAGGCCGTGTGAAGTTAGTCAAGATCGACCACGGGTAGAAGACACGGGCGTGTCTAGGCCGTGTGAAATTAGTTAGGATCGACCACGGATGGAATACACGGGCATGTCTAGGCCGTGTGAAGTTAGTCAGGATCGACCACGGGTGGAAGACACGGGCGTGTCTAGGCCGTGTTAAGTTAGTCAGGATCGACCACGGATGGAAGACACGGGCGTGTCTAGACCGTTTGAAGTTAGTCAGGATCGACCATGGGTGGAAGACACGGGCATGTCTTAAGGGCACATGGGCGTGTCCCTAGACCAATACGGGCGTGTGGCCCCTATTTTTTTGAAAAGTTTCTCGAGTTCGTAAGAAGTTTCCAGATTAGTTCCGATACCTCTTGGAGGTATGTTTAGGGCCCCTTAGGCCGAGTATGTGCAAGTGATGGGTTTAAACGAAATTTTATAGCCCGTTTTGAGATGTCAAGTGAGATCAGTTAGGTAATGCCTCAAACCCGGTCCCGGCTTCGGGCACGGGTAAGGGGTGTTACAATATGGCACTTTCCAAAAGCAAGGCTCATTAAGTGAAAGTTCTCCCATCCTCTACATTCTAGAACATCACCGCATTCTCACGCATAATCTAGAAAACCAAATAGAAATTTAAAGTTCTCCCTATTAAACTCTAGAAATTCAAAAAATAAAAAATTCTCCACATTTCTCGAAACTTATCTCCACTTTGAAGTAAAATGCCCAGCTATATTAAACTCTACCAACTAAAATCCTCGACACTCTTCCTTTACTTTCTCGATGAGAAAATTCAAATTAAACTCCAATCTAAAAAATTTTTTTTTTTTTTTTTTTGCAATTCACTGTTCTCAACAATGATATATCATCCCATTGTCAGATTAGCACCAACTTGAAAGACAATAGAAACCCAAGAGAAAAAAAAAAGCTTAAAACAGAAATAAAAATGGTAGATAACTAAGTGGACCCTAAAAGTACACCAATATTAGCTAAGACATTGAGAAACCTCGTATAATAGAGGGGCTGATGGTTCTATCTACTTGGATCTCTGATAAACCGAAATAATAACATATTTTAGACCCACATTTAGCATGCTTTTGGGTGATTTAAGCCTTGAATTGTGTAATTTGGTGCTCTTAATCCTTTGTTTTCATGTTTTATACTCAGGAAAGCACCGGAGGATGAAAAGAACGAGAAACGGGCTTAAAACGGACCAAATAGGCCAAATCACGAAATCAACACGGCCTGGGCCCATGAACACGGCCGTGCCTCCCAACTCAGACCTGAACACGGCCTGGCCATGATTCACACGGGCGTGTTCCAAGGGCGTGTCCCTGCCGTGGAGAAGAGGAATTTCACTCAGATTTGGATACTTAGGGGTAAAGAAACACATTCCAAAAGCCTATATAAACACCCTAGAGGCCAACTTTCAAGGGGCGTCCAGCTAGGCCAAGGAGCCGAGCCAGAAAGATCAGATTTGTGGAAATTACTCAAAGGATAGCCAGTTGATTCATCTCAAGAAGCCAGAGTTATACTCAAGACGGAGGATCTCTCTTCAATTCCTTCAGGGGGTTTTAGAGTTTTTCTTATGTTTTGTTTTATCTTTTCTTTTGAGATGTATTCCATTATCGTTATGAACTAAACCCTCAAATACCTGAGGGGGATGAAACCTAAGATGAATCGTGTTATCGGTTGCTGAATTATATGATAAATATTTGATTTGTTCTTAATTATGTGTTCTTAATTCTTGTGTTGATATTTCAGGATATTAATTCGAGTTTGATGTGCTTAGGTGGAGGAGCAAAAGTCCCCGCCTAAGAGTAGATCTAGCATAATTAAGCGGAGTTGATCGCACACCTAGACATAGGGTGGCGAGATTTTTGCAGATTAGGATGAAACCTAATATGGGAGTCCATAGATCGAGTTAATGCAATCTTAGGGTTTTAATTAGAAAGAGATTTCAATTAATCAACCTAGGGTTAGGCGTTAGTCGCCTCGAGAGAGAGGGTTAATATACATTAGGGAATCTTACGGATCAAGTCAAATGAATAAATAAATGCAGTTCAGAGTTAGATAACAAGTGAAGTCTAGGTGGATTCTTCCTTGGGTATTGTTTTAATCAATTGGTTTTTCCCACAAGTATTTCCCTAATTTCATTCTTCTTGTCTCATCGTCTTTAGCTTAGTAGTTAGTTAATTTTCTAGATTAAACCGATTCACTTCAATTTTAAGGCTAAATAATAAAAAGAAGGTTAGTATTAGTACTTTCGGTTCCTTTGGGTTCGACAATCCGGTCTTGCCACTAAGCTATACTACTGTTCGATAGGTACACTTGCCTCAATCGTTGTCATAGTTAGTTTTTAGGTTTGATCATTCTCATTATAAATTTTAAGACTTTGACATCGTATAAAACAACGATCAAGTTTTTGGCGCCGTTGCCTGGGAACTGAAATATGAAGAACGCTCTATTTTTATTACTTTAGCCATTTTTATTTTCTGTAATTTTACTCTTATTTTGTTTTCTATTTTTATCTTTCTAAATTTTAGTCTTTGCTCCTTGTAGGTACCTCTAGTTTATGACTAGAAGGAACCCGACAGGACATTTAATTTACGATAGTGAGATCGAAGCAACCGCTCACAGAAACCAAAGAGAAATTAGGTGAAGTCTACAATACACAGAAGAAGAGCAAGAAAACATCATCAATACCACCAAAGAGATGGACCAGAACAACCCACCACCTCAAGAGATGGCCGAAAATCATGCTCCTCGAACTATGTATGATTATGCTAAGCCTAGTTTAGTTGGTACTGAATCTAGTATTGTTAGACCTACTATTGCTGCAAATAATTTCGAATTGAAACCTAACACTATATAGATGATACAACAGTTCGTTCAGTTTGATGGTTTGTAGGATGAGGATCCTGACACACACTTAGCGAATTTTCTGGAATTCTGCGACACTTTTAAAATTAATGGCGTTACTGATGATGCCATCCGCCTTCGATTATTTCCCTTTTCTTTTAGAAATAAAGCCAAACAGTGGTTGCATTCTCTTCCCCGAGGATCAATTACTACATGGGATCAAATGACCGAAAATTTTTTATTAAAATATTTTTCGCCGGCCAAAACGGTCAAATTAAGGAATGATATCTCTTCTTTTGTGTAGATGGATTTAGAAACACTTTATGATGCATGGGAGAGAAGGTGCCCACACCATGGATTACCCTTGTGGCTACAGGTCCAAACTTTTTACAACGGTGTGAACCCCTCAACTAGGCAGTTGATCGATTCAGCGACCGGTGGAACTCTGAATAATAAAACACCTGAAGCAGCTTACAAATTTATAGAGGAGATGTCCCTAAATAACTATCAGTGGCAAGTCACGAGGACAAAGCCCACGAAAGCTACCAGTGTTTTCAATCTCGACGCAGTAACCATGCTATCGAATCAAGTAGACGTGTTAACTAAAAAAATTGATGGTTTGTGTAATTCCTTGCAGGTACAACCCGTTATGCAGTGCGAAACAAGTGGAGGTGTGGCGAATCCTGAGTACCCACCCTACAGACATGGCATAGAAGGCGAACAAATGAACTATGTAAGTAACAATTTCAGATATCAAAATAACCCTTATAGCAATACTTACAATCCAGGTTAGAAGAACCACCCCAATTTTTCATGGGGTGGTCAAGGAAATCAAAGACAACAACACCCTCCAAATTTCCAACAAAGAATAGTACCACGGAAAAGAAACCGAACCTTGAGGAGATGCTGACAAAATATATAGCAGCAACAGAAACATGTTGCCAAAGTATAGAAACAAAACTTGAAAAACAAGAAGCATCGACACAAGAGCTCAAAGATCAGATTGGGCAAATCACCAAAATCTTGACGGAACGACCACAAGGTAGATTGCCAAGCAACACTGAAACTAACCCAAGGGAGAAAATTCAAGCCATATCAACTAATGATACTGTAGGGTTAGATGAGCCTCATTTAAGACAAGAGAATGTGGTAGAAGAAGGTAAGGTTGAGGAAGAAAGTAAAAAGCCAAAACCGGTAATTAAAGAGTAACAACCTCGTATACCATACCCCAAGGCAATGAGGAAAGACGACATAGAGGAACAGTTCGGTAAGTTTCTTAAACTTTTAAAGAAATTACATATTAACTTACCATTACTTGAAGCTCTTTCGCAGATGCCAGATTCAAGGAAATTCTTAAAAAAGCTTTTGACAAACAAGCGAAAGCTAAACGAGGAATCGCATGTGGAACTCAACGCAAAGTGCTCAGTAATTCTCCAAAATAAATTACCACAAAAATTAAAAGATCCAGGGAGTTTTACAATTTCATGCTTAATTGGTAGTTTATCTATTGATAATGCGTTAGCTGATTTAGGGGCAAGTATAAATGTCATGCCTTATAAAATGTTTAAACAACTTGGTCTAGGGAAACCCAAACAAACTAGGATGAGCATTCAATTAGGTGATAAAAGCGTTAGAATTCCTAGGGTATAATCGAAGATGTGCTAGTAAAAATTGATAAATTCGTATTCCCATGAGACTTTGTTATTTTTGACATGGATGAGGACAATAGTATCCAATTAATTCTAGGAAGGCCCTTTTTAGCAACTGCCAGGACTAAAATTGATGTCGACGCAGGTGAACTCATACTCTGTGTAGGTGACGAGACAGTCACTCTTCAAGCTCTCGATTCGGCTAGAACATCAAGCAAACAAGGTGAGAAAGTAAATTCTATTGATAACTATTTGGTTAACCCTTCTTTACAGGAAGCACCACAAAAGAACACAACTAAACCCGATCCTAGACCCAATGCCAACAAAGAAACAACTCTTGAGGATCGAAGGGATCAAGTTGATGAACTAGACGAGTGGAAGACACATTTCAAGGAAACACTAGGAATACACGAAGAGAAACCGAGGAAACCACCAGACGAGCTCGTAGGAGCAACAAATCACTTTAAAATAGGAGACCAGGTATTGTTAGATAAAACAGACCCTCGAATATCCCCTCCTGACCCTAACACAAACAAAAAAATCCCTTTTAGGGTAATAAGTGTTTTCCCATATAGAACAGTCGAGGTAAGTAATCCTAATTTTGGCACTTTCAATACAAACGCATCTCGACTTGAACTCTGTCATGATAATGAAACTGATAGCATGAGGAAGGACTTTCAACTCCTCAAACCACCCTGATGATGCAAACGAGAGGTAAGTCTAGCTTAAGACTTTAAACGAGCGCTTCTCGGGAGGCAACCCGAGCACTAACTCCATTACCCTTTCTATTTTATTTCATTTTATTTTCACTCTTAATTCTCCTTTGCAGCAACTAACTATAAACTAACCAAGGCCAATTTCCATACCACACGGCCTTACACACGGCCGTGGCCGTGGCCGTGTGGATGCACCGAATCTCCGTACTGACATGGCAGAGATGGTACGAGTCAGGACGAATCGTATCTTCAAATCACAGACCCAACTACCCCGTCACGGCCGTGCGACATGGCCGTAGCCGACACTGAGGGAAGACAAATGGGCTCTGATTGAACACCACGGCCATGCGATTCGGCCGTGGTTGACACTATTTGACCCTACATGGGCGTGGTGACCACGAAACGGGAGTGGGAGAAACGAACAAAACACACACGGTTGTGCGATACGGCCGTGTGACCCAGCATGCCCACGGCACACGGGCGTGGGAAGGCACCAAACCCCAAATTTCTATTTAAACCACCCACCCCCCCATCCATACCATTTTCTTCCATTCCATTATTCAGAATTCTCCCCTTTCATACTCTTCCCCCTTGGTTATTACTAAAACCCTTGAGCTCCACCACATCCATGTCAAATAGGCGGAAGGATCCCAGTATAGTCTCCCTATGGGAGACCGATCTACATAAGTTCATGTCGGCCGCTTCGTCTAGTCGAAAAGCCAAGGGTCTTTGAGACTATTTAGCTTTTAGTTTTCTTTTCTCATCTCTTTTAATTTCCTTCTCTTTAACACTCTTATGCTTAATTTAGTTTATTCTATCTTAATTTCTTGGTTTTAGGTTCTAAAGGCTGCTAGGGAATCGCACCTCGACCACGACCACCACTCCACCACAGCCTTAGAAACCACACCCACCTCGCGAACCCTCTAACAATACGGACTCTTCGGTCCATTAATCTTTTCTTTTAATTTTATTTCACTTTTTATTTTCCTTCACTTTAGCTCGCTTTTCTTTAAATATATAATTAGTATAGTTTGAATTATTATTATTATTTCTCAAGCTAATTGCATTTGAGCTACCCAATTTCTTCATCTAGCGCAGACCGTGGGCGGCCACCATACCACCACCAGAGACGCCTCCTCCAACTTATCTTTCACCTCCAACGCAAGGAATCCATCCAAATTCAGGGAGTTTCACTTCTCTACATATATCCTTTAATTTTCTACTTAATTGTTTATACATATATCTTTGTACATTGAGGGCAATGTACATCTTAAGTGTGGGGGGGGTGAACAACCTAAAAGGTGCCTAATTTTTTTCATCATTCTCAATTTCCTGAAATTAGGTGCCAAACTTTTTGCATTATTCTCAAATCCTGAATTATGTCTTGTTTCTTAAGTAAGTTTCTCATATTATGATTAGAATGAAATTTCCTGTGATTTATGATTTTTATTGATATATTTTGGATTAAGTCATTGATAATTGTGCATTGATAATTTAAACTTTAAGATACTAGAGAATCAAGCATGATAAGTCTATTTTTCAGGATTAAAATTTTTTTCTAGGTTGTTTACCTGAATGTGAATATTACTTTGAAGTTTGAAATCTGCTAGGGTGACATCAAAAAGCCACAATTTTTTGTGAGATGTTGAGCCTTATAGAGCATATATTCTTTTTCTTGCTCACTTTATTGATTAAGAGTGTGTCAACATTGATTTGTTATTCTAGAACTTGCATCGATTATACAGGTCAAGACCACACCTTTGATTTGGTATAAGAAGATGATAAAGGAACCTAGGTTTTAACCCACTCACTCCACTAAAAGCCTACCTTCATAAGTAACCCCTAGTGAACCCCGTTTAATCCTAACAACCCTTTTTATTGACTCACCCACTAATATTATCCCAAAACCCTTTGTTTTTATTATCACCATTCCTTTTGACTACCCGTATATTGAGATCAGATTTGACAGATTGCCTATTTATTTTGATATTAAATTTATCATTTATTAAATAATGATTTGTTCTTAAAAAAAAGCTCGTATTAGTAATAGTATTATTATTACAAGTTTTCAATTGATGTAATTACTAATATTCAGTTCGTTGTTTCCAGTTAGGTAATTTGTCAGAACTATCTCGATTCTAACCTTCTAATTCAGCCTATATCCACACCTTAACCCAAGCCCCGTTACAACCCTGTTAAAGACCTTTTGATTTGTGCATCATTTCATATTATAGTGGTGGAGATTTGACTCTCATGCAAGCCTATGGGATTAACTTCTCATGTTTGACTTATGAGTGCTTTTTCTTGAACCTTAAACACCTCGAGTGATTTGAGTGAATCTTTAGTGAGGATGTCAATCCTTGTCGATTTTGAATCAAAGGTAATCATTCAGATGAGGGGAAACACCTATGTTTTCATGCTACAAAAATATATGACTTAGATTGTTTGAATCTTTAGGACTCTTTGAGTTGAATTATCCATGTATAAATTATCTATGAATTATGATGAGACATTGTTGATGAGAATTATGAACTGAGGAAAATAAGTTCTTAATTATAAGTTGAGAATTTTGCTTGAGGACAAGCAAAAGCTTAAGTGTGGGGGTATTTGATAAACCGAAATAGTAACATATTTTAGACCCACATTTAGCATGCTTTTGGGTGATTTAAGCCTTGAATTGTGTAATTTGGTGCTCTTAATCCTTTGTTTTCATGTTTTATACTCAGGAAAGCACCGAAGGATGAAAAGAACGAGAAACGGGCTTAAAACAGACCAAATAGGCCAAATCACGAAATCAACACGGCCTGGGCCCATGAACACGGCCGTGCCTCCCAAATCAGACCTGAACACTGCCTGGCCACGATTCACACGGGCGTGTGCCAAGGGCGTGTCCCTGCCGTGGAGAAGAGGAACTTCACTCGGATTTGGATACTTAGGGGTAAAGAAACACATTCCAAAAGCCTATATAAACACCCTAGAGGCCAACTTTCAAAGGGCGTCCAGCTAGGCCAAGGAGCCGAGCCAGAAAGATCAGATTTGTGGAAATTACTCGAAGGATAGCCAGTTGATTCATCTCAAGAAGCCAGAGTTATACTCAAGATGGAGGATCTCTCTTCAATTCCTTCAGGGGGTTTTAGAGTTTTTCTTATGTTTTGTTTTATCTTTTTTTTTGAGATGTATTCCATTATCGTTATGAACTAAACCCTCAAATACCTGAGGGGGATGAAACCTAAGATGAATCGTGTTATCGGTTGCTAAATTATATGATAAATATTTGATTTGTTCTTAATTATGTGTTCTTAATTCTTGTGTTGATATTTTCGGGATATTAATTCGAGTTTGATGTGCTTAGGTGGAAGAGCAAAAGTCCCTGCCTAAGAGTAGATCTAGCATAATTAAGCAGAGTTGATTGTACGCCTAGACATAGGGTGACGAGATTTTGCCGGATTAGGGTGAAACCTAATATGGGAGTCCATAGATCGAGTTAATGCAATCTTAGGGGTTTTAATTAGAAAGAGATTTCAATTAATCAACCTAGGGTTAGACGTTAGTCGCCTCGAGAGAGAGGGTTAATATACATTAGGGAATCTTACGGATCAAGTCAAATGAATAAACCGTCTGGTTCAGAGTTAGATAACAAGTGAAGTTTAGGTGGATTCTTCCTTGGGTATTGTTTTAATCAATTGGTTTTTCCCACAAGTATTTCCCTAATTTCATTCTTCTTGTCTCATCGTCTTTAGCTTAGTAGTTAGTTAATTTTCTAGATTAAACCGATTCACTTCAATTTTAAGGCTAAATAATAAAAAGAAGGTTAGTATTAGTACTTTCAGTTCTTTTGGGTTCGACAATCCGGTCTTGCCACTAAGCTATACTACTGTTCGATAGGTACACTTGCCTCAATCGTTGTCATAGTTAGTTTTTAGGTTTGATCATTCTCATTATAAATTTTAAGACTTTGACATCGCATAAAACAACGATCAATCTCTGTCTCATCTTTCGGCGCTTCCTCTTTAATCTTCTCATGCACTTCTTCTTCCACTGTTACATATCATGTAAGATGCCATAAATGAAACATTATTCAAAGATCTATTGTATAAATAAGAAAAATTGAGACAAAAAGGAAAACAGTATTACCTTGGCTCTCATGGTTATAGGATAAAAGGAAACTTGATGCCGCCTTCTCGGTTATTCGTTGAACCCTAGCCAGATGCAAAGGCAGCAATCAATTGTTGGCAAGGATTTTTACCATCCACATGTATCACTACTAGGTGTCATAGGATCTTTTTTCTCAGTCGAATTGCGACCAGATTTCCTAGAACTCCCCTTTCTCAGCTGAACGGCAATGCAGCAGAAGGTCGGGGAAAATCTAAGGGATTTGGGGATTTTGATTTGGGGAAAAAAATAAGGGATTTGGGGAAAATTTTAGTGGAAAAAAATTATGAATTTTGGGAAAGCAAAAGCAGTGTGATTTTGTTAAAAATAAAAGGGTATTTAGCGGCTTCATTTTCTGTAGTGTTAGGGGAAAATTTAGGGTTTGGGAGAAAATTTGTAGGGGAAAATTTTAGGGGAAAAAATTAAAATGGCGCCATTTTGATTAAATTAAAATGGCGCCATTTTGATTAAAATAAAATGATTTTTTCAATCCAATTTTCTTCTTTGTTTTTATATTTGAAAGGTTTAATTATTTCTTAAATTCCTTTAAATTAAGTTTGTTTTGTTCCAAACAATATATTTAATTTGTAAAATTTTATAATGGTGTACGAAAATAATTTTAAATAATTGGAAAACTCGAGTTGGATATGTCTTCCTGATGAAAAATACGTAGTTTTTTTTGTATTAAAGAAGACGGAGCTTATGATGTTACGATAGAATCGAACAAACCAGAAGAATCAAATCAATCCGAAAGAAGTTCATGGTTGGTTAATTATATTCCTTTGACTCTTTATTTTACTTGAAGTATTCGTGTCTGAAACTTGTTTCTAACACGAGCACGGACATATGACATTCTAAGAACCCTACAAATAAGGGTGAAAAAAACTTGATTAAAAATAGCTTAGTTCTGGTTGACATCGATTAACTGATTCACTGACCAAACCGTTCTTTAATAGCATTGGCTTCTCCTTCACTCCCTTCTTCATTTGATCTTCCCTAAACTCTAAACACTACATCTGAAACCCTAAACTCAAAACCTAAAACCTAAAATTCTAAACCCTAAACCATAAATCATAATCACTAAATTCTAAACTATAAACCCTAAATCATAAACCTTAAACCCTAAATTAATTAGATAAAATTTAAATATTATATATTCTTTCAGTATTTTAGGAAATTTAAATAACACTTTCAATTAACTAATTAATTTTGTTTCTCTAGAGATGCATGGGTTAGCAATTTTTTAAATTTTAATATATATAAAGTTTATCTATTGTCTCTTAAATAATTTAAACTATAATGATAATTTTAATATATTCAAATTAATATTATCTCTTTTACAATTATATAAGAAATTATTTAATATTTAATTAAAAATAAATTGTATTTTAACTAATATAAATAAACTAGTTAAATAATAAATAGATAGGGAGCAAAACGACGCTGTTTTGTTTAAAATAAAATATTTTTTGCAGCGTTTTTTAACCTTAAAAATTAATATAATAGCAATTCTTTAATTTCTAATTTGATTATGAAACTTTTTCCATTAACAATGATTCTGGTCATCAAACATGTTTTAACCTTAAAAATTCATCTTTAAAGAAAAACAATAACAATTATGTCTAATATGAATATGGCCTTTTCTATGCTTGTCATGAAAAATGCAGTGAGGATATATGAATCTTAAACCTTATTCTCACTCGAAGCTATTAAGTCATTTTTAATTTGACTATATATAATTATTAACACTCATTATGTAATTTTTTAAGAATATGCATATTTTAAATCCAAAGATATTAGTTTAAAATATTAATACCATAATTTTTTATTTAATATAAAATTAATTTATTAGAAAAGTGATATAATTATATATACAATTATAAAATTAGTAATTAGTGGTATATCGGGAGTTAGGACATAAGAGTTTTTCTTTTCATATGGCAACACTTTTATATAGTTGGGAAAGGTATAACACAAGTTGGCATAGTGTTGGACAAAACCAACTCTTATTTAAGCGTTGCCTTAGGTATGCATATCCCGACCCTTATACAAAGAGTTGGCCAAAGCATATGTCAGTAAGTCTATCCCAACACTTAGGAAAGTGTTGGCCCAAAAGTGTCGGCATAGTATTGGACAAAGCCGACTCTTATTTAAGTGTTACCTTAGGCATGCATATACCAACTCTTATACAAAGAGTTGGCCAAAACGTATGCCGACAAGTCAACCCCAACACTTAGAAAAGTTTCGCCATAGTGTTGAACAAAATATAAGTGTTGTTTTAGGCATGCATATCCCAACTCTTATACAAAGGGTTGGCCAAAGTGTATATCAACAAGCCTATCCCAACACTTAGGAAAAGTGTCGGCCCAAAAGCGTCGGCATAGTGTTGGACAAAGCCGACTCTAATTTAAGCGTTGCCTTATGCATGCATATCCCAACTCTTATATAAAAGAGTTGGCAAAAGTGTATATCGGCAAGTCTATCCCAACACTTAGGAAAGTGTCGGCATAGTGTTGGACAAAGCCGACTCTTATTTAAGCGTTGTCTTAGTGATAAACCGTAATATATACATATTTTAATCCCACATTTAGCGTACTTTAGGATGATTTATCGCTTGACTTGTGGAATTTGATGCTCCTAATCCTTTAATTTCATGTTTTATACTTAGGGAAGCATAGGAGGATGAAAAGAACAAGAAACGGGCTAAAAAAGGACCAAATGGGCCAAAATAGGAAATCAACACGGCCTGGACCCAAGCCACACGGCCGTGCCCCTTTAGCAGGCTCGACCACGGCCTGGAATCGTTTCACACGGGTGTGTTGCACGGGCGTGTCCCTGTCGTGACAAAGAGGAATTTCACCCGGAATAGGGTACTTAGAGGCAAAGAAAGACATTCCAAAAGCCTATATAAACACCCTAAAGGCCAACCTTCAGGGAGGTGTCCAGCTAGGCCAAGGAGCCAAGCCAGAGAGGTCAGAATTGTGGGATTTACTTGAAGAAAGCCAGTTGATTCATCTCAAGAAGCCAAAATCATACTCAAGACGGAGGATCTCTCCTTCAATTCCTTTAGGGGGTTTTAGGGTTTTCTTATGTTTTGTTTTATATTTTCTTCTGAGATGTATTCTTTTATGATTATGAACTAAGCTCCTCAGATACCTGAGGGGGATGAAACCTAAGACGGATCTTGTTATTGTTTTCTGAACTATATGATAAATACTTGATTTGTTCTTAACTATGTGTTCTTAATTCTTGTTTTGATATTTCAGGATATTGATTCAAGTATTGATGTGCTTAGGCATTGGAGGAATGTTCCCTGTTTAAGAGTAAATCTAGCATAGTTAAGCGGAGTTGATCGCAACCCTAGAGATAGGATGACGAAAATCTGCCGGATTAAGGTCAAACCTAATATGGGAGTCCATAGATCGAGTTAATGCAATCCTAGGGGTTTTAATTAGAAAGAGATTTCAATTAATCAACCTAGGGTTAGACGTTAGTAGCCTCAAGGGAGGTATTAATATAAATTAGGGAATCCTACGGATCAAGTCAAGTGAATAAATAAATGCAGTTCGAGTTAAATAACAAGTGAAGTCTAGGTGGATTCTTCTTCGGGTATTGTCTTAATCAATTGGTTTTTCCCACAAGTATTTTCCCCAATTCATTCTCCGTGTCTTAGCGTCTTTAGCTTAGTAGTTAGTTAATTTGAGAATAAACAACAAATCCCTTAATTCTTAGGCTAAATAATAAAAAGAAAGTCAGTATTAGTACTTTTGGTTCCTTTGGGTTCGACATCCCGGTCTTGCCACTAAGCTATACTACTATTCGATAGGTGCGCTTGCCTCAATCGTGGTGATAGTTAGTTTCTAGGCTAGATCATTCATTTTATAAATATTAAGACTTTCGACACACGATCAAGTTTTTGGCGCCGTTGCCGGGGAACTAAAATATTAAGAACGCTCAATTTTTATTACTTTAGCCATTTTTATTTTTGCAATTTAATTTTATTTTGTTTTAAACTTTACTAATTTTTCTTCTTTTATTTGTTCCTTGCAGGTACCCCTAGTTTATGACTAGAAGGAACCTGACAGGACCCTTAATTTACGACAGTGATATTGAAGGTACCGTTCGCAGAAATCATAGAGAAATAAGGGGAAGCTTAAATTACATAGAAGAAGAGCAAGAAGACGAAAACAATACTACCAAAGAATGGCTGAGAATAATCTGCTACCTCCAGTGGTGGCCGAAAATCATGCTCCTCGAACTATGTATGATTATGCTAAACCTAATTTAACAGGAACTGAGTCAAGTATTGTTAGACCTGCTATTGCTGCAAATAATTTTGAATTGAAACCTAACACTATACAGATGATACAATAGTTTGTTCAGTTTGATGGTTTGCAAGATGAGGATCCTAACACACACTTAGCGAATTTTCTAAAATTCTGTGATACCTTCAAAACAAATGGCATTTCTGATGATGTCATCCGTCTTCGGTTGTTTCCCTTTTCTTTGAGGAATAAAGCCAAACAGTGGTTGAATTCTCTTCCACGAGGGTCAATCACTACATGGGATCAAATGACCGAAAAATTTTTGTTAAAATATTTTCCACCGGCCAAAACGACCAAGTTGAGGAATGATATCTCTTCTTTTGTGCAGATGGATCTAGAAGCACTATATGATGCATGGGAGAGATACAAGGATTTGTTGAGAAGGTGCCCTCACCATGGGCTACCTTTGTGGCTTCAGGTTCAAACCTTCTACAACGGTGTGAACCCTTCAACAAGGCAACTAATCGATTCAGCCGCCGGCGGAACGCTGAATAACAAAATTCCTGAAGCGGCCTACGAGTTTATAGAGGAGATGTCACTGAATAACTATCAGTGGTAAGTTACAAGGGCAAGGCCAACAAAAGCAGCCGGAGATTTCAACCTCGACGCAGTAACCATGCTATAAATCAGGTAGAGATGTTAAACAAAAAGATTGATGGTTTGTGTTCTTCGCAGGTACATCCGGTAATGCAGTGCGAAACAAGTGGCGGTGTGGCGAATCCTAAGTACCCACCCTACGGACATGGCATGGAAAATGAACAGATGAACTATATGGGTAACAATTCTAGACCCCAAAATAACCCTTATAGTAATACTTATAATCCAGGTTGGAGGAACCACCCAAATTTCTCATGGGGTGGTCAAGGAAATTAGAGACAAAAACCCCCTCCAAACTTCTAATAATAGCCCTACCTACAGGAAACAAAGCCGAACCTTGAGGAAATGTTGACAAAATTCATAGCGGTGTCAGAAAATCGTTTCCAAAACACTGAGACAACACTTAAAAATCAACAAGCATCGATTCAAGGGATCGAGAACCAGTTAGGGCAACTTGCTAAGCTGATCTCTGAACTACCGCAAGGAAGCCTACCAAGCAACACTGAGACTAACCCAAAGGAGAAAATTCAAGCCATAACAGCTCATGGTAGTGTAGGGTTAGATGAGCCCAATTTAAGGCAAGAGAATGTGGTAGAGGAAGGTAAGGTTGAGGTGAACCATGACAAACTAAAACCGGTAATTAAAGAGTACCAACCTCGTATACCATACCCCGATGCGATAAAGAAAGACAACACAGACGAACAATTCAGTAAATTTCTTAAACTTTTAAAGAAATTACATATTAACTTACCGTTCCTTGAAGCTCTTTCGCAGATGCCAGATTCAAGGAAATTTTTAAAAGAGCTTTTGACAAACAAACGAAAGTTAGACGAAGAGTCACATGTGGAACTAAACGCAGCGTGCTCAGCAATGTTGCAAAATAGACTACCACGAAAATTAAAAGATCCAAGGAGTTTTAAAATTCCATGCTTAATTGGTAGTTTATCTGTTGATAATGCTTTAACTGATTTAAGGGCAAGTATAAATGTTATGCCTTATAAAATGTTTAAACAGCTAGGTCTAGGGAAACCCAAACAAACTAGGATGAGCATTCAATTAGCTGATAAAACTATTAGAATTCCTAGGGGTATAATTGAAGATGTACTCGTGAAAATTGATAAATTCGTATTCCCAGTAGACTTTGTCGTTTTAGACATGGATGAGGACAACACGATCCCTTTAATTTTAGGATGAACCTTTTTAGCAACTGCTAGAACTAAAATTGATGTTGGTACAGGTGAACTCATACTCCGTGTAGTTAACGACTCAATCAGTCTTCAGGCTCTTGACTCGGCTAGGACATCAAGTAATCAATGTGAGAAAATTAATTTTATTAATGACCATTCATTAAACCTTCTTTTCGTGAAGCACCACGTAACCACACAACCGAGCGGATCATAGACATCATGACAACAAAGAAGTAATTCATGAGGATCGAAGGCTTCATATTGATGAACTAGACGAGTGGAAAACACATTTCAAGGAGAAACTAGGAACACACGAAGCAAAACCGAGGGAACCCCCAAACGAGCTTAAAGGAACAGTGAATCACTTCAAAATAGGATATCAGGTATTGTTGGATGAGAAAGACCCTCGAGTCGCTATCTCAGACCGTAATACAAATGAATAAATCCTTTTTACGATACTGAATGTCTTCCCATACAGAACAGTCGAGGTAACTAATCCCGAATTCAGAATTTTTAAGGTAAACACCGCTCGACTCAAACCATATATTGTTAGAATTGATAGCAGGGAAGAGGAGTTTCAACTCCTCAAACCACCATGATCGTGCGAATGAAAGGTAAGTCTAGCTTAGGACTTTAAACAAGCGCTTCTCGGGAGGCAACCTGAGCACTAGCCCCCTTTATTTTCATATCTTTGATTTTTTAGTACCTAACTAAAGACTAACCAAAGTAAATAAAGCATAGGCTTCCGTGCCACACGGCCTTGCACACGGGCGTGGCTGTGGCCGTGTGGGCATCACAGATTTACACACTGGCATGGCAGAGGCCGTACAAGCGAAGTACGAAAAATCCCCAGATCACGGACGACTATAAATTGCCACTGCCGTGCGATATGGCCGTGGCCGACACTGAGGAAGTCACATGAGTATGAGATACGCCCGTGCTTTGAGGCCGTGGCCGACACTGAAAAAGAAACACGGGTGTGGAGACCTCTACACAGGCGTGGGAGAAACGAACGAGCCACCACACGGCCGTGCGATACGACCCCGAACACGCCCATAGCACATGGGCGTGGGCAGCACCAGGTCCTTGTTTCTTATTTAAGGCCCTCCCCCTTTTCTTCTCACCTTCTCCCCAAATTCTTCTTCCACCAACCCCTTTCCCTTCTTACTATCCTCTCCCTTCATTTTCCCCTTTCCCTTCCCCTCATTCCTTTTCTTTCACCATCCTCACCACCATCCCCATGCCAAAGAAGTGGAAGGACCCTAGCACAGTCTCTCCGTACGAGACTGATGTACATAAGTTCATGCCGGCCGCTTCATCGACCCAACAAGCCAAGGACATTTGAGTCCAATTATTTTACCTATGTTTTTTCTCTTCTCATTTATTTTCCTTCTCTTTGACTCTCTTATGCTTAATTTAATCTATTTTATTTTAGTTTATTGGTTTTAGGTTCTAAAGGCTGCTTGGGAATCACCCCACCACGACCATAGACACCGCCGCCACAGGAATGTCTTCCTCCAACTCGGCCCGAACTTCCCCGATTTTTTTTCTCTGACTCCATCCAAAATTCAGGAAGTTTCACCTCTGTCCCTATCTTGTGCTTTTCTTATTACAATTGTTATATTTTTACATTGAGGACAATGTACATCTTAAGTGTGGGGGGTGAATTTTATCGTGAAAAGTGCCTAATTTTTTTAATTATTCTCAAATCCCTGAATTATGTCTTGTTTTTAATTAATTTTCTCATGTTACTATTAGAATGAAATTTCCTTTGATTTATGATTTTCATTGATATGTTTTGGATTAAGTCATTGATAATTGTGCAGTGATGATTTAAACTTTAGGGGACTAGAGAATCAAGCATGATGAGTCTATTTTCAAAAATTTTGTTAGGTTGTCTACCTGAATCTAATTATTACTTTGAAGTTTGAAATTTACAAGGTTGATATCAAAAACCCATAATTTCTGTGAGATTTTGAGCCTTTCAGAGCATATTCTTTTTTCTTGCTCACTTTATTGATTATGAGTGTGTCAACATTGATTTTTTATTCTAGAACTTGCTTCGATTATACATGTCGAGACCACACCTTTTATTTGATATACTAAGATGATGAAGGCACTTAGGTTTTAACCCACTTACTCCACTAAAAGCCTACCCTCACAATTAACCCCTAGTGAACCCCTTTGATCCTAACAACCCTTTTATTGACTCACCCACTAATATTAACTCAAAACCTATCTTGTATTTGTTATCACCATTTCTCTTGACCACCCTTATATCGAGTTTTGATTTGATCGGTTGCCTAATTATTTTATTCATTTCAGTAGTTGAATCCATCTTTTATTATATGATTTGTTCTTAAAAAAACGTTAGAAAATCTATTCATCATTAGTTCTATGTTCTATGAGCTTAAAACAGTTAAATTCACATCTTTAGAAGAAGCTCGTGTTATTAGTATTACAAGTTTTCAATTGATGTAATTATTCATTATCAGTTTGTTGTTCTAGTTAGGTAATTTGTCAGGTCAATCTCGATTCTAACCCTCTAATTCAGCCTTTATCCACACCTTTAACCCAAGCCCCGTTACAACCCTTTTTAAAGACCTTTTGATTTGTGTATCATCTCATATTATAGTGGTGGAGATTTGATTTTCATGCAAGCCCATGGGATTAACTTTTCAAGTTTGATTTATGAGTGCTTTTTCCCGAACCTTAAACACTTCGAGTGATTTGAGTGAATCTTTAGTGAGGATGTCAACCCTTGTCAATTTTGAATTAGAGGTAATTATTTAGATGAGGGGAAACACCTATGTTTTCATGCTACAAAAATATATGACTTAGATTGTTTGAATCTTTAGGACTCTTTGAGTTGAATTATCCATGTATAAATTATCTATGAATTATGATGAGACATTGTTGATGAGAATTATGAACTGAGGAAAATAAGTTCTTAATTGTAAGTTGAGAATTTTGCTTGAGGAAAAGAAAAAGCTTAAGTGTGGGGGTATTTGATAAACCGTAATATATACATATTTTAATCCCATATTTAGCGTACTTTTGGATGATTTATCCCTTGACTTGTGGAATTTGATTCTCCTAATCCTTTAATTTCATGTTTTATACTTAGGGAAGCATAGGAGGATGAAAAGAATGAGAAACGGGCTAAAAACGAACCAAATGGGCCAAAGTAGGAAATCAACACGGCCTGGGCCCAAGCCACATGGCCGTGCCCCTTTAGCAGGCTCGACCACGGCCTGGAATCGTTTCACACGGGCGTGTTGCACGGGCGTGTCCCTGCCGTGACAAAGAGGAATTTCACTCGGAATAGGGTACTTAGAGGCAAAGAAAGACATTCCAAAAGCCTATATAAACACCCTAAAGGCCAACCTTCAAGGAGGCGTCCAGCTAGGCCAAGGAGCCAAGCCAGAGAGGTCAGAATTGTGGGATTTACTCGAAGAAATCCAGTTGATTCATCTCAAGAAGCCGAAATCATACTCAAGACGGAGGATCTCTCCTTCAATTCCTTCAGGGGTTTTAAGGGTTTTCTTATGTTTTGTTTTATATTTTCTTCTGAGATGTATTCTTTTATGATTATGAACTAAACTCCTCAGATACTTGAGGGGGATGAAACCTAAGACGGATCTTGTTATTGTTTTCTGAACTATATGATAAATACTTGATTTGTTCTTAACTATGTGTTCTTAATTCTTGTTTGGATATTTCAGGATATTGATTCAAGTATTGATGTGCTTAGGCAGTGGAGGAATATTCCCTGTTTAAGAGTAGATCCAGCATAGTTAAGCGGAGTTGATCGGAACCCTAGAGATAGGATGACAAAAATTTGTCGGATTAGGGTCAAACCTAATATGGGAGTCCAAAGATCGAGTTAATGCAATCCTAGGGGTTTTAATTAGAAAGAGATTTCAATTAACCAACCTAGGGTTAGACGTTAGTAGCCTCGAGAGAGGTATTAATATAAATTAGGGAATCCTACGGATCAAGTCAAGTGAATAAATTGTCTGGTTCAGAGTTAAATAACAAGTGAAGTCTAGGTGGATTCATCCTCGGGTATTGTCTTAACCAATTGGTTTTTCCCACAAGTATTTTCCCCAATTCATTCTCTGTGTCTTAACATCTTTAGCTTAGTAGTTAGTTAATTTTAGAATAAACAACAAATCCCTTAATTCTTAGGCTAAATAATAAAAAGAAAGTCAGTATTAGTACTTTTGGTTCCTTTGGGTTCGACATTCCGGTCTTGCCACTAAGCTATACTACTATTCGATAGGTGCGCTTGCCTCAATCGTGGTTGTAAGACCCATAATTTGCCCGGCCCAATAACACCTACAACCCATTAAACTAACCCATAAAAATAGACCCAATTCAAAATTACCCTAGCCCAATACCCAAATGAAAAAAACAAAAACAGCAAACCCTAGGTGCGCCGCACCTAAGGCCTTCTGCCTCCACCGCCCATGCCAGCCTCTGCTGCCACTTGCCCTGTCTTCTGACCACCTGCTCCTCCACCTGCTCTCTGCATCTGCACCGGCCACCGCCACTTGCTCCTGCAAGGCATTAAAATAGAAGCGAAAGAAAGCAAAGAAAAAGTTGTAAAAGAATGGCTATAAAAGCCAATTGAAAAACCATTGTAAATGGGACTTTTTTTTCTCTTTTATATAAAAAAATAGATTCAAACAAAGAAAAAAATCAAAAACAGCAAGCAGATTAAACACAAGAAAGCAAAAAAAAAACCTAGAAATCTACTAAAAAAATCGAAACAGAGGCGAGAGGTGATTTTTTTTTCTTTCATTTTCGAAGTTTTTTTGTGTTGTTTCTCTATCTTCGATATACACATATATATAAAATAATCAAAGTTTTACCATTTTGGGGGCTCATTGCGTGCACGTGCGACGCCAGTGACGGAGCCTCAGGTGAGCTGGCGGGAATCCTCTCCTTTTAGACTGCGCAGAGAAAAACAAAGGGAGGGCTAGTTTTTTTTTTAAAAACAGAAGAGAAAAATGAAATTTTTGGAGAAAATTTGGCTTATATAGCCAATCAAAACGACGCCGTTTTGGCTGGCGTCCTTAAGCCCAAAATGACGTCGTTTTGCCCCTATGACCAGCAAGATCGACCCGACCCGCTCTCGGGATCCGCGTGTTTTTCACAAAGGGATATTTATGCATTTAGCCCTTCCGCCTTTTTCTGTTTTGCAATCAGGTTTTCATTATTTTTAATTTTTCCCGAAATTTTGCTTTGAGTTCAATTAGGCCCTCCCTGATGCTGCGCGTTTTGCAAGGAGGGATTATTGCCCATTTTAGTCCCTCTATTTCTTTCACGTGTTACAATTTGGTCCTTCCCCTTTCTTTTTATTTCAAATTTCCCCCGGATATATTGTTTTTTAATTCAATTTAGTCCTCTTTTTTGTTATTTTCATTATTTTATTATTGATTTAACTAACTTCCTTATTATTATTATTATTATTTATTAATTACCATTATTGTTACTATTATTATTATTATTTTCTTACTAACATCATTAATATTATCTTATTATTACTATTTCTTACTCTTAGCATTATTATTTTTATTACTATCATTTTATTATTATTACTATTATCTATTATTATTATTATTATTATTATTATTATATTAATGTATTATTATTTTCTATTTTATTACTATTACTATTATTATTATTACTTTATTTTTATTTTATCATTCCTTCTATTACTATTATTATTATAAACGTATTGTTATCATTATTCTTTATTTTACTATTATCATTGCATTATTATTGTTATTATCATCATTTTATCATTAAATTAGTCAGCTTAGTATTATTACATATATCATTCTTATTTTTTTATTACGCAACCTAGCTTCGTAATGTATTTCTTTTAATCAAATTGTATTTCATTAATCTTTCTCGATGCATCAGGTTTTTAAGCAATATTTCGTATTAAAGATTCGAGAAGATCGAGCCCTAACTTACTCGGTTCCAGTTTTTTTCATTTAATCTGAATAACGGAATATCCTTTACAAAAATTGCAATATAAGTTTTAAATAAAATACTTATTCTCGAAAATTTGAAATGTTGCGCCCTAACTTACTGGACACGACATCTAGATACCCCGAGATAAGTTAAAATAGAGGCGATGTTCGGTATTTGGAAATTCGAAATATTGTGCCCTAACTTATTGGGTTGCGATTTTTCTCGTCGAATCTAAATAATCGAATTCCCTTTAATACGTAAGTTTTAGAAAGCTTATTCTCGAGGATTCGAGATGTCGCGTCCTAACTTACTGGATGTGACATTTTATTACCTTGAGATAAGATTTTGAGGCAATATTTCGTGTTTGGACATTCGAGGAATCGTGCTCAATCGTGCTGGGTTTCGGTTTTTTGGTTTGGCCAAATAGTGGAATACCCTTTTTAAAACTCCAACACGTGAATTTTGGAAATCATGAAATGATCTTGGTATCGAGGGTTTGAAACATCGTGTCCAATCGTGCTGGATGTGGTATTTCATCTTTTCGGAATAAGGGAATTTCGGTATCCAATTCGAATTATTCAAAAGTTTTCTAAAGGATTCGTATTTTAAAAATCTTTTTCAATTTTCGACATTAGGACATTAATAATCAATTAGGTACCAATTTTGGGCGTGACGAGGGTGCTAATCCTTCCTCGCACGTAACCGACTCGAACCGTTTTCGGATTTTGTAGACCAAAAATCATCGTTTTGATAAAAACTTTTATTAAAATGATTGAATTACGAGGTGACCCGATCACAACTCATCAAAAAAGATTGGTGGCGACTCCCTATTTTATTTTCGCTTTTTCAAAACCAAGTCGTCCTCCGTTTTTCCAAAAAAAATGGTTACGACAGCTTGGCGACTCCACTGGGGACATAAAGAGAGTCAGGCCATAAATTGATTATTTTCTGTCCGATGTCGAAAATTTGAAAATTCGATTTGAAAATTTGAAACTTTGATTTGAAAATTACGATCCTTTTGTTGCATTTGTTGTTTTCTTGCGCACATTGCATTGCATGACCGTTGTGGTCGCACCCTCTTAAGTGGGAGTAAGAAACTATGCCTTCGTGAGGTTTTCACCTCCGCATGGGCTAGTGGATTGCTTAGGGATACATCCGTATTTTATGTGCTTCGTGAGATTTTCATCTCCGCATAGCCATAGGGAAATGTATTCCCTGAACCGAACTCACCGTATGAGCCTATAATGGGTGAGGATTGAGGAATCTGCTGGTTCGTGTACCCTTCTTTAGAACCAAACCACATATAGAGAGACCTAAGAGCCTACCCTAGATAGAGCCACACCAAACCCTAGTGGTTACCGGGACAGTTATTATATGTTGTTTATTTCTCTTGTACTAACGTGTTTTCTTCTGTTTTGATTACATTGCATTGCATCATCATAGAAATGAGGTGTTGATTAATATTCGATTTCTAAATAGAGGAGTTTGTCATAAGGAAATGAATTTCTTGATAAAGTGGATTATAATACGGATTCGTCTGAATATAATCCAAGTAAACAACGAGAAAGGTGATAGTCCATGAGAAGAATATAATACTTTGCCCTAGGATTCAAGCTAGCAAGGATTATTCAAGAGTCGTCACGTCTCGACTTTCTTAAAGAAGCTTATGAACATCGCAGAGGATAAGAAGAGGTACGGCCTGAACCAAGCAACTAGGAGCTAGAAAAGGCATCTATGGAGAAAGCTCACGGGGCACGACCATAACATTCGGATACGAAGAGAATGATTGGTTTTCACTTGGACTATGAGGACAAAACCGTATATGCAATCTGTTTTATGTAAAGAGCCTTATTTTCTAGAAAAGTTCTTCTAATGGAATTGAATTCATAATCAACGGTTCTCTTTCTTTTTGAATTCATTCCATGCACTTGCATTGCATTGCATCGCATCATCCTAGAAAGGAGGTGTTGATTCATATTCGATTGCTAAATAGAAGAGTTTGTCATAAGGAAATGTGTTACTTGATAAAGTGGATTATAATACAGTCATAGTCCTGATAAACAACGAGAGAGGGCTGATAGCCCGCAAAAGAATACAAGACTTTGCCCGAGGGTTCAAGCTGACAAGGATTATTCGAGAGTCATCGTGTCTCAATCTCCTTATGAACATCGCGGATGATAAGTGAGTGAAGAGGTATGGCCTGGACCACGCAATAAGGAGCTAAAAGAGGCATCTATTGAGAAAGTTCACGGGACACGACCATAACATCCGTATACGAAGAAGGTAGAAGAATACAAAACTTTACCCGAGGATTCAAGCCGACAAGGATTATTCGAGAGCCATCATGTCTCTATTTTCTAAAAGAAGCCTATGAACATCGTGGAGGATAAGCGAGTGAGGATGTACGGCCTAGTCCAAGCAAAAAGGAGCTAGAAAAGGCATCTATTGGGAAAGTTCACGAGACACGACCATAGCAACCAGATACGAAGGAGAGGATTGGTGTTTTCACCTGGACTATGAGGACAAAGCCGTATATGTAATCCGTTTTATGTAAAGAAACGTATTTTCTAGAAAAGTTCTTCTAATGGAATTGAATTCATAATCAACGCCTCTCTTTCTTTGTGCATTCGTTCCATACATTGGCATTGCATTTCATGCATTTGCATCACATCATGTCACATGCATTAAAATTTGAAGAAAGACCCTAATTAGGTGAAATTATTTCAGTTAACTTAGAAAGCCATGGAACAAAGGTTAGAGAGATTAGAGCAAAGGCAAACACTGATGCAAGAGCAGTTGGCCAAAATTCAACAAGATATGCGAGATCAAATGAACATGATAGGCCAGTTAACCCAGTTACTAACCGGAGGACTTGAAAAAAGGAGTGGTTCAATGGTCAACGGTGTGGATGATGATGAAGAAATCGTTTACTCCCTGATAAATATCCCGACTCAATCAAACTCGCATTCGCGCGAGGTACCTGTCATTATCAAACCCCAATGTCAGACTGATATTTTGACCCTGTTAAACTCCTCAATGGGTTCAAGTTTTAATCCTGGTGATGATCGAGTCAATCCTGTTGTTCTTGGCCTAGCAGAGACAAAGGGAGAGTGGGATTCAAAGGCCTCGAAGAGGAAATACAAGGATGTGAATAATACGAGTTGGTATAACAAGGGCCGTTCGAGGCCGTTTATAGTAAACCAGCCAAAGAAGGCAGTTACCAGTTATCTGGTCTCCCCAAGAGAAGAACTTAATCCAAAATCAAACTCAGAAAAATCCCAGTTCGTGCCCATCCCAATCTCGTATAGGGAGATGTACCAAATGTTGTTTGACGCACATGTTGTAGCTCCTCATTACCCGAAACAGATGCAACCTCCATACCCAAAATGGTATGACCCAAATACCCAGTGTGAGTACCACGCAGAGGTCACAGGGCATTCGATAGAAAATTGCCTTGCTTTCAAGAAATTGGTGGAAAAACTCATCAACATGGGTATTGTGAAGATAGATGACGCGCCAAATGCAGAAATATGAACTTGGGAGCATTTTGGGCAATGAGACTGCGGAAGAAATTCCTTTAGTATTTAGAAGCTTACTTGGAGTAATGTACAAAACGTACTTGTTGCTTTAAGCCTAGAAGCAATAAGATTTCTTTTGTGAAATAGGCTTGTGTCCAGAATAACTATTTCAGTAAAATGCATCTTTTTGAACAAATATTTTATTTCTTTTTCATACTATACATTCTATTTATTCTTCATTCATAAATAATCATTCTTGGAATCATTTATTCTTGGGAATTTACCTTCATACCCACAACGGGTCCCAAATATCAATGACATGAGCGGCGCTGTTACTGACTCCCTTTCTAGTGGGATATGTGTCTAAAGGGATCTAAGGACTTTGAAGACGACAGAGATTGCAACTTATTTCCTAACTTATTAAGAATGGTAGATCCTACCTTACAAAAGGTCAACAGACACTATAGGTGAAGATGGAAGCTTAGCTCACCGCAGGAATAAGGCAAGGCATCATTGAGTTATCTGCGAGAATTTAAAGATGTTTTCGCATGATCACATCAAGACACGCCTAGGCTACTGAAACATGGGTATGCTGTTAAGATTGGTACCCATGTTAATGGTTCTACAACGACCTGGAGGTTCGAGCTACTGGTTTACCAAGAAAGGGAAATTGAATACAGGACTTATGCGCCTCCTTTATTTCTTCACAGATTCCCTATATGTGGGGCATGGACGTTATCAAGCCAGTCTCCTCAAAAGCTTTAGCCAACATCGATTCATATTCATGGTCGTTGGTTACCTCACTGAGAAGGTGAAGGTTGCTTCATATGCCAAAATTACAAAGTCAGCAGTCATCAAATTCAAATCCAAAAAAGAGAGAGAGAGAGAGAGTGTGTGTGGCAATAAAGAATGCCGAGAAAGAAACATGTTTAACATAATTGCACAAATTTCTGATCTGTTCAAAGATCGGACACCATTGATCAAACAAAGCGCGGTAAAAAAATGACTGAGATTTGTAAAGGTTGGCATAGAGAAGTTACCATTCACCCTCTAGGTTTCTTGAGCGTTGGCGGGACTTTCACGGGGCATCTTTCCCATTGGTTTATGAAAGGGAAACAATTGTTGTAATATAAGATTTATTTTCCCCAAGTTTTGATTGAATTGGATAAAGCGTAACATCTGATGAAAGCTTGATTGAAAGTATTAATGGTCAAATGTACCAAAAATGGATGATACAGGCTTATGATAAAAAGGTTCGCTCAAGAGAATTTCAAGAGCAGAACCTGGTATTAAGAAGAATCCTTCTTATCCAAAAAGACTCAAGAAGAAAAGTAAATGCCTTATGCAGCAAAGAATGCCTGTTCTGGGGAAACATGGATAGTAACCAAGATGGATGGCAAGAACCCGCCCAATCCTGTGAGTTCAGATTTGTTATAAAAAAAAAAAAGGAAAAAAGAAGAAAAATGAGTGGCCAGGGCGAAAACCCGCAAAGGGCGCCGTGAGACCAAAGGGGATTTAAGTTGAAAACCCGAGAAGGGCAGCTCAAATTTTGATCGAAAGTAGGGCATATAGTAGTCTTGCTACACTTGAATTAACAATGAAGAAGTATGTTGCGTCTTGGGGCATCGACAAAGTACTCTGGATCCTCTAAACACATTTTGAGCCTAAAATGGTCCTCAAGAAGTTTGAACAGAGAAGCTCAGGCTGCGATATTTAGGGCACCTAGTTTCCATTTTACCCATTTTTGTTATTTATGGTTATTTTATTCCTTGCAAAATACACTATTAATAAACTTTCTTTTTTCTTTGCACTTGCTAGCTGTGATTAACTTATTTGTTTCGAGCTATGCTCTCAATTGGTTCCCTTCTTGTCCATTGTTGTGATATTTTTCAAGCATTTTGCATTGAAGTAACGATTGGTGGACTAATAATACTTTCATAAAAGAAGTTTCGCATATTACTCTGGAAGCTTCTGAATAATACAAGGACCTGAAATAAGACTATTGCTTAAAACTCCTCAAGTTTAAGGGATAGAAATATTGGTAGAGGGAAAGTCTGAATTGAGGCTATCTCTTCGAATTTTGTCAAAAATGGTGATGGAACAAAATGACAAGATATTATGTCAGTAATACCATCTTGACGAAAAAGGGGCAATGTTAACCCATGTGTAAATGGGGAATCATTCGCGAGAAAAAATGATGTTCTGTATCCGTGCAAATATCATGCATACACACCTGGTCATGACACCCAGGGAATGGAAGGTGTAGTAGACCAAATCATTTGAATAAGTTACAAATTCTATACCCTTGAGTCGTAGTGGGATGGATTGAAGATGGCACAGATCCTACACCCCCTGAAGTTAAAGAGAGGGGATCTGAAGATGGTATAAGCCTTGAAGTTCTATAGGTTCCGTGGAATGGATCTTGAAGTTACATTGGGGCAAGTTATTTGAGCAAAATATGATTGTTTCTTTGAGTTTTTGGCAAAGGTACCAGCAGAGCGAGATAGCAGTGTAATACGTCAGCAATAAGACTCTGATGGACGACGAGCAGAGAAAACCTTAAGCATTAAAAAGGGATAATTTCATTCATACATCATCATTAGGGGCGTTTTGATCATCGCATCCTGATCCTTATATATTTTTAACAAAGAATCATTATCATGACATTCTGCATTCATGCAAATGTCCTCCATAATATCATTTAGTTAGGAGTATTCGATTTATTACGATCATTGCATCTTAATCATTGAAAAATCATTATTCTCATGACATTCTGCATTCACGTAAATGTCATCCATAGCACATGTAGTTAGGAGCGTTTGAGTCATTCCGATCATAGCATTCGCATCATTTGCATAAACACAAGCATATAAAACCGAGTCTACAGGATATGTCCCTAGAGGACGGTGTAGCAACATTGGTGAAGCCACCATCCTATTGCCACCGACCCAAGAGTGGAATAGGTTAAAGATCGATCCTATTGCCACCGACGGTGAGTGGAATAAGTGAAGATTGTCCTATTGCCAGCGACGGTGAGTGGAATAGGTTGAAGATTGTCTTATTGCCAGCGACCAATAGTGGAATAGTTTGAAGATTGTCCTATTGCCACCGACCCGAGAGTGGAATAGGTTGAAGATTGTCCTATTGCCAGCGACCAAAGAGTGGAATAGTTTGAAGACCATCCTATTGCCACCGACCAAAGAGTGGAATAGGTTGAAGATTGTCCTATTGCCACTAACCAAAAGAGTGGAATAGGTTGAAGATTGTTCTATTGCCTTGACCAAGTAGTGGAATAGGTTGAAGATTGTCCTATTGCCACCGACCGAAGTAGTGGAATAGGTTGAAGATTGTCCTATTGCCACCGCCCAAAGAGAGTGGAATAGGTTGAAGATTGTCCTATTGCCACTAACCAAAGAGTGGAATAGGTTGAAGATTGTCCTATTGCCACCGACCGAAAGAGTGGAATAGGTTGAAGATTATCCTATTGCCACTGACCAGTAGTGGAATAGTTTGAAGATTGTCCTATTTCCACTAACCAGTAGTGGAATAGGTTAAAGATTGTCCTATTGCCACTGACCAGTAGTGGAATAGGTTGAAGATTGTAGACCTTGTCGCCCTAAATAGTTGTGGGGCAAGATCGAAGGCAAATCTGGTATTTCTGAGCTTTGCAGGAAGCAGAATGAAGATAGCCAATCTAGCATTCTTGAGCTTTGCAGGAAGCAAATTGAAGACAGCAAATCTGGCATTCCTGAGCTTTGCAGGAAGCAGATTGAAGATAGCCAATCTGGCATTCCTGAGCTTTGCAGGAAGCAGATTGAAGATAGCAAATCTGGCATTCCTGAGCTTTGCAGGAAGCAGATTGAAGATAGCCAATCTGGCGATCCCTGAGTTTGCAGGGAGCAGATTGAAGACATCAGATCTGGCAATTCCTGAAATTGCAGGAAGCAGATCGAAGACATCAGGTCTGGCAATTCCTGAGTTTGCAGGAAGCAGATCGAAGACATCAGGTCTGGCAATTCATGAGTTTGCAGGAAGCAGATCGAAGACATCAGTCTGGCAATCCTTGAGTTTACAGGGAGCAGATTGGAGATAGCAGATTTGGCAATCCCTGAGTTTGTAGGGAGCAGATCGAAGATACCAGTCTGGCATTCCTGAAGTTGCAGGAATAGATTGAAGATAGCAGGTCTGGCATTCCTGAGGTTGCAGGAGCAGATCGAAGATACCAGTCTGGCATTCCTGAGGTTGCAGGAGCAGATCGAAGATAGCAAATCTGGCATTCTTGAAGTTGCAGGAGCAGATTGAAGATACAAGTCTGGCAGTCCTGAGTTTTCAGGAGCAGATTGAAGATAACAAGTCTGGCAGTCCTGAGTTTTCAAGAGCAGATTAAAGATTGAAGTCTTCCTGAAGATAGTGAGGAAGCAAATTGAAAAGTTCAGATCTTATTCCCTAGAGATGATAGTGGAGCAGATTGAAGATTGAAGTCTTCCTGAAGATAGTAAGGAAGCAAATTGAAAAGTTCAGATCTTGTTCCCTAGAGATGATAGTGGAGCAGACTGAAGATTGAAGTATTCCTAAAGATAGTAAGGAAGCAAATTGAAAATTTCAGATCTTGTTCCCTAGAGATGATAGTGGAGCAGACTGAAGATTGAAGTTTTCCTGAAGATAGTAAGGAAGCGAATTGAAAAGTTCAGATCTTGTTCCCTAGAGATGATAGTGGAGCAGATTGAAGATTGAAGTCTTTCTGAAGATAGTAAGGAAGCAAATTGAAAAGTTCAGATCTTGTTCCCTAGAGATGATAGTGGAGTAGACTGAAGATTGAAGTCTTCCTGAAGATAGTAAGGAAGCAAATTGAAAATTTCAGATCTTGTTCCCTAGAGATGATAGTGGAGTAGACTGAAGATTGAAGTCTTCCTAAAGATAGTAAGGAAGCGAATTGAAAAGTTCAGATCTTGTTCCCTAGAGATGATAGTGGAGCAGATTGAAGATTGAAGTCTTTCGAAGATAGTAAGGAAGCAAATTGAAAATTTTGATTTTGTTCCCTAGAGATGATAGTGTGAAGCGGTGAAGATTGAAGTCTTCCAAGAAGATAGTAAGGAAGCAAATTGAAAAGTTCAGATCTTGTTCCCTAGAGATGATAGTGGAGCAGACTGAAGATTAAAGTCTTCCTGAAGATAGAGCAGATTGAAGGCAATAATTGTTCTGTCAAAGTAAAGTGAAGTGGATCGAAGCAACGAGATGCAGTGGACTGAAATGAGGCTAACTGAAGAAGAGGAGCACCAAAGAAGTCAGGGTTCAGCAAGACCGGGCAAATTTGGGCCTTCTTTATGTCTTTGCTCTATTCTTGTTACACGACAATGAGCAAAGAGGGGCAGCTGTAAGACCCATAATTTGCCCGGCCCAATAACACCTACAACCCATTAAACTAACCCATAAAAATAGACCCAATTCAAAATTACCCTAGCCCAATACCCAAATGAAAAAAACAAAAACAGCAAACCCTAGCTGCGCCGCACTTAAGGCCTTCTGCCTTCACCGCCCATGTCAGCCTCTGCTGCCACTTGCCCTGTCTTTTGACCACCTGGTCCTCCACCTGCTCTCTGTATCTGCACCGGCCACCGTCACTTGCACCTGCAAGGCATTAAAATAGAAGCGACAGAAAGCAAAGAAAAAGTTGTAAAAGAATGGCTATAAAAGCCAATTGAAAAACCATTGTAAAGGGGACTTTTTTTTCTCTTTTATATAAAAAAATAGATTCAAACAAAGAAAAAAAATCAAAAACAGCAAGCAGATTAAACACAAGAAAGCAAAAAAAAAACCTAGAAATCTACTAAAAAAATCGAAACAGAGGCGAGAGGTGATTTTTTTTTCTTTCATTTTCGAAGTTTTTTTTGTGTTGTTTCTCTATCTTCGATATACATATATATATATACACATATATATATATATATATATATATATATATATATAAAATAATAATCAAAGTTTTACTTTTTTTTGGGATCTCAGCACGGCGTGCTGTGTGGTGTGAGAGCAGGCAGGGCGGAGCCTGGCCGGAATCCCTCTCCCCTTTTAGACCTGCAGAGAAAAACAAAAGGGAGGGCTAGTTTTTTTTTTAAAAACAGAAGAGAAAAATGAAATTTTTGGAGAAAATTTGGCTTATATAGCCAATCAAAACGACGCTGTTTTGGCCGACGTCCTTAAGCCCAAAACGACGTCGTTTTGCCCCTATGACCCGCGCACTGACCCGACCCGCTCTCGGGATCCGCGTGTTTTTCACAAAGGGGATATTTATGCATTTAGCCCTTCCGCCTTTTTCTGTTTTGCAATCAGGTTTTCATTATTTTTAATTTTTCCCGAAATTTTGCTTTGAGTTCAATTAGGCTCCTCCCCGATCTTCAAGCGTTTTGCAAGGAGGATTATTGCCCATTTTAGTCCCTCCACTTCTTTCACGTGTTACAATTTGGTCCTTCCCCTTTCTTTTTATTTCAAATTTCCCCGGATATATTGTTTTTAATTCAATTTAGTCCTCTTTTTGTTATTTTCATTATTTTATTATTGATTTAACTAACTTCCTTATTATTATTATTATTATTATTTATTAATTACCATTATTATTTACTATTATTATTATTATTTTTCTTACTAACATCATTAATATTATCTTATTATTACTATTTCTTACTCTTAGCATTATTATTTTTATTACTACCATTTTATTATTATTACTATTATCTATTATTATTATTATTATTATTATTTCTTTTACTACTATTATTATTACAAGTATATTATCACCGTTACTCTTTATTTCATTTTTGTTATTACATTATATTTTTATGTTTTATTCCTTTTCTATTATTTATTACATTTTCTATCATTATTATTAGATTATTATTATTTTATTAATGTATTATTATTTTCTATTTTATTACTATTACTGTTATTATTACTTTATTTTTATTTTATCATTCCTTCTATTACTATTATTATTATAAACGTATTGTTATCATTATTCTTTATTTTACTATTATCATTGCATTATTATTGTTATTATCATCATTTTATCATTAAATTAGTCAGCTTAGTATTATTACATATATCATTCTTATTTTTTTATTACGCAACCTAGCTTCGTAATGTATTTCTTTTAATCAAATTGTATTTCATTAATCTTTCTCGATGCATCAGGTTTTTAAGCAATATTTCGTATTAAAGATTCGAGAAGATCGAGCCCTAACTTACTCGGTTCCGATTTTTTTCATTTAATCTGAATAACGGAATATCTTTTACAAAAATCGCAATATAAGTTTTAAATAAAATACTTATTCTCGAAAATTCGAAATGTTGAGCCCTAACTTACTGGACACGACATCTAGATACCCCGAGATAAGTTAAAATAGAGGCGATGTTCGGTATTTGGAAATTCGAAATATTGTGCCCTAACTTATTGGGTTGCGATTTTTCTCGTAGAATCTAAATAATCGAATTCCCTTTAATACGTAAGTTTTAGAAAGCTTATTCTCGAGGATTCGAGATGTCGCGTCCTAACTTACTAGATGTGACATTTTATTACCTTGAGATAAGATTTTGAGGCAATATTTCGTGTTTGGACATTCGAGGAATCGTGCTCAATCGTGCTGGGTTTCGGTTTTTTGGTTTGGCCAAATAGTGGAATACCCTTTTTAAAACTGCAACGCGTGAATTTTGGAAATCATGAAATGATCTTGGTATCGAGGGTTTGAAACATCGTGTCCAATCGTGCTGGATGTGGTATTTCATCTTTTCGGAACAAGGGAATTTCGGTATCCAATTCGAATTATTCAAAAGTTTTCTAAAGGATTCGTATTTTAAAAATCTTTTTCAATTTTCGACATTAGGACATTAATAATCAATTAGGTACCAATTTTGGGCGTGACGAGGGTGCTAATCCTTCCTCGCACGTAACCGACTCCCGAACCCATTTTCTGGATTTTATAGACCAAAAAATCATCGTTTTGATAAAAACTTTTATTAAAATGATTGAATTACGAGGTGAACCGATCACACCTCATCAAAAAGGATTGGTGGCGACTCCCTATTTTATTTTCGCTTTTTCAAAACCAAGTCGTCCTCCGTTTTTCCAAAAAAAATGGTTACGACAGTGGTGATAGTTAGTTTCTAGGCTAGATCATTCATTTTATAAATATTAAGACTCTCGACACATGATCACTTAGGCATGCATATTCCAACTCTTATACAAATAGTTGGTCAAAACGTATGTCGACAAGTCTATCCCAACACTTAAAAAAGTGTCGCCCCAAAAGTGTCACAGTAAGCATGTTTTGTTGTAGTGTAAGCACTACCTGTTGATAAAATGTTGATCAAGTGTTGCTCGACATTGACTAGATTTGAATATTTTTGGGATCATACTATCTCGAGCTGGAGCTATTTTAAGTTTAAGTTCAGATTATTTCATACTCGAATTGGTTTGGGTTGAGTAGGTTTAGATGGATTTTAAACTTTTATAAGTTATAAATATTTTATTTAAATGTAATAATTAAATTTACTTTTCGATAATGATAATACAACCAAATCTGTTTCTTAAAAGGCCAAAATTTTATACATATATTTTACTATGGTATAGATATTGAGAAAATATTTGGTAGTGGAGTTTTTAGATTTTACAAGTAGGGTTGAGGTGATGTTAAGTGCCCTATAGGGTATAGTAAAATATTAAAAAAGTAAATATATAAAAGAAATGTGACATGATAATTTTTAAGTCTGTTTATGTAATTAAAAAATTCATTATCAATGCACAAAATACTAACCCATAGATATTATTTAAATATCCCTAGATTAAATATATATTGGATAAAAATATTTCATATAATGTAATTTAATATAATTAGAATTTTATAATATTTTAAGTAATGCTAGTTATATACACATACAATAATGTAATAAATGTCACATAACTAGTTATATTATAATGTGTAATATAATATTATATTATAGTGTAGTATATTGTAGATACTATATTTTTTTTAGCAAAAATATATATATATATATATATATATATATATATATATAATCTAGGCTTAATACATAATTTTGTATTTGAGTTTGATATTTTTTTCTAAGTCGGTACGTTGTTATTTTTTGGTTTAATGTGATACTTGTATTTTGAAAAAAGTTATACATTTTGGAACTTGAAGGTAACATTGTTACTTTTTAGTGTTTAATTTGGATTTTGGAGTTGATTTGATGAAAATTCATAATTAGCTAATAATATTAGCAATTAACTTTCATAAAATTAACCCTAAAATCTGAACTAAATCACATCTATCGGATTGTATTTGACAAATTAAATGCAAAATTAAATAAATTCACAACTAACACTAAATTTATTTTATTAAAAAATTATGAAAATTCAAACTTAATTGACATTTAATAAAAACCCGAATTAAGCATTAAAAAGTTAACATTGTTACTTATGGGTATCAAAATATATAACTTTTATCAAACACATGTATTAAATTGGACAAAAAAGAATACAAGTACCACATTAGAAAAAAAATCAAACTTAAATACTAAATAATATATTATAATCTACCATATACTATAATTATGTTATACTATATCATAAATCTCATAATAGTATACAAGAAATTACATTATATGTATTATTATGATGAGTGACATTTATATCAACTTTATAAAAGCATGATTTGTATGTTAACATTATGAATACGGTTGAGAATAATCCAAATTTAATTAGGAAAAATATCCATTAAAAAGTTACATGTCAAAGTAAATAGGTTAAGTTATTCATTTTTTAAGTCAACTTGAATAAATAGTTAAAGTTAAACGGTTTTGCTCGAACTTGAAAGTACAACTTTGAGTTATTCAAACACTCAAACTTATTCAAATAATTAACAATAATTGAATCCTACCTATTGTGTACAATTTTGATCAAGTGAACATTCGGAAGATCATTTTGATTGGTGATAGTTAAGGGTGAAGGTAGAAATTTTTTGAGGGTCGAATTTAAATCTTAATTTTTATGATAGTAAAAATGTAATTTTACTATTTGAATAGCTTATATCTTTATAACTTTTAAAGGATTAAATCAATTTTTTATCATTTTTAGGGGGTCAAAGTGTAATTTTACCTTTACTAATTTAAAATTTAAAAAAATTTAAAGGGCCTTTTCCATTTTAGGGGGTCGGGGCCCCTGCCAGCCTCCTCGGGATCCGCGTGTTTTCAATTTTTGGGCTATTTACGCCTCTGGTCCTTCCGTATTTTTGGGTTGTTTTAATTTAGTCCTATTTACATTTTTTTGTTTTTCTAATTTGGCCCGATAATTTCGCTTTTATTTCATTTTAGTCCCAACTGGAACTGTACGTTTTGGAAGGCAGGGATATTTCTCCATTTGGTCCCTCCTTGTTATTCGCGCATTACAATTTGGTCCTCTACCTTATTTTCATTCCCGATTTTTGCCAAAATTCTGTTTAAACTTCAATTTAGTCCTTTAGACATTTATTTTATTATGATTTAGGCCCTTAATTTCATTTTAATTCCAATTTGATCCTCATTTATTTAATTTCAACCATTTATAGATTTTTTTATTTTTTATATATCATTTTATTTATTATTTATCTATTTATTTATTGTTCCTTATTTTTTCTAGTATGTAAAATTAATTTATTTCCTTTATTGTGCAATTTTATTTTATTTTAATTTTTATTATATATATATTGGCCTTTATTATTGCTGCTATTATTTCACTATTTATTTACTTGTAACACCCCAAACCCGGCCTAGACGTTATGGCCGAATCTGGCGATGTCACATAATAGCGTGTTGAAACTAAGTTGTTACGATAAAACCGTTTTCATTTATTTACTCTTGTTGACTCCAAAATCGCTTACTTATTTAATTGATTGTTTTAAAACACAATTTATTGCGGAAGCTTTAGAAATAATTTATTTTATGAAAAATCGAGTTAATTAGGTAAATCCATCCATCTTAGGAAACCCCTTTGTTTTAGAGAAAACCGTTTGTTCGTTGAGTTTGTGCGTTTTTTAAATCCACAAAACGATCTAAAATCGAAATAAAAGCAAGCATCCAAAAGTTCAATTTACATAAAAAAATAACTTGAGAAAATAATTAAGAAATAAATACCAAAACTAAAATTAAAAGCAGATTTAAAATACGTGTGGCCACCGTCGAGTCCTCCGCTGCACCGATCTGTCAAGTATGGGGATTACCTGTGCACATTAAACAAAAAGGGTAAGTTTACGTAAACTCAGTGTGTAATCCCGCAGAAACAAACAAACAATCAGTATTCACAGTACAAAGTTGAACAGTCTTGGGCCTAAGCCATTTTTGATGATCGATGTGATTTGGGCCTTAGCCCATCTCGATCTGATGTCAAAATGCGAGAAGGCCTTAGCCCATCACGATGATCGATGAGTGATAATAGTTATGCAGTAGCAAAATCCTACCCAACCAGCCTCTACACACCATCTCTGTCCAACCCTACACTCCATGTAGGGATATAATCAACCCACCATCCCTACACTCCAAGTAGTACCGAATGCGGCTGTCAATGATGAGTTTGCATTGAGTGCCGAAAGAAATTAGGCTTAAAGCCTTTCAGTACACTTCCTCCGAATAATAACCCCCAACCTAATGCAACGCAACACACAATGGATAACATACTATTATGCAATTTCAGTACATATATTCAGTTCAGATATTAATATGCCCAGTACAGATATCATTAAGTCAATTTCACACATTTAAGGGTCTAAGTAGCACTTACCGACCCTACAGTAGATTTACAGTCGACTTGGGCGACCCGTGCAACCTTAAAAATATTTCGGTAAAAATGGGCCCACATGCCCATGTGATCTACCCGTGTGGCCCACTCGGCCTAAATTGGCCTTGGCCGTGCGATCAATTTTTAAAGTAACCCATGCTAGCTCAATACTCATATATGTTTTCAATATTTACTTATATGTTCATTCAAAGCTGTCTACTTGAGTCATTATCACTAAATTATTTATATCTTGAGCTACAGAATTTCAAATTAAGATTATCTTGATGTTTTTAAAACTAGACTCAAATACCTTTCTACAATAAAATTTTTAGAATTTATAGTTTATCAAATAAGTACAGTAAAATCTTTAAAGTTATCCCTATTCTGCTGTTTGACAGCTTCATCCTTTCCTTACTAAAAATTATTTATCTCTTAGTACGGAATTTAGATGATGTTTCCGTTTGTTTATCTTGAAAATAGACTCATTAAGGATTTAAACATATAAATTTAAGCCACTAATTATTTTTTTTACAATTTTTGATGATTTTCCTAAGTCAAAATAGGGGAACCCGAAATCATTCTGACCTTGTCTCACAAAATTTATTATATCTCATGATTTACAATTCCATTGCTTACACTGTTTCTTCCATAAAAACTAGACTCAATAAAATTTAATTTCATATTTTATTCAACCTCTAAATCAATCCCCACTATTTTTGATGATTTTTCAAAGTTAGACTACAGCTGCTGTCCAAAACTATTTTAGTGCAAAATGTTGATTCCCAAGTTTATAACACCCTTATTTCCTTTCTCTACAATTTTTCACATCATTTTCTCTTATTTCTCTTATTTCTCGACAGCAAGCAATTTCAACTTTTCACCGAATCCCGTTTTCTGTGTTTCGGGTACACACCTGGTATCATTTCTGATGCATAAGCACTCCTAAGCCTCTTGAACCTAAAAATCGACCAACATATCTCCAGATTAATCACTTAATTCGTCAATCAAACCAAATATCTCCAACATAAAACTCGAGAAACTAAACCAACGACGATTCGAAAACTTACCACGACGAATCTGATAACCAGTCGTCTCTACACACTGGAATATCTGCTTAAAACCTTTGAACAACACCTAAACGGGAGTAAAACGAACCCTTTATTAATTGCCTAATCGAAATACGATAACTAAGGGGGAAATTCCACTTACCAAAACAGATGAAGTCGAAAGTTGCACCCAAAGAGATGACTCGAAAAAATACAGAAATGAAAAAGAGTAGGGAAAAGAGAAGAGAATTTCGGCTATAGAGCAAGAGATGAACTGATCAAGAAAACGAAAAGAGAGGGGAAAGAGAAGAAACAAGATTCGGCCAAAGGGGAACAAAAACCAAAAGTGAACAAGAAGGGAGAAGAAACAAAAGAGAAACAAAAGTCTAACGTCAGAAAATTTGAAGGGAAAAAAGAAAATAAAAAAACTGATAAGAAGAAAATATTATTTTGATAACTTCTCCCCAATTATCTCCTAAAAACACTCCCTATTAACCCACTAAAACACAACTACTCAGCAGTCTAGTTTAATTTGAACTCCACCACGCGACGCGCCTAAAAAAAAATTAATTCCTCAGCATGCAGCAGGACTCAATTCTGAGGACCTCCTACACACTAACACTCCACTTAACCACCAGACCAGGCCATTCTGATATATTTTTACCAACAATCAAATAAAAGCCTACTGAACAAGAATAAGGCCTAATTCATTCAAAATACCAAAATTTGCCCAAGCGAAGGCTTGAACTTGGGACCTCCCAAACACTCCCAGAACACATAACCATTAAAGCTGACGGATATTTGTATCATATTTTCACAATAATAAAATTAGAAATTTTAGGGCGTTACAATTCTACCCTTCTAAAAGAAAATTTTGTCCTCGAAATTTACCAGATAAGAATAGGTAAGGATACTTCTGACGCATCGCATCCTCAGGCTCCCACGTGGCCTCCTCGGTGCTATGATTACGCCATAGAACCTTTACCAGAGGAACAGACTTCCTACTCAGAACCTTAACCTCACGATTGAGAATCTGAACCGACTCCTTCTCAAAGGTCAAGTCTGGCCTAACCTCAATCTCCTCAACAGGAACGATGTGAGTAGGATCAGATCAGTAGCGCCTCAACATCGAGACATGGAAAACATCATGAATACGATCTAACTCTGGAGGTAGCTCCAACTGATAAGCGACCTGTCCCACTCGCTTTAAAATATGGTAATGTCCAATAAACCTAGGGCTCAACTTGCCCTTACGACTAAACTTTAGTATCTTATTCCATGGCGAGACCTTAAGGAATACAAAGTCCCCCACGGAATACTCAATCTCTTGACGCTTTAGATCTGTATAGGATTTCTGTCTGTCAGATGCCACTTTCAGACGATCCCAAATTAGTTTAACCTTATCCTCAGTCTCCGATACTAACTCAAGACCCAAAACACGTCGCTCGCCCAACTCAGTCCGACATAAAAGAGCGTGACACTTACGACCATACAGTGCCTCGTAAGGTGCCATATGGATGCTAGACTGGAAACTGTTATTATAGGCGAACTCCGCTAGCGGCAGATAATCCTCCCAACTGCCTCGGAAATCAATAGCACAGCTCCTGAATCTGAGCCTTAAGCTCCACAAGATCCTTTGATGCCATTCGATAGGGAGCGATGGACACCGGAGCTATACCTGGAAGTGGCTCAATCCCAAATTCCAACTCGCGATTCAGAGGTAACCTCGGTAGCTCCTTAGGAAAGACGTCCAAAAATCCTTTACCATTCTGATATCCTTAACTGTAGAATCCCCAGAATCTGAAACACTTACGTAGGCCAAGAATGCCTCACATCCCCTACGAACCATCTTCTCTGCCACCAGTGTAGAGATCATATTTTATAAGTAATTCCGGTGTTCTCCAATCATGACTACCTCCTTATCCTCCTCAGTCCTTAGTACGACCCTCTTAGTCGCACAGTCCAAACTAACACGATGCTTGACCAACCAGTCCATCCCCAGAATTAGGTCGAACTCCCCAAATGGAAGCTCCATCAAATTAGCCAGAAAGATTGCCCCTTGTACCTCTTCCAACACTCGCCCTGATGGCGTCTACCACAATCAGTACATGGTGCGCATCCGAGAATGAGATGAGGCCCAGTTCTAAGCGCCCATCGATTCGGCCTTTTCTTAGGCCTCTCATGCGAGAACTCGAGGGCTCCGAATCCCTCTTGTTCTTACCCCTCTCGCGGTCACGGTTCTAGCGCTCAGCGCGCTTAACCTCATCGGCGATCTTCGCCTTCTCCACCAGGGCAGAAAAATCACGCTCCCTCTACGGAGCTATCAGGACTCTCGAATTATCTCTGAGCCCATCCTCAAAACGAATACATCGCTCATACTCAGAGGCCACCATACGTCGCGCATAACGGCTCAGTCGCAGGAACTCGGCCTCATACTCGGCCTTTGATCGATCTCCCTTAGTTAGATTTAGAAATTCCCTCCTACGGACATCCACGTAGCTCGCCCCCACATATTTCCCCTAGAAGGCGTTCTTAAAGAACTCCCAGGTCAGATGTTCGGGCTGAGTGCCCTCATTAATAGTGAGCCACCACTGATAAGCCTCATCATGCAGCAGCGACACTGCACCCTTTAATTTCTGCTCGGGGGTATAGTTCAGATCATCCATGATCCTCTCAGTGACCTCAATCCAGTACTCGGCCATACTAGGGGCGACCCCCATGAAACCCTTGAAAAGCTCAGCTCTATTGGACCGGAGTCGTTCTGTAACCAACCCTCGGCCCCCAGATCCAGTATTGGGCCCAGCGACCCTCTCAAAAATCCTTAGCATAGCCTGAGACAACGCGTCGTCCCCAGCAATGCGATCTTGACACCTAGTCTCAGTATTAGGCGACACTGGCGTCTCACTCGTGTCCAAATTCGGTATGCTACCCAGTGAAGAGGACTCAACTCGAGCTCCTCTGCGGCCTCTACCTCAGCCTCTAGTACCCCGTCCGCGGATACCTCGTGCACTCATTGTCTAATCACGTTTATCTGTATTAATATTTTTATGAATCAATTACAGTTCCAGTGTTTATTAATAAATGTTTTATGTAAAACAATATCGGTTATTCAGAGTTCGTTTTCGTAAATCGCTGTCCCACTATAATTTTTAGTTTCTCTATAATTTTTAGTATACACTAACTAGAGTGTTTCCAGTACAGTTTACTACCTATAATAGTTTCAGAATATACTATCCATAACAGTTTCAGTTTAAAACAAATCGTAGTTCAGAATACTTACATGATCGGCGCCAGAGACTCGGTGTACCATTTACTCAGTAAAAACATTTCAAATCATTTAGAAATCAATCAATTTTTCAAAAGCCCATTTTTTTTATAAAATCCATAATCCACAGTCAAGTTTTGTAACCTGGCTCTGATACCACTAAATGTAACACCCCACACCTGGCCTAGACGTTATGGCTGAATTTGGTGATGTCACATAATAGCGTGTTGAAACTAAGTTGTTAGGATAAAACCATTTTCATTTATTTACTCTTGTTGACTCCAAAATCGCTTACTTATTTAATCGATTGTTTTAAAACACAATTCGTTGCGGAAGCTTTAGAAATCATTTATTTTATGAAAAACCGAGTTAATTAGGTAAATTCGTCCATATTAGAAAATCCCTTTGTTTTAGATAAAACTGTTTGTTGTTGAGTTTGAGCATTTTTTAAATCCACGAAAATAGTCTAAAATCCGAAATAAAAGCAAACAGTCCAAAAAGTTCAATTTACATAAAAAAATAACCCAGAAAATAATTAAGAAATAAATACAAAAAACTGAAATTAAAACAGTTTAAAATACGTGTGGCTACCGTCGAGTCCTCTGCTGCACCGATCCGTCAAGTCTGGGGATTAACTGTGCACATTAAACAAAAAAGGGCGAGTTTAAGTAAACTCAGTATATAATCCTGCGAAAACAAACAAACAATCAGTATTCATAGTGCACAGTTGAACAGTCTTGGGCCTAAGCCCTTTTCAAGATATCGATGTGATTTAGGCCTTAGCCCATCACGATAAATGTCAAATACAAGAAGGCCTTAGCCCATCACGATGTCGATAGCAATATGGTTATGCAAAGAGCAAAATCCTACCCAACCAGCCTCTACACACCATCTTCGTCCAACCCAACACTCCATGTGGGGATATAATCAACCCACCCATCCCTACACTCCAAGTAGTACCGAATGCGCACTGTACAAAGTAGTTTCAAGTCGAGTTTGCCGAGAAATTAGGCTTAAAGCCTTTCAAAGACACTTTCTCCGAATAATAACCCCAACCCAATGCAATGCAACACACAATGGATGACATGCTATTATGCAATTTCAGTACATATATTCAGTTTAGATATTAACATGCCCAGCATTCAGTCAATTTCACACATTTAAGGGTCTAAGTAGCGCTTACCGACCCTACAGTAGGTTCACAATCGACTTGGGCGACCCGTTCAATCTTAAAAACATTTTGGTAAAAATGGGCCCACATGCCCATGTGATCTGCCCGTGTGGCCCACTCGGCCCAAATTGGCCTTGGCCTTGTGATCCATTTTTAAAGTAACCCATGCTTGCTCAATACTCATATATGTTTTCACTATTTACTTATATGTTCATTCAAAGCTGTCTACTTGAGTCATTATCACTAAATTATTTATATCTTAAGCTACAGAATTCCAAATTAAGATTTGCTTGATGTTTTTGAAACTAGACTCAAATACCTTTCTACAATAAAATTTTCAGAATTTATAGTTTATCAAATAGGTACAGTAAAATCTTTAAAGTTATCCCTATTCTGCTATTTGATAGCTTCATCCTTTCCTTACTAAAAAATATTTATCTCTTAGTACGGAATTTAGATGATGTTTTTGTTTGTTTCTCTTGAAAATAGACTCATAAGGATTTAAACATATAAATTTAAGCCCTTAATTATATTTTTTACAATTTTTGATGATTTTCCTAAGTCAGAATAGGGGAACCCGAAATCATTCTGACCTTGTCTTACAAAATTTATTATATCTCATGATTTACAATTCCATTGCATACACTGTTTCTTCCATAAAAAACTAGACTCAATAAAATTTAATTTCATATTTTATTCAACCTCTGACTCAATTCCCACTATTTTTGATGATTTTTCAAAGTTGAACTACTACTGCTATTCAAAACTATTTTAGTGTAAAATGTTGATTTCCAAGTTTATAACACCCATATTTCCTTTCTCTACAACTTTTCGCATCATTTTCTCTTATTTCTCTTATTTCTCCACAGCAAGAAATTTTGGCTTTTCGCCGAATCTCGTTTTCTTCGTTTCGGGTACACACCTGGTATCGTTTCTGATGCGTAAGCACTCCTAAGCCTCCAGAACTTAAAAATCGACCAACATATCTCCAGATTAATCACTTAATTCGTTAATCAAACCAAATATCCCCAACATAAAACTCGAGAAACTAAAACAACGACGATTCGAAAACTTACCGCGACGAATCCGATAACCAGTCGTCTCCACACACTGGAATATCTGCTTAAAACCTTTGAACAACACCTAAACGGGAGTAAAACGAACCCTTTGTTAATTGCCTAATCGAATTACGATAACTAAGGGGAAAATTCCACTTACCAAAAAAGATGAAGTCGAAAGTTGCACCCAAAGAGTTGACTCGCAAAAATACAGAAACGAAAAGAGTAGGGAAAAGAGAAGAGAATTTCGGCTATAGAGCAAGAGATGAACCGATCAAGAAAATGAAAAGAGAGGGGAAAGAGAAGAAACAAGATTCGGCCAAAGGGGAACAAAAACCAAAAGTGAACAAGAAGGGAGAAGAAACGGCAGAGAAACAAAAGTCTAACGTCAAAAAATTGTTGGGAAAAAAGAAAATAGAAAACTGATAAGAAGAAAATCTTATTTTGATAACTTCTCCCAAATTATCTCCTAAAAACACTCCCTATTAACCCACTAAAACACAACTACTTAGCAGTCCAGTTTAATTTGAACTCCACCACGCCACACGCCTCAAACAAAAATTAATTCCCCTGCTTGCGTAAGGACTCGAACACAGGACCTCCTACACACTAACACTCCACTTAACCACCAAACCAGCAAGCCCATTCTAATATATTTTTACCAACAATCAAATAAAAGCCTACTGAACAAGAGTAAGGCCTAATTCATTCAAAATACCAAAATTTGCCCAAGCGAAGGCTTAAACTTGGGACCTCCCAAACACTCCCAGAACACATAACCACTAAAGCTGACAGATATTTGTATCATATTTTCACAATAATAAAATTAGAAATTTTGGGGCGTTACATTACTCATTTATTTACGTATTATTTTTTTATACTTTAAAAATTAGATTATTTATGTTTTTACTTGTACATATAGTATTGTTATTATTATTATTATCATTATTATTATTATTATTTTATCTATTAATTTATTTATATATATATTATTACAAATTTTACCTTTAATTTCATTTATATTTTACTTTGATTCTTTACTTTCAATATTTTTACAAACTATTTTCCTTATATTTATTTATGTCTTTATTTTACTTATTTCTTCGTCTTTATTATATTTGAAAATTGATATTGTCATTTCATGTGCATATTTTATCATTAGTATTATTATCGTTATCATTGTCATTATTTATTTTTATTTTTTATTTTATTTTTCTTTGTTAATATTGGTATTAAAATGACACGTATTATGAGTTGCTTATTAGTACATTGATATCGTTGCCGTTTATTAATGTAACATTTGATTCATATATCATTTTTAATATTACGTTGATTCTTGCCCAAATACACGAGAAGAAAATTTTTAAAATAAGGTAATGTTTCATATTTGGGGAATTCAAGAAATCGCACCCTAACTTACGGGGTTTCGGTTTTCTTGTTGAACTTAAATAACCAAACATCCTTTTAAAATACAAAATACATGAGATTTTAAATAAAAAAGGACAAGCCCATTCTCGAGGATTCAAGGTGTTGTGTCCTAACTTACGGGATGTGACATTTTGTTATCTCGAGATGAGAGGGTCCTTAACATACTTCTCGATTTATTTTTAATAAAATTAACATTAATACCAAGAGGGATCATATTTTAAACTACTTTTCAAACATTCAATTTTCGACATCGAGACTTTAATTAATCAACTAGGTACTAATTGTGGGCGTCACGAGGGTGCTAATCCTTCCTCGTGCGTAACCGACTCCCGAACCCATTTTCCCGAATTTCGTAGACTAAAAATCTTTGTTTTAGTAAATCAAACCGTTTATTAAAACGATTAAATTACAGGGTGACCTGATCACACCTCATAAAAAAAGGATTGGTGGCGACTCCCATTTTTTGTTTTTTTTAAACAAAAGTCGACCTTTCAAAAAAAGAAGTTTCGACAACTTAGCGACTCCACTAGGGACAAATAAGAAAGTCAAGCCACGAATTGATTACTTTTTGTCTTTTTTGTCGAAAATTGATAGTTTGGTTTAAATTTACGATCCTTTCATTGCATTTCATTGGTCTGCACCATTTTGATATGTTTGCTTTATTGGTTTGAGTCCTTTAATATATCTCTGCATATTGCATCACATAATCGGTCAATTTTACCCTTTTAAGTGGGCGTGAGAAACTATTCCTTCGTGAGGTCTTCACCTCCGTATAGGATAGCGGATCGCTTTTGGGATACATCAGTACCTATGTCTTCGTGAGATTTTCATCTCTGTATAGCCATAGGGAAATGTATTCCCCTGAACTGAACTTGGTCCATATAAGCCTATAATGGGCAAGGATCGAGGAATCTGCCGGTTCAGGTACCCTTACTTTAGAACCGAACCGCATATAATGAGCCCTAAGAGCTTACCCTAGGTAGAACCGCACCAAACCCTAGTGGTTACCCGAATAGGCGCTTTATTTATTATTCCTTGCTTACTTTGAATTCTAGCTTTGTATAATGATTTGTTTTGTTTTTCTTTGACTATGATTGCATGACATTTTCATCATAAAAAAGGTGTTGATTCGCGTTCGATTACTAAATAGAGAGCTTGCCATAGAGAACAAATTTCTTGGTAAAGTGAAAGATAACACGGCTGTTCGAATATGGTCCGAGAAATCGCAAGTAGAGAAAGGTGATAGTCTGACGGAGGGGTACGCATTAGAATTGTGGGACTTCACTCGTACCAACGTGACCCAAAACAATCTCCAAGAATTGAAAGAGATATGGGTCCAATGGGATGAAGAAATCAAACAGTTATTTTACTACAATTATGGTGATTTGCCCTATCTACTCGATATCAAAGTGGACAAGCATTTGTTTCAAGCTCTGGCTCAATTTTAGAACCCCGCCTACAGCTGCATTACATTTGGAAAAGTGGATTTAGTACCTACTGTGAAAGAATACACGACCCTACTTCGTTCCCTGAAAATTTGACCCGACAAGGTTTATTCCAGAGCCGCCAATGTCCCGACCTTCCTAAAGAAACTAATAAACATCACGGGGATGAATGAGCAATGGGTTGCAGCTTGGATCAAGAAAAAGGGATATGGTAAATATATTCATTGGAATAGTTTTCAAGATTTGATCTTAGCACACCCAAATATGAAGAAAAGGGTCGATGTTTTCGCTTTGAGCATCTATGGGCTAGTTATTTTCCCTAAAGCATTAGGGCACATGGACGAGGCAATTTCAGATTTGTTTGATAGACTTGATAAGAGGGTCACGCCCGTCCCTGCAATTTTGGCCGAAACATTCTGATCTTTGAATGCATGCCGAAGAACGGGTGAAGGAAGATTCATTGGATGCGCGTAACTTTTGTTGGCATGGTTTCATAGCCACTTTTGGAGGGTAGAAAAAATTTATTATCGAGTATTCTCCGAGAACTATTCTCTATTAAAAGAAACAGTGGCTACACCGAGGCAAGATCACATTTCAGAAGAAAAATGGATGGTTATACTCCAGAATCTCCAAGATGTGGATGTTAAATGGAAAGCCCCTTGGATGATACCCGATGAGATTATGTACCGGTGTGGAGATTTCGACTGGGTTCCTCTACTCGGGATCTAAGGAGCTGTTGGATATGCTCCTCTACTCGTGTTGAGGCAGTATAGATCAAGGCAGTTCATACCAGCAACGCAAGGGCTGGCTCAGTGCGAGTTTTCGTATAAGGGTGATAACTACAAGAAAAATGTCTGAGAAATGTCTAATGCCTGAAACCAAACCCGCCGAATGAAAAGATTTGCTGCAGGTCTGACGACGACCCCCGAATATAATGGATGGTAGGGTAAAAGAGTCAATGATAACATACCTGGGCCAAGTCAAGAAGGCACTCGAACAATGGAAGAATACCTGCAAGTGATCCCATCTGAGCTAGAGATCATAAGGCAAGATTTTGAAAAAAGGAATACAGAGCTAGGAAAGAAAATAGAGCAATTGGAAGAGGAAAAGATGCAGTTAGGACTAGACGTTGACGTTCATAAGTTAGAGGCCAATAAACTGAGAAAAGGAAAGAACAAGGTCGAGGAAGATCTGGACAGTTTAAAAATAGATTACAAGAAACTGCGCTTATTGATGAGGACTTCTGGGCTGGGAAAGACATCAGAACAATGGCGGCAAGAGATCAAAGAAGAAAAGAATAGAGCCGACCAATGGGAAAAGAAATGCCAAGATGCCTAGGTTCGAGAAAATGCTCTAGAAAGAGACCTATTGGAATGTCAAAATGAAAAGGTTAGATTAAAAGCCAGGGTAGCAGAACTAGAAAAGTCACTTCATCAGTATCGTAATCGCAACTCCACAATTGAGCTGAAAGCGAGCTTAAACAAGTTGAAGAGCTGAAAAGGAAAATAGAAGAGCTCGAGATCGCATTAAAAAATTATGAATTCCGAGTTGAACTCCTTGAAGTAAACAACGAGCAATGGAAAGAGCAACTTCACCGTTCTCAAGGTCAGGTCAGAGATAGAGACTATATCATAGGTGAAGCTGTGGCCCAATTACGAGAGGTGGCCGATCATTTGCAAACTCTAGTAGTTCAGGCTGACGTACTAAGCTTAAAGTATGAATCAGAATCAGATCGGGGTCAAGAGTTAGCTTGGTTTCTTAGGAAGGTTAAGGCTTTGAGCATTAGGGCAAAGCCGTATATGTAATCTATTTTATGTAAAGAAATTTGTTTTCTAGTAAAGCTGTTCTAACAGAATTGAATCAGAGTCAATGCCTCTTTTTTTTTTTGCATTCATTTGCATTACATTGCATCATATGCATTAAATCTCACAAAAGACCCTAATTAAACAAAATTATTTCAGTTAATCTGGAAACGAACAAGAGTCAACCAACCGAACATTGTTACAATACTCGCGCCAAAACCAAAGTAATGGACCAAAGATTGGAAAGGCTAAAACAGATTCAAAAAGAGATGCAAGACCAGTTGCAAGCGCAACTACAAGAACAGTTAGTGAAAGTACAACAGGAGATGAGGGATCAGATATTGGAATCTTAGAGAAGTATGATAAGCCAATTGGCCCAGTTGCTGGTTGGAGAACGTGAAAAATGGAAGAGCACTGTGGTCAACTCAGGGGATGATAATGAGGATCCTATTTACCCCCCAGGTTTTACCCCGATAAATGCCCAGGCACAACCAGAAGCGTACCCATGAAGGGTACCCGTTACAATCAGACCCCAACAGTATCAAACCGGTACCTCGACGCCAATTAACTACCAAACAGGCTCAGGTTCCAATCCGAGGGATAACCCAACCAACCCCGTTGTTCCTGATCTAGATGATATGGCAGAAATAGAAAAAACAAGAATGGAACTGCCAAAGCAACTTGAAGATCGATGCAGATGGCTAGAAGAAAAATTCAAAGCAATGGAAAATGCTGATTATCATTGCGGAATCGATGCCAGAGACCTGAGTTTGGTCCCAGATTTAGTGCTCCCTCCGAAGTTCAAAACTCTAGAGTTTGAGAAGTATAATGGGAATAGTTGTCTAGAAGCTCACATCACTATGTTCTGTCGAAGGATGACAGGATACGTCAATAATGATCAACTGTTAATCCACTACTTTCAAGACAGTCTGATCAGGTCAGCAGCTAAATGGTACAACCAACTGAGTCGTGCCAAAATCAATTCATGGAAAGACCTGGCACAAGCTTTTATGAAGTAATATAGTCATGTGACGGACATGACACCCGACAGAATCACATTGCAGAACATGGAGAAAAAGCAAAATGAGAGCATCAGGCAATATGCCCAAAGATGGAGAGAGGTGGCAATGCAAGTCCAGCCACCTCTTCTGGAGAAAGAAACCACAATACTTTTCATCAACACTTTAAAAGCCCCGTTCATCAACCATATGTTGGGAAGTGCTATTAAAAGCTTCTCGAATATAGTAATGTTCGGTGAAATAATTGAAAACGCAGTAAGAAGTGGTAAGATAGACGCGGCGAAAAACTCTAAAAGATCGGCCCCGATGAAAAAGAAAAACGAGGTAAATAATGTAAGCACATACAACAAGGGTTATTTGAAACCAATTACTGTTGGCCCGCCAAGGACAGTAACCACTAGCCATTAGGGCCCTCCAAGGCAAGAATCCAACTCGAGGCCAAATACAGAAAGGCTCCAGTTCACACCCATCCCGATGACATATAGGGAGCTGTATCAGAGTCTGATTGATGCACATGTGGTATCCCCTTTCTACCTGAAACCTATGCAACCTCCATTCCCCAAATGGTATGATGCAAATGCTCAATGCGACTACCACACAGGAAGCACGGGACATTCAAATGAAAACTGCACTGTATTTAAAAAAGTTGATCGAAAAGTTTATTAAAATGGGATTTATAAAGTTTGATGACCCATCAGGACCTAATGTGGCAAGAAATTTGTTCCCCAGTCATTCTGATAAAGAGGTAAATACGATAATTGTGAATGGAGGGAAAAGAACCAAGATGGATGTAGCAGAAGTAAAAACCCCACTGAAATGGGTTTGGAAGAAAATGGTAGAGGGGGGGATTAATCAAACATGATTCAGAAGAGAAACCTGAAGGGATGAGGAACTACTGTGAGTTCCATGCTAAGGAGGACCATGAGATCCATGAGTGTGTCAAATTCAGAGCCTTATTGCAAAATTTGATGGACAGTAAGGAGCTATAATTCTTTGAATATGCTATGGGCTCCGAAAGAGAAGATGTGTGCACCTCAGAAGAGTGGTCAATAGAGAAGGTCTATAAAGTCAACCACCCTGTGGTTATTATTTCACGACCTAGAAGTAATGAAGCTGGTGTACAAATTGTACCAAGGGTCATAATCCAGAAACCTGTAGCTTTTCCCTACAAGGATAGCAAGAGGGTTCCCTGGAATTATGACTGCAACGTGACGATCCCGGAAGAAGAGAACCCAATTAGTGCTTCAGAAGAAAGCCAAGATGTGGGTTTCTACACGCACAGTGGGAGGCGCTATGATCCATCAAATGCAGGAGCTGAGCCTGTTAAAGGAAAGACCCCAATAGTTGAACAAAAGAAGGAAAAGACGGTCAGGCTCAAATCGCCAGTTAACGAGCCAGTAATTGAGAACGAGGCTAGTAAATTTTTGAAATTCTTAAAGCATAGCGAGTACAGCATTGTAGAATAGCTACACAAGCAACCGACTCGCATCTCAGTGCTAGCTTTACTCTTAAGTTCGGAGACACATCGTGGCGCGTTGATGAAAGTGCTAAACGAAGTTTACGTCGCTAACGATATCTCTATAAACAAGCTGGACCGCCTAGTTAACAATATAAGTGCCAACAACTTCATCTTCTTTAATGATGATGAAATACAACCATGGGGCATGGGATCTACAAAGGCTCTGCACATCACTACCCGCTGCAAAGGGTATACATTACCAGGGGTGTTAATTGATAATGGATCTGCACTAAATGTCTTGCCCCTATCCACCCTGAATAGGTTACCTGTGGATAGCTCTCATATGAAGACATGTCAAAACATAGTGAGAGCATTCGATGGAACCGAAATGAGGGTGATGGGAAGGATTGAGATACCCCTCTTGATTGGTCAAAACACGTATGAAGTAGATTTCTTAGTGATGGACATTAAGCCTTCTTATAATTGTTTGTTGGGGAGGCCTTGGATTCACACAGCTGGGGCAGTGCCGTCATCACTGCACCAGAAGCTAAGGTTGGTAACTGAGGGTCGGCTGGTAACGATAAGCGCAGAAGAAGACATTATTGCATCCGTAACCAGTGACGCGCCATGCGTAGGGATAAATGATGAAGCGATAGAATGTTCCTTCCGATCGTTGGAATTTGTGAATGCAACCTTTATTGTCGAAGGGAAAAAGATCCCGTTGCCCAAAATCTCTAAAACTACAAGGATGGACCTGCGACTGACGGTCGGGAAAGGAGCCTTGCCTGGGAGAGGACTTGGAAAATGCCTACAAGGAAGGGTTGAGACACCCATGCTCATGGACAAACGAGACTGCTTTGGCTTAGGATACAAGCCAGATGCGAGGCAAAAGAAGAGATAGTGAGAGAAAAAGTAAGGAAGGAGAAGAGCACGACTGAGCGGGGAAGAGGTCAAGTGGGAACCGATGACCTTTCCCCATATATCCAAGACTTTCGTATCAGGAAGAACTATTCACCCTGAAAGAAAGATGTCAAGAGAAGAGACCGCTGAAGAAATATTGGGAAACCTGAACATCAACGCCATATCCGAAGAAGGAATTTGGCGAGAAAATTTATCAGACATCTGCCCCTATGTACCTAGAAGTGTTCTAAACAATTGGACTGTGGAAGAGATTCATGTAGTTTTTAGAGCTAATTTAGAGTAATGTTCAAAACACGCTTATTGCTTTAAGCCTAGGAGCAATAAGAATCCTTTGTGATATAGGCTTATGTCCAACATCCTTATTTCAATAAAGTGCATCTTTGCGTATCATCTTGAGAAAATATTCTTTTATTCTTTTCATTTCATTCATAATCATACCATACAAATAATTATTCTTATATTCTGTTGTTCTTTGGATTTTTCTTCATCCCTATAATAGGTCTCCAGATATCAATGATATGAGCGACGCTGCTACTGACTCAGAATCTCCTTTTAAGTAAGATATGTGTATAGAGGATTCTCAGGATTTTGAAGATGATCGAGACTGTAACCTATCTCCTGATTTGCTGAGGATGGTAGAACAATATGAGAAACAAATCTTGCCTTATACAGACTTAGTGGAAATTGTGAGCTTAGGAGAGGAAAAATAGGTGAAGATAGGAGCTTGCATTACCGCAGAGACGAAGCAAGACCTCGTTGAATTACTCCAAGAATTTAAGGATATCTTCGTATGGTTATATCAAGACATGCCCGGGTTAAGTACTGATATCGTGGTACACCAACTCCCCATAAAGGAAGAGTGCAAGCCAGTTCACCAGAAGCTCCGAAGGATGAGGCCCAATGTTTTATTGAAAATAAAAGAGGAAGTCAAGAAACAATTTGATGCTAGTTTCTTACGGGTGGTTAAATACTCAGAATGGGTAGCCAATATCTTCCCCATCCCTAAAAAAGATGGGAAAGTATGAATGTGCATAGACTACAGGGACTTGAACAAAGCCAGCCCAAAATATAATTTCCCATTGCCACATATCGACACTTTAGTGGACAACATGGTAGGTTACTCGCTGTTCACCTTCATGGATGGTTTCTCGGGATACAACCAAATAAAGATGCATCCTGAAGACATGGAGAAGACTACATTCGTGACCATGTGGGGAACATTTTGCTATAAGGTGATGCCATTTGGACTGAAAAATGTGGAGCAACGTGTCAAAGAGCCATGGTAACTTTGTTTCATGATATGATGCACAAAGAAATCGAGGTATATGTAGACGGTATGAGCGCAAAGTCCCGAACAGAGAAGGATTATGTACAAGTCTTGAGGAAATTGTTTTTGAGATTGAGAAAATTCCAACTGAAGCTCAATCTAGCAAAATGTACTTTCGGGACTAGGTCGGGAAAATTGCTAGGATTTATAGTCAGTGAAAAGGGGATTGAGATCGACCCAGATAAAGTTAAGGCTATACAGGAGTTACCTTCGCCACGCACTCAAAAAGAAGTTTGAGGTTTCCTAGGAAGACTAAATTGCATCGCCCGGTTCATTTCACAACTGACTGAGAAATGCGACCCCATATTTCGTCTCCTTAAGAAACACAATCCAGGTGTTTGGGATGAGAAGTGTCAGAAAACTTTTGACAAGGTCAAACATTACCTGTCCAATGCCCCAGTACTAATGCCTCCCAGCCTAGATAGGTCGTTAATACTGTACTTGGAAGTATTCGGGAATTCCATGGGATGCGTGCTTGGTCAACATGATGAGTCAGGAAGAAAAGAAAGAGCGATATACTATCTCAGTAAGAAATTCACCGAATGAGAAACAAGGTATTTTCCAATCGAGAAGTTATGTTGCGCCTTAATCTAGATAACCCGAAGACTGAGACAGTTAATGCTGTACCACACAACTTGGCTCATCTCAAAACTCGATCCTCTAAAGTACATGATGGAGTCGACTGCTTTGAATGGAAGAATGACCCGGTGGCAAATTTTACTCTCCGAATTTGATATAGTCTATGTGAATCAAAGGGCTATAAAAGGGAGCGCAATAGCAGATTTTCTGGCCAGTAGAGCTCTAGAAGATTACGAGCCTTTGAACTTTGATTTCCCAAATGAAGATCTAATGTATGTTGCAACCACTGAAGAAGACTCTCAAGAAGGTCATCCTCGGAAGCTAAACTTTGATGAAGCCTCAAACACTGTGGGTAACGGAATTGGGGCAGTCCTAGTATCCCCAAACGAAGATAATTATCCCTTCACTAGCAAATTGGATTTTGATTGCATGAATAATACGGCAGAATACGAAGCATGCATCATGGGTATCCGTGTAGCCATAGAACGTAAGATCAAAGTGCTAGAGGTATATGGGGATTCTGCACTAGAGATCTATCAACTCAAGGGAGAATGGGAGACAAGAGATCCCAAGTTAATCAATTATCAAGAGTTTCATGACATCACCTTCTATTACCTCCCACGAGATGAAAATCAAATGGTTGATGCCTTGGCTACTTTGGCTTCAATGGTCAAAGCGAACAAACAAGAGGATGTAAAGCCTATCCAGATAAGTATTTATGAGACTTCGGCTCATTGTTACAACATCGAAGAAGAAGAAGAAGAGGACGATCACCCTTGGTACAACGATATACTGCGATATGTGAAGAATCGTGAATACCCTGACCAAGCAACTGAGAATGATAAAAGGACTTTGAGAAGACTGGCCAATGACTATGTCTTAGATGGGGAGATCATATATAAAATGATAAAGGATCAGGTGCTACTAAGATGTGTAGACGCTGTCGAGGCTAAGAAAATCTTAGAAGAAGTCCACGAGGGTGTCTGCAGAACACATGCCAATGGTTTTACAATGGCCAGGCAAATCATGAGATTCGGGTATTATTGGTCCACCATGGAAGGAGATTGCATCAGTTATTGCAAGAAATGCCATAAATGTCAAATTTATGGAGATAAAATTCATGTACCTCCCTCATATCTTCATGTTATGACTTCTCCATGGCCTTTCTTGTAACGCCCCAAAAATATTTAATATTTATTTTTGTATGTTGGCGACACAAATATCTATCTGCTTCAGTGGTTAAGTGTTCTGGGAGTGTCTGAGAAGTCTTGGGTTCAAGCATTAGCTTGGGCAAAATTTTGTTTTTATTTGAATAAACCCCTATCTTCAGACAGTAGGCTTATAATTAAATAATTGGAAAAACATGACAGAATGGGCCTGCTGGTCTAGTGGTTAAGTAGAGTGTTAAGTGTGCTGAAGGTCTTAAGTTCGAGTCATGGAGTTGCAGGGGAGTGTTTTATTTTGCTTGGTGCCGTATAAGTATTTGAGTGCCAGTAGAATTCTGATGCGTGTGGGCTGTTGGAGTGTTTGAAGGGTGTGGGGTGTTATGGCCGAATTTTGGGAGGATATTGGGGAGATTTTTAAGGATTGTTTAGTGTTGGAACCGAATTCGAATTACCCTTGGTACTCAAAATTTTGGTAGGGGTCATTTGGTTGGTGTTTTTGCTTTCTTTTTCTCTATTTTTGTTTTTCTGCCGAAGAAGGTTTCTCCAACTTTTCCTCTGCTACCGATTTCCTCTTTTCTACCTCCTATCTCTACCATTTTGTTCTTTGGGGTCTTTTTCAACCAAAGTTCGGTTTTTCTTTTTTCTTTCGTTGCAAGACTTGTGACGTTAGTGTCCCTCTTTTTCCCTGGGTTGCTAATTTCTTTTTCTCTCTTATCTCCCTGGCCGAACCTTTATTGATCCTTTCTGTTCTACCAAAGTGCTGTTGTCCTCTCCGTTGCATTTTCCTCCCCTTTTCACGCCTCTTTTTTGATAAACCAAGCCTTACCCTCATCGTCTCGGTGACTCGCGTTCGTGTTGGTAAGTTTGAAATCTTTTGATTCTAGTTTATTTGCAAGCATCCGTTTGATGGGGGCTCGTTTCTGTATTAGGTGAAGTCTAAGAATCTGAGGTCAGCCAATCGGTGTTCTTATACTGCAGAATCGTGTTTTCGCTTTAAGGTAAGCGTGTCGTTGGTCTTTTTGAGAATGGCCCTTTTGTTGGTATAAGTTGTGTACCGTTTCAACTGATTAATTGGCTGACTAACTGGTTAGTTTTAGGTGCGGGTTATCTCGGAGTGCAGTTTAGCTTCAACGAAATAAGGTGTGTAAACACAATCGCAATTATGGAAATTGGCAAAAGTCGGAATAAGTGAACGTCGACGCTACACGGGCGTGCGCTCGCCCGTGTGGTAGGCCGTGTGACTAAACATGGGTGTGTGATCGACGAGGTCGACCATGTGCGATTTCATGGATCGGACCGAACAGGACCGTGTGGGCCACACTAGCATGTGGGCCCCACACGAGCAAACCACACAGGCGTGTGGAAATTGTTGGGTCAGGTCGTGCATTTCACACGGACAAGGCCATTATGGGCCGTGTAGGCCACATGGGTGTGTGGGACCACATGGGCTAGCAACGTGGGCTCATGGGCCCATTTTCACTGTTTGACTGCTAAGGTTGCAAGGGTCGCCCGAGTCGACTGTGAACCTATTGTTAGGTCAGTAAGCTTACCTGAATCCCTAACTGACTAAATGACTGTTATACCCCTCTTTGATGTATATATATATATTTATGTACATGTATGACTGTATTTTAGCATGCTATTTAAATTGTACTGAATACATGTATGATACCATGGTGTGTGTAACACCCCTAACCCTAAACCGTAGCCGGAATAGGGTTAAGAGGCATTACCAATCAATCGAAACATTACACATCCATTTCACAACACTAAGTCATTCATCCATCAAACATACTCATTATCAATCATATGGTCCCTTATTGAGGTCTATAAGACCTTAAACACATGTTAGAAAGAGGTCGGGACTAAACCGAACACTTATGAAAATTTTCAGAAATTTAAAACTTTTCTAAGTTTCAGGGGTTACACACCCGTGTGGGCAGGCCGTGTGCCTCCCACGGCTGTTAGACACGCCCATGTGTCTCCCCCGTGGTCGAACCTGACTTAACTCCACGGCCACCAAGCACGCCCGTGTGCCATGGCCGTGGTCGATCTTGACTAAACCACACGGCTACCAGGCACTCCTGTGTGCCATGGCCGTGCACTCTTAGCTAAATACTGACTTTCACCCACGGTCATTAGGCACGCCCGTATGCCACAACTGTGTGGCAAAACAGGCCATTTGCAAGGCCAAATGCCACCCACATTATGGTCATACCTACAAGCAAATTACCAATACATCTCATGCACATTTGACAACCAAGAACATATCAAAATAATCATCCAATCTCTACATTCAAATCCAATTCCATCCATGCCAATTTATAAGACTAAAACTCATGTATACACAAGCATAATTCATCCATACACTTCTCAAAAACTTAACCATTTCATATGCTATCAAACCATACCAAAACATGCACCATTTATCAAATTCATTAAAGCATGTTACCAACGCATAACTATCCAAATCACATGGCTAAGTTCATACATCAAACTTACACCAAATTACTAGCTTATACATGCCATATCTAGCTATATACATCTTTTCAAAAGTACCAAAATAGATTGCCGATAGTGTGATAGAGATGCTGACGATCCCCAGATCCGAGCTAGCTTTACTGACACTGTAAAACAGAGAAACAAATCACACAGTATGCTTTCAAAGCTTAGTAAGTTCAAAATAAAATACCATTAACTCAATGAATTAAATCAATATATATATATATATAAATTCAGCCATCACATAGATAATTTACCAATGATACACAAATTCAACCTATCCAATACTCACATAAAATTCCATTCGTATAGTTTCTATTTCATCCACCACATAGATATCTTACATACCTTTGCCAACACATAGTAACTTACCAACCATGCTACTTAATCATTCGACTTCTCAATTCGATCATTCGTTGCTATTCTCTTGCTTATTTCGCACACTTAGTGCCAATTGTAAACTTGACATGCTTGTCATCGCACACTTAGTGCCAATACGTTAAACCGAGCTTATATCGGTATCGCACACACAGTGCCAATTCAATAAGCTGAAGCTTCTATCAACTCGCACACACAGTGCCAATTGTTTCTATCCCATTTCAAATTTCGCACACTTAGTGCCATCTATTTCCAATCTGCACATAGCATTTCTTATCTTATATTTAGGTACACATTCATTCAATTCACATTAAATAGATATAAATTAACAACTAGTATCATATCCGAACTTACCTCGGAAGTCGAAATACTGAAATAGTCGATTAATCGAGTACTTTATATTTGCCTCGATCTCGATCCGAACGTCTCCTCTCTTGGTCTATACATATTCAAATTCAGTCCATTCAATCACCAAATCATTAATTTTAGTCCAAACACACATATTTAGGGCATTTTACAAAATAGCCCTCATATTTTCACATTTCAACACTTTAGTCCTTAATTCACAAAATCACAAAATACACATAATTTGCTTGTACCCATGCCTAGCCGAATTCTCACTCTACTCATACAAGCCCAAATATTTCATTTATTTCACATTTTAATCCTTCAATTTACACTTTTCTCAATTTAGCCCAAAGTGCACAAATTCCTCAAAACTTCAAAGACAAACTATATTAATCAAACACATATCTTTCATTTTCCACCATTAAACATTCAAGAACTCACATGTTCATCAATGGCACATTTCAAAAACATCATCAATTCACAAAATTTAATCATGGGTTAGCTAGAGCACGAAGCAACGATTACGAAAACGTAGAAATTATCAAAAACTGATCAAAAATATATACCTGATTGAAGCTTGAAGTGGTTGAATGTTTCAAAGCTTCAAACCTTTTATTTCTTCTTCAACATTCGGTGGAAGAATATGAACACCTCCACTATCTCTTAATTTTGTTTTATTATCACCTTATTAAACATTTTACCATTTTATCCTTTCATTAAACATATAAGACAAATTATCATCATGGTTATCTTGTCATTTAACACCCCACTATCTTAAAAATGGACTAATAACAACATAAGGCCTTCACTTTAAAAAGCCAACAACAAATAGGCACTTAAAAATCAGCACACAGCTTTTACACCTTATGCAATTTAATCCTTTTTCATAATTTGACACACAGTCGATAAAATTATCACACAAAATTTTCACACAGACTATATCACATATAATCAACACCAAAAATAATATTACAATATTTTTACGACCTCAGATTGTGGTCCTGAAACCACTGTTCCAACTAGGGTCTAAACTGGGCATTTACAACTCTCCCCCCTTACGAATTTTCGTCCCTGAAAATCTTACCAGTGAATAGGTGTGGATATTGCTCTCTCATAATATTCTTAGGTTCCCAAGTAGCCTCTTCAACTCCATGTTTGTGCCACAACACTTTCACTAAGGAAATTATTTTATTTCTCAACTCTTTGGTCTCTCGTGCCAAAATTCGGATCGGTTCTTCACTATATGACAAATCTGGCTGAATCTTAACCTCAATAGGAGCAATTACATGAGACGGATCAGATCGGTACCGACGAAGCATTGACACATGAAATACGTTATGAATCTTTTCTAACTCAGGTGGCAACATTAATCTATAAGCAACTGGTCCAACTCGTTCAATGATCTCATATGGCCCGATGAACCTCGGACTCAGCTTGCCTTTTCGGCCAAATCAAAGTATTTTTTTTCCACGGAGACACTTTCAAGAACACTTTGTCACCGATCTCAAATTCAATATCCTTCCGTTTCAAGTCTGCATAAGACTTCTGACGATCTGATGCCGCTTTCAAACTGTCACGTATCTCTTTCACTTTCTGCTCAGTCTCTTTTATAAGATCAACCCCGTGAATCTTATTCTCACTTAGCTCAGTCCAATACAATGGAGTTCGACATTTTCGACCGTAAAGTGCCTCGTAGGTGCCATTTTAATGCTAGATTGAAAGCTGTTGTTGTATGCAAATTCGATCAACGATAAATGCTTTTCCCACGTACTTGCAAATTCAAGAATACACCATCTCAACATATCTTCAAGAATCTGAATGATTCGCTCGGGCTGACCATCCGTTTGCGGATGAAACGCAGTACTGAAATGTAATTTTGTGCCTAAACTTTCTTGCAATTTCTTCCAAAATCGTGAGGTAAATCTCGGATCTCTATTGTACAAGCCCATTTTTACACCGAGCCCACTAAAACCTAACCCAAAATAAAACCCATTTTACAACCCAATAACCCAAAAATTAACCCTAGCCCACATCCATTACAAACCCAAGCCCAAAAACTTAAAAAAAAATTCAGAAAAAAAAACCCTAGCTCCAGGTGACGCCCCTAGCCTCTGCAAACTGACCCACCGCCAGTCTGACACCACCGGCCACTGCCCTTCCCACTTGCACCGCCCCTGGTACCTGCATTAAAAAGGAAAAGACATAAAGCAGGATAATAGCCATGTAAACGGCTATATAAGCCGAACAAAAAAACCATTGTAAGGAGAGGATTTTATTGAATAAAAACAGAGAGAAATTCAGACATATTGTAAAATCAAGAAAAACCATTACAGACACTCTCAAATATACAAGCATCAAATACGAAAAGCAAGTTTTAAATCGCAAAAAAAAGGTTGCTTTGACTTCTCTATTTTCTCTATTTTCGAAACTGTTGCATGCAAGATTTCTTCCATTTCTTTTGTTTTTTCCCTTAAAAATTACACACATATATATACCTATATACACTAAGTAAAAAAAGGAAGAAAAAAGGGTGAGTTTTACCCTGAGCGCCGCCGCGCACGGCGGTCGTTGGCGACGGAGGGTGGCGGAGGAGCGGCGGTGAACCGCCAGAAAACCTCACCGGAGGACCATCCCTGTAAGGAAAAAAACAAGAAGGGGAGGTTTTTTTTTTTAAGAACAGGTAAAAATGAATTTTTTTTGAAATTTTTTGCTTTAAATAGGCCACCAAAACGACGTCGTTTTGGGCAGGCCTCTCAGGCACCAAAACGACGTCGTTTCACCCTTGGTCCGACCCGCTCCAGCCAGGATCCGCCTGTTTTGGTGTAATGGTCTTATTGCTATATTGGTCCTTCCGCTTTTTTACTAATTTGCAATCAAGCTTTTCGTTTTTTTTTTATTTTGGCCCCAAAATTTTATTTTGATTCCATCTAGGTCCCTTCGCTGCTGCGCGTTTTGAAAGGAAGGGTTATTGCCCATTTTGGTCCCTCAACTCCTTTCGCGCATCACAATATGGACCTTCCCTTTTTTTTATTTTCAAATTTACCCAGTATTCCGTTTTTAATTCAATTTTCGTCCTTTTTTTTGGCTATTTTCACTCATTAATTATTTTTAATAATATTATTATATTATATTTAGTATTATATTTAATAATATATTATTATTATTATTATCTTATTATTACTATTACCACAATTTATTTATGTTTACTATCATTGTTATTTTATTATTACTATTATCACTACTATTATTATTATTATTATTTTATTTTTGTTATTATTATTTTTATCATCAATATTACTATATTTATATCTATATCTATTTTCTTAATCAAATACTATTTTTTTTTCATTTATCTATTTATACTTATATTATTTCACATATATACTTCTATTTCTATTATTATCAGTTTTATATATCTCTAATTATATTTATATATTAATATCATTTTCATTATCATTTATTATATTCATTATTATTACTATTATATTATTATCATTACATTATTTCAAATGAATAAATACTATTACTATTATTATTATCATTGTTATATTATTAGCATATTATTATTATTTTCTTTTATTGAAATTATCCTTATTAACACATCTTTACTTTTGTCATGTTTATTATTATTATTATTATTATTATTATTATTATTATTATTATTATTATTATTATTATTATTATGTTATTATTACTTCCATTATTATATTATTATTTCTTTACTATTATTAGTGCTATTATTTTTATTATTATTACTATTATAATTATATTTTCTTTTCGTGTTTATACTTATAATTATTATTATTTTATTCTTTACTATTCTTACTTTTATTTTTCATTATCTTCATTTTTTACTCGTTTATTTTATTCTATTTCATTTTCGTCCTTTATGTTGTCATTCATACTAACGCATTTATTTCCATTTTGCTACACATATCCGTATTGTAGTTTATTTTTACATTTTATTATAAACTTGTGTTATATTGACTTTACCCGATACAAAATTGATTCCTTTCATAAACGCAATATTCCGTATTTAGGAATTCAAGATATTGTGCCCTAACGTATTGGGTTTCGATTTTTCTCGTTTAACCTAAATAACCGAATATCCCTTCTAAAATATATACGTAAATTTTAGATAAAAAGCTTATTCCCGAGAATTCGAGACATCATGTCCCAATGCATTGGATGTGATGTTTTGTTATTTCGAGATAAGATTTTCTAAACCAAGGCAATGTTTTGTATCTAGAAACTCGAGAAATCGTGCCCTAACGTGTTGAGTTTTCGATTTCCTCGTTCATTCTAAGTAACATGATATCCTTTCCAAAATTAAACACATGAGTTTCAGGCAAGTTCAGCCTCGAAGGTCGAGGTGTTGTGTCCTAACGTATTGGATATGACATTTTACCTTGAGACGAGATTGCCTCTGGCACACATTTTCAATTTATCTAAACGATTTTTTTAGCATCACTATAAAAGAGGGATTGTATTTTTAATCCTTTCAAGTTTTCGAATCTTCAACACTAAAACATTGATTAATAGATTAGGTACCAATTTTGGGTGTATCGAGGGTGCTAATCCTTCCTCGTGCGTAACCGACTCCCGAACCTGTCTTTCTGATTTTTGTTGACCAAAATCGTTGTTTTGATAAATCAAAATGTTTATTAAAAATAACCACTTTTCGAGGTGACCCGATCACACCTCAGCAAAAAAGATTGGTGGTGACTCCCGTTTTTTTATTTTTTCATTTTCAAAATATAAAGTCGACATTCCCGTTTTTCAAAAAAAATGGTTACGACATCTATCCAACACAATAGATAGTGGCACCCCGTGCAATCTCACAATCTCAGCCATATACAACTCAGCCAATTTATCAAGTGAATAATCTGTTCTCACCGGAACAAAATGAGCTGATTTCTTCAATCTATCAACTATCACCCAGATTGCATCTTTCCTTCCCGGAGATAAAGGCAATCCCGACACAAAGTCCATCGTAATTCTCTCTCATTTCCACTCAAGAATCATGATCGGTTGTAACAAACCGGACGGAACTTAATGTTCAGCTTTAACTTGCTGACAAACTAAACATTTCGACACAAAGTCAGAGATGTCCCGTTTCATACCATGCCACCAATAAAATTGTTTCAAATCATTGTACGTTTTCGTACTCCCCGGGTGAACAGTCAAACGGCTATTATGAGCTTCGTTCAAAATTAGCTGAATCAATTCTGAATTCTTCGGAACACAAATCCGATTTCTAAATCTCAAACAATCATCACTATCAACTCTAAATTCTGAATCAACATTCAATTCACACTGAATTCGTTTATCCATCATTTCAACATCACTTTTCTGGGCATCACAAATCTGACGTACAAACATCGGCTTAACTTTTAACTCGGCCAAAACCACACTATCATCACACAGATCTATCTGAGCATTCATTGCTCGCAAAGCACATATAGACTTTCGGCTCAAAGCGTCAGCTACAACATTAGCTTTACCCGGGTGGTAATCAATCACAAGTTCATAATCTTTCAACAATTCTAACCACCTTCTCTGTCGCAAATTTAATTCTTTCTGAGTCATCAAATACTTCAAACTCTTATGATCAGTATAAATATGAAATTTTTCACCGAATAGGTAGTGACACCAAATCTTTAACGCAAACACAATCGCAGCTAATTCAAGGTCGTGTGTCGGATAGTTCTTTTCATGCGGCTTTAACTGCCTCGAAGCATAAGCAATAACTTTGCCTTCTTGCATCAGCACACAACCCAACCCATTCAATGATGCATTACTGTAAACTATGAATTCCTTACCCGATTCGGGTTGAACTAATACTGGCGCCTCCGTCAACAACACTTTCAACTGCTCAAAACTCTGATGGCATTTCTCTGACCACTCGAATTTAACATCTTTCTGTAATAACTTCGTCAACGGAGTCGCAATCATTGAGAAGCCTTTCACAAAGCGTCTATAGTATCCTGCTAGTCCCAGAAAACTACGGACTTCAGACACATTTCTCGGAGGCTTCCATTCTAAAATAGCAGAAATTTTATTCGGATCAACTCGTATTCCCGCAGCTAACACAATATGCCTCAGAAAACCAACCTCACGCAACCAAAATTCACATTTGCTAAACTTAGCATACAATTGCTTCTCACGTAGAGTCTGTAGCACAATTCTCAAATGTTCGGCATGTTGCATCTCATCACAGAAATAAATCAAAATATCATCAATGAACACTACAACAAAACGATCCAAATACGGTCTGAATATTTGATTCATCAGGTCCATAAACACTGCAGGAGCATTTGTTAGTCCGAAAGGCATCACCAAGAATTCGTAATGTCCGTACCTCGTTCTGAAAGCATTTTTCGGCACATCGAATTCTTTAACTCTCAACTGATAGTAGCCTGATCTCAAATCTATCTTAGAAAACACTGTAGCTCCTCTCAACTGATCAAACAAATCATCAATACGAGGCAACGGATATTTGTTCTTTATCATCACTTTGTTCAACTGTCGGTAATCAATACACATTCTCATAGTACCATCTTTCTTTTTCACGAATAATACAGGAACACCCCAGGGTGAGAAACTCGGTCTTGCAAACCCTCTATCAGTCAACTCTTGCAACTAAGACTTTAACTCTTTCAATTCGGTCGGTGCCATTCTGTACGGAGCTATAGAGATCGGAGTCGTTCCCGGAACTAATTCAATACCAAATTCAACTTCTCGAATCGAAGGTAATCCCGGTAACTCTTCAGGAAATACATCTGGAAACTCACAAACCACGGGTACATATTCAACTTTCTTTTCTGACACTTTTGTATCAATCACATATGCCAGATAGGCTTCGCAACCCTTTCTCATATAGTTTATAGCTTTCATCGCAGATACAACAGCTGGTAACCCTTTCATATCACTGGATTCAATTCGAACTATCTCACTGTTCTGACTTCTCAATTCAATACTCTTTCTTTTACAATTCACGATGTCATTATGTAAAGTGAGCCAATCCATACCCAAAATTATATCAAATTCATTGAAGGGTAACAACATCAAATTAGCCAGAAAACATATATCACGAAACATCAATGGGCAACTCTTGCACACCTTATCCACCAAGACACACTTGCCTAAGGGGTTCGATACTCTAACCACAAATTCAGTAGACTCAACAGGTAGAGTCTTATTCAATACTAGATTCACACAAACATAGGAATGAGTTGAACCCGGATTTATTAATGCAATCACATCAGTATTAAATAGAGTAAAAGTACCAGTGATGACGTCTGGAGATGATGCTTCCTCTCGTGCACGTATTGCATAAGCTCGGGCAGGTGCTCTCGCCTCCGATCTTACAGCTGTATCGGTAGTCCCTCTTTGACTTCCACTCACATTCCCGACATTTCTGGATGGTCTACCCCTAGCCATCACATTACTCGATCTCACATTCTGAACATTTTTTTCCTCAGCCATCTTTGAGTAGTCTCGAATGAAGTGATCTCATGATCCACATTTATAACAAACTCTATTGTTGTACTTGCCCTAGCATTCTCCCACATGCCGTCTTCCACACTGTCTACACTCAGGTTTGTTACTTTTAGCACTATCAACACTTGATTCTATTGGAGCTTGAGTTCTCGGACCAACACAAAGTCTTGCGCGATCTATATTCGGATGCCCAAACGAAACATTTGATTGGTTACTTGCATCTCTGAATCTCTTCGTCGAAGGTTGAGAAAACTTACTCATCGATCTTTTTCTTTCATCACGAGCTTCAGAATCAGCTTTCTTCTTTTCTTTACTGAGCTCTTCGGCTTTACAAGCTCTTTCAACTAACACAACAAATTTATTTATATCAAGTATCCCAACCAATAACTTAATATCCTTGTTCAACCCTACTTTGAAGCGTTTACACATAGTGGCTTCGGTCGAAACACATTCCCGTGCATACTGGCTCAGTCTCAAAAATTTCTGCTCGTACTCGGTAAGTGACAAACAGCCCTGTTTCAGCTCTAAAAACTCTTTACATTTCTGATCAATAAATCGTTGACTGATATACTTCTTTCTGAACTCAACTTGAAAGAAATCCCAGGTGATTCTCTCTCTCGAAACCACGGATATCAATGTTTTCCACCAGTTATACGCAGTATCCCTCAACAACGAAACAACACATTTTATACATTCATCAGGAGCCAACGACATCTCATCAAATACTTGAAGGGTATTCTCGAGCCAAAACTCAGCTCTCTCGGCATCATCATTAGCTGTGGCCCTAAACTCCTCGACCCCATACTTACCTATCTTATCCACATGAGGCTTATTCATTCTAGTCGGATCTACAATGGGTGGCACAACAGGTACTTGTGGGGGTGGAGGTTGTGGAGCAGTCGGATTCGTTTGAACAAACTCTGAAAACAACTCACTCATCATTCAGAAGAAGGCTTGCTTAGCCTCTCCTCCATCACTACTATTATTCGGCCTAAATGTGGGCGTACACCACCCTTGAGAGCGAGCAGCGTTACATTTCTCTACATCACAAGAATCGCTCGATCGGGATCCATTACTATAATAAAACACATTTTCAACTGTCAGTATTCATCACACTATCGCAATTTCATTTATGGCATGTATAGCTAGACTCACACACGCTACGTTAGTTCGAGAATCGACTAAACTGTAACTCTGATACCAATAAAATGTAACACCCCTAACCCGAAACCATCGTCGGAATAGGGTTAAGAGGCATTACCGATCAATCGAAACATTACACATCCATTTCACAACACTAAGTCATTCATCCATCAAACATACTCATTATCAATCATATGGTCCCTTATTGAGGTCTATGAGACCTTAAACACATGTTAGAAAGAGGTCGGGACTAAACCGAACACTTATGAAAATTCATGAAAATTGAAAACTTTTCTAAGTTTCAGGGGTTACACGCCCGTGTGGGCAGGCCGTGTGCCTCCCACGGCTGTTAGACACGCCCATGTGTCTCCCCCGTGGTCGAACCTGACTTAACTCCACGGCCACTAAGTACGCCCGTGTGCCATTGCCGTGGTCGATCCTGACTAAACCACACGGCTACCAGGCACGCCCGTGTGCCATGGCTGTGCACTCTTAGCTAAATACTGACTTACACCCACGGTCATCAGGCACGCCCGTGTGCCACAACCGTGTGGCAAAATAGGCCACTTGCAAGGCCAAATGCCACCCACATTATGGTCATACCTACAAGCAAATTACCAATACATCTCATGCACATTTGACAACCAATAACATATTAAAATAATCATCCAATCTCTACATTCAAATCCAATTCCATTCATGCCAATTTATAAGACTAAAACTCATGTATACACAAGCATAATTCATCCATACACTTATCAAAAACTTAACCATTTCATATGCTATCAAACCATACCAAAACATGCACCATTTATCAAATTCATTAAAGCATGTTACCAACGCATAACTATCCAAATCACATGGCTAAGTTTATACATCAAACTTACACAAAATTACTAGCTTATACATGCCATATCTAGCTATATACATCTTTTCAAAAGTACCAAAATAGATTGCCGGTAGTGTGATAAAGATGCTGACGATCCCCGGATCCGAGCTAGCTTTACTGACACTGTAAAATAGAGAAACAAATCACACAGTAAGCTTTCAAAGCTTAGTAAGTTCGAAATATAATACCATTAACTCAATGAATTAAATCAATATATATATATACATTCAACCATCACATAGATAATTTACCAATGATACACAAATTCAACCTATCCAATACTCACATAAAATTCCATTCATATAGTTTCTATTTCATCCACCACAAAGATACCTTACATACCTTTGCCAACACATAGTAACTTACCAACCATGCTACTTAATCATTCGACTTCTCAATTCGATCATTCGTTTCTATTCTCTTGCTAATTTCGCACACTTAGTGCCAATTGTAAACTTTACATGCTTGTCATCGCACACTTAATGCCAATACGTTAAACCGAGCTTATATCAGTATCGTACACACAGTGCCAATTTAATAAGCCGAAGCTTCTATCAATTCGCACACACAGTGCCAATTATTTCTATCCCATTTCAAATTTTGCACACTTAGTGCCATCTATTTCCAATCAGCACATAGCATTTCTTATCTTATATTTAGGTACACATTCATTCAATTCACATTAAATAGATATAAATTAACAACTAGTATCATATCTAAACTTACCTCGGAAGTCGAAATACTGAAATGGTCGATTAATCAAGCACTTTATCTTTGCCTCGATCTCGATCTGAACCTCTCCTCTCTTGGTCTATACACATTCAAATTCAGTCCATTCAATCACCAAATTATTCATTTTAGCCCAAACACACATATTTAGGGCATTTTACAAAATAACCCTCATATTTTCACATTTCGACACTTTAGTCCTTAATTCACAAAATCACAAAATACAAATGATTTGCTTGTACCCATGCCTAGCTGAATTCTCACTCTACTCATACAAGCCCAAATATTTTATTTATTTCACATTTTAATCCTTTAATTTACACTTTTCTCAGTTTAGCCCAAATTACACAAATTCCTCGAAACTTCAAAGACAAACTATATTAATCAAACACATATCTTTCATTTTCCACCATTAAACATTCAAGAACTCACATGTTCATCAATGGAACATTTCAAAAACATCATCAATTCATAAAATTTAAGCATGGGTTAGCTAGAGCACGAAGCAACGATTACGAAAACGTAGAAATTATAAAAAACCGATCAAAAACACATACCCGATTGACGCTTGAAGTGGCTGAATGTTTCAAAGCTTCAAACCTTTTATTTCTTCTTCAACATTTGGTTGAAGAAGATGAACACCTCCACTATATCTTAATTTTGTATTATTATTATTACCTTATTAAACATTTTACCATTTTATCCTTTCATTAAACATATAAGACAAATTATCATCATGGTTATCTTGTCATTTAACACCCCACTATCTTAAAAATGGACTAATAACAACATAAGGCCTTCACTTTAAAAAGCCAACAACAAATAGGCACTTAAAAATCAACACACAGCTTTTACACCTTATGCAATTTAATCATTTTTCATAATTTGACATACAGTCGATAAAATTATCACACAAAATTTTCACACAGACTATATCACATATAATCAACACAAAAATAATATTAAAATATTTGTACGACCTCAAATTTGTGGTCCCAAAACCACTGTTCTGACTAGGGTCTAAATCGGGCTGTTACAGTATGTCATGACATGATTGCATGATGCATTGCATGGGGATGGGTTTTACATTGATCGGAGGAAGTGTACTGAAAGGCTTCGAGCCTAAATTACTGGCAGCCCAGCTACATATTACTGTATAGTGCCGCATTCATTACTCTCTGGAGTGCAGGGATGGGTGGGTTGATTATATCCCCACATAGAGTGTAGGGTTGGACGGAGATGGAGTGTAGAGGCTGGATGGGTAGGACTTGTATACTGTTTCATATGTTACCGCGACCGACATGTTACTATAATGGGCCAAGGCCCAAGCACATGATCGTTTCAGATTGAGATGGGCCAAAGCCCAAATCGACATTGTCACCGATCGAAAAGGGCTTAGGCCTGCATCGTGTTATTTTACATCATTTGCTATTATGAGATTACACACTGAGTTTTCGTAAACTCACCCATCTGTTTAAACTGTACAGGTAATCCCCAGGCATAGGCGAATCGGTGCAGCGGAGGAATCAGCGGTGGCCACACGACCTATCTAATTCGATTTAGTATTTTATGATTTTAACTTAATTTTTGGGGTATTTTATTGTAATAAGGGCCTTTGGATTTATATTTTTAATTTGGGATTTTATTGTGGTTTTGGTTTATAACTGCTAGCAGTAGGGAAAGTCGCGAGTTTTCAGAAAGATAAATGTTTTATCAAAATTTCCTCAAATACGCAATCGGTTTAAAAGATCCCGCAATAAATAACGCTTTGAAAATTAATAACATTTTAAAAAGTGAATAAATTTTCAATGATTCATGCTTGAAAATGAACGACCCGTTTTTAGACTCATCATTAAATAACACAAAGTGATTAAATAGAAATGAGGATTTCAACGACAACATATTTTACGAAAAACACTTCAATGTGATATCACCAAATTTGGCCATAACGTCCAGGCCGGGTTTGGGGTGTTACATTTAGTGGTATCAGAGTCATGTTGCAAAACTCAGCCATGGATTAGGTTTTAAAACTTGAAATTCTAAAGAACTGCTTTCAAATAATTTGAAGTGTTTTGAAATGTTTTACTGAATGTGTGGCACATTGAGTCTCCAACGCCGATCCTGTAAGTTCTCTCTAAAAACTACATTATGATTGCCACTAAAACTGTTATATGTTCTAAATTGAAACTGCTATAAGTAGTATATCCTACGACTACTATAGATGCACTGTACTGAAAACACTTAAGATAGTGTATACTGAGACGGTAGCAAAACTCTTAGGCACTACGATTTACGAAAACGAACACTGACTTACTATACTGTCTCGCATAAAACTTTGATTAACAAGTACAGAAACTGTAAACTGATCTGCATAAAACTATTAATACAGATAACACGAGATTAGACAATGAGCGCTAGAGGTACTCGTAGACGGGGTACAAGAGGCCGTGGTAGAGGCCGTAGAGGTGCTCGAATTGGGTCCTTGTCATCTGGCCACATACCTAATTTGGAAACCAGTGAGACACCAGCTTCACCTGTGACTGAGACTGGGTCTCATGATCGAACGGTTGGGGACGATGTACTGTCCTAAGCCATGTTAAGAATTCTGAAGAGGGTCGCTGGGACCAATACTGGTACTGGGGGCCGATGGTCGGTTACGGAATGACTCCGGTCCAATGAAGCTGAGATTTTTAGGGGTATTGCTGGAGTTGCTCCTAACGTGGCTAAGTACTGGATAGAGGCCACGGAGAGAATTATGGACGACCTGGACTGCACTCCCATTTAAAAATTAAAGGGTGCTGTATCACTACTACGAGATGAAGCATATCAGTGATGGCTCATTGTAAAGGAGGGCACTCAGCCCAAACGACTGACCTGGGAATTCTTCAAATCGGCCTTCTAGGAAAAGTACGTGGGTGCCAGTTATGTGGATGCCCAGAGGAAAGAGTTTTTAAATCTGACTCAGGAGGACAGATCAGTGGCTGAATATGAGGCCGAGTTCTTAAGGCTGAGCCACTATGCGAGAGGTATGGTGGCGACTGAGTATGAGCGATGTGTTCGCTTCGAGGATGGCCTCAAAGATAGCTTAAGAGTTCTAATAGCTCCACAGACGGAGCGAGACTTTGCTGCACTAGTGGATAAGGCGAAGATCGCCGAAGAGGTTAAGCGCACTGAGCGCCAGAACCGTGAGAAAGAGAGAGGGAGGAACATGAGTGATTTGGAGCCCTCGAGTTCCATTCAGAGGCCTAAAAAAAGGCCAAAGTAGATGGGCCAGTCAGAGTTGAGGCCCCTATGGTTGCTACTGGTCAACAACCTTATACCGATTGTGTGAGACGCCATCAGAGTGAGTGCTGGAAAAGAACTGGGGCATGTTTGAGGTACGGTTCTTTAGAGCACTATATCAAAGAGTGTCCACGGAAGCCTGATCAGATGCAAGCTCCTGGTTTGGGTATTGCACAGTCACCGAGGGGTGTTCAGCAGCCACTGAAAGGTCGCGGTCAGGCTCGATGTGGTAATGGGTTGGGCTGTGGGTAGAGAGCACCGGGCAGAGGTGCTAATCAGACTGAGGCGAGGAGCCAGCTTTGGTATATACTGCACATCGTCGAGAGGAGGGAGATGCTCTGGATGTCATCACGAGTACATTCTTAATTTTTAATGTACCTTTTACTGCATTGATAGATATATGATCCACTCATTCCTATGTTGCCTGCTCTGTTACTGAAAACTTGGGGATTCCAGTTGAGAGTACTCCGAGTGAAATTACAGTATTAAGTCCATTGGGGTAGTCCGTCCGGGTTAATAAGTTATTCAGAGACGTCCCTTTAGAGGTACAGTGAGTTATTTTTCTGGCCGATCTAATGGAACTTCCTTTCGGAGAATTCGATCTGATACTGGGCATGGATTGGCTAGTTAAACACCGAGTGAACTTGGATTGTGCCACTAAACGAGTGGTATTGAGAACGGAGGAAGACAACAAAGTAGTGGTAATTGGGGAACATCGGAACTAATTGTCGAATGTGATTTCTGCATTGAGGGCCAAAAAGTTGGTTCGTAAGGGATATGAGGCATATATGGCTTACATCAGTGTTTTAGATTCTGGGGATTCTTTTGTTAGAGAAATCAGAATGGTTAAAGACTTTTCAGAAGTCTTCCCTGAAGAGCTACCTGGGTTACCTCCAAATCGTGAATTTGAGTTTGGATTGAGCTCCTTTCTGGTACAGCTCCTGTGTCCATCGTCCCTTATAGAATGGCACCGAAAGAGCTTGTGGAGCTTAAAGCTCAAATTTAAGAGTTACTGGATCGTGGGTTCATCCGCCCTGGTGTGTCTCCGTGGGGAGCACCAGCGCTGTTAGTAAAAAAGAAGGATGGATCCATGCATATGTGCATTGATTACTGGCATTTGAACAAGTTGACCATTAAGAATAAATACCCTTTACCGAGGATAGATGACTTATTCGATCAGTTTCGAGGAGCTTCAGTTTTCTCTAAAATTGGTCTCCGATCTGGGTACCATCAGTTGAGAGTTAAGGAGGCTGATGTACACAATACTGCGTTTAGGACTCGCTATGGGCATTACGAGTTCTTAGTAATGCCGTTTGGATTGACGAATGCACCAGCAGCCTTTATGGATCTAATAAACTGAGTGTTCTAGCCCTATCTGGATCGGTTCGTGGTAGTCTTTATTGACGACATTCTGGTGTATTCGAAGACTGATGATGAACATGATGAACATCTCTGAGTGGTTTTGCAGGTTTTGAGGGAAAGGCAGCTGTACGCCAAGCTCAGTAAGTGTGAGTTTTGGTTAAAAGAAGTAACATTTCTGGGCCATGTGGTATCTGCTGATGGGATTAGGGTCGATCCTTGAAAGATTGAAGCTGTCTTGGATTGAAAGTAACCGAGGACTGTATCGAAGATTCACAGTTTTCTGGGACTGGCTGGGTACTATCGACGATTCGTAGAGGGCTTTTCTGTAATTGCAGCACATTTGACTAAGCCACTACGTAAGGGTGTGCCGTTTAACTGAACTGATTCACAGCAAAAGAGCTTTGAGAAGCTCAAGACCGTACTGGCTGAAGCCCCTGTTCTGATACGGCTAATGCCTGAAAAAGAGTTTACTGTGTACAGTGATGCATTACATGTCGGTTTAGGATGTGTGTTGATGCAAGAGGGTAAGGTGGTTGCGTACGCGTCTTGATAGCTCAAGACTCATGAGGTAAATTATCCGACGCATGACTTGGAGTTGGCCGCAGTGGTATTCGCACTGAAAATCTGGAGACATTACTTGTATGGTGAGAAGTGTATCATTTACACTTATCACAAAAGTCTCAAATATCTCCTCACTCAGAAGGAGTTAAACCTTAGGCAGCGTAGATGGTTTGAGCTACTAAAAGATTACGACTGTACGATTGAATACCATCATGGTAAGGCTAATGTGGTGGCCGACGCACTGAGTCGAAGGGCTATGACTGATTTGAGAGCGATGTTTGCTCGTCTCAGTTTATTTGATGATGGTAGTCTGTTGGCTGAACTCCAAGTTAAACCGATATGGATCGAGCAGATTAAGGGTAAACAGCTAGAGGATGAGTCACTGGGTCTTTGATTCCGATAGATTTAGAGTGGTAATACATCAGATTTTAGATTGAATAGCGAAGGGGTTCTATATTTTTGTGGGAGAGTTTGTGTATCGAATGATGCCGAGTTGAGGCAGTCTATACTGCGAGAGGCGCATAGTAGCCATTATGCTATGCATCCTGGCGGGAACAAGATGTACCGAGACCTACGTGAGCTATACTGGTGGCCAGGTCTTAAGCGAGATGTTACCGATTTTATGAGTAAATGTCTAACATGCCAGCAAATTAAGGCTGAGCATCAGCTACCTTCAGGTTTACTGCAGCCAGTTAAAATACCGCTTTGGATGTGGGAAAGAGTGACTATGGATTTCGTAAGTGGGTTGCCCTTAACGCCTACTAAGAAAGATTCAGTGTGGGTCATCGTGGATCGGTTGACCAAGTCTACCCATTTTATACCGATTCGTACTGATTATTCTCTGCAGAAGCTGGCTAAACTGTATGTGTCCGAGATAGTGAGACTGCATGGGGTACTGGTTTTGATAATATCAAATATAGATCCCCGCTTCACGTCTCGGTTCTGGAAGAAGCTACATGAAGCTCTGGGTACAATGTTGGACTTCAGTACTGCGTTCCATCCTCAGACAGATGGTCAATCTGAGAGGGTGATTCAGATACTGGAGGCTATGTTAAGGGGTTGCGTAATCGACTTCCGAGGCAGTTGGGAGGAGTTTTTGCCGTTGGCAAAGTTCGCTTACAACAACAGTTACCAGTCTAGCATACAGATGGCACCTTACGAGGCACTCTATGGTCGTAAGTGTCGTACTCCTTTGTGTTGGACTGAGTTGGGCGAGCGTTGTATTTTGGGTCTTGAACTGGTCTCTGATACTGAGGATAAGGTTAGGTTGATTCGAGATCGACTAAAAAAGGCACCCGATAGACAAAAGTCGTATGCAGATCTGAAGCGTCGAGAGATTGAGTATTATGTGGGGGACTTCATTTTTCTTAAGGTCTCGACGTGGAAGAAGGTACTGAGATTTGGTCGTAAGGGCAAGTTGAGCCCCAGATTCATTGGACCTTATCGCATACTGAGACGTGTGGGACCAGTTGCCTACCAGTTGGAGCTACCTCCAGAGTTGGAGCGGATTCATGATGTGTTCAACGTCTCTATGTTGAGATGCTACCGCTCTGATCTTACACATATTGTTCCAGTTAAGAAGATCGAGGTTAGGCCAGATCTGACCTTCAAGGAGGAGCCGGTAAAGATATTGGACCGCGATGTTAAAGTTCTGAGAAGAAAGTCCATCCCACTGGTTAAGGTTCTTTGGCGTAATCATAGTTCTGAGGAGGCCACGTAGGAGCCTGAGGATGCAATGCGGCAGCAATATCCACATCTCTTCTGATCAGGTAGAATTTTGAGGCCGAAATTTTCTTTAAGGGGGGTAGAGTTGTAATGCCCTAAAAATATTTAATATTTATTTTTGTATGTTGGCGACACAAATATCTGTCTGGTTCAGTGGTTAAGTGTTCTGGGAGTGTCTAAGAAGTCTTGGGTTCAAGACTTAGCTTGTGAAAAATTTTGTTTTTATTTGAATAAACCTCTATCTTTAGACAGTAGGCTTATAATTAAATAGTTGGAAAAACATGACAGGATGGGCCTGCTGGTCTAGTGGTTAAGTAGAGAGTTAAGTGTGCTGAAGGTCTTAAGTTCGATTTATGGCGTTGCAGGGGAGTGTTTTATTTTTCTTGGTGCCGTGTAAGTATTTGAGTGCCAGTAGAATTTTGATGCGTGTGGGCTGTTGGAGTGTTTGAAGGGTGTGGGGTGTTATGGTCGAATTTTGGGAGGATATTGTGGATATTTATAAGGATTGTTTAGTGTTGAAACCGAATTTGAATTACCCTTGGTACTCAAAATTTCGGCAGGGGTCATTTGGTTGGTGTTTTTGCTTTCTTTTTCTCTGTTTTTATTTTTCTGCCGAAAAAGGTTTCTCCAACGTTTCCTCTGCTGCCGATTTCCTCTTTTCTACTTCCTATCTCTACCATTTTGTTCTTTGGGGTCTTTTTCAACCAAAGTTCGGTTTTTTTTTTCTTTTGTTCCAAGACTTGTGACGTTAGTATCCCTCTTTTTCCCTGGGTTGCTGATTTCTTTTTCTCTCTTATCTCCTTGGCCGAACCTTTATTGATCCTTTCTGTTCTGCTGAAGTGCTGTTGTCCTCTCCGTTGCATTTTCCTCCCCTTTTCACGCCTCCTTTTTGATAAACCAAGCCTTACCCTCTTCGTCTCGGTGACTCACATTCGTGTTGGTAAGTTTGAAATCGTTTGATTCTAGTTTATTTGCAATCATCCATTTGACGGGGGGCTCGTTTTTATATTAGGTGAAGTCTAAGAATCTGAGGTCAGCCAATCGATGTTCTTATACTGCAGAATCGTGTTTTCGCTCTAAGGTAAGCGTGTCGTTGGTCTTTTTGAGAATGGACCTTTTGTTGGTATAAGTTGTGTACCGTTTCAACTGATTAATTGGCTGACTAACTGGTTAATTTTAGGTGCGGGTTATCTCGGAGTGCGGTTTAGCTTCAATGAAATAAGGTGTGTAAACACAATCGCAATTATGGAAATCAGCAAAAGTCAGAATGAGTGAACGTCGACGCTACACAGGCGTGCGCTCGCCCTTGTGACTAAACATGGGTGTGTGATCGACGAGGCCGGCCATGTGTGATTTCATGAGCCGGACCGAACTGGACCGTGTGGGCCCCACAAGTGTGTGGGCCCCACACAAGTAAACCACACGGGCATGTGGAAATTGTTGGGTTAGGTCGTGCATTTCACATGGCCAAGGCTATTATGGGCCGTGTAGACCACATGGTGTGTGGGCCCATATGGGCTAGCAACATGGGCTCATAGGCCCATTTTCACTGTTTGACTGCTAAGGTTGCACGGGTCGCCCGAGTCGACTGTGAACCTATTGTTGGGTCATGAAGCTTACCTGAATCCTTAACTGACTAAATGACTGTTATACCCCTGTGTGATGTATATATATATTTATGTACATTTATGACTGTATTTTAGCATGCTATTTAAATTGTACTGAATACATGTATGATACCATGGTATGTCATGACATGATTGCATGATGCATTGCATGGGGATGGGTTTTACATTGATCGGAGGAAGTGTACTGAAAGGCTTCGAGCCTAAATTCATCGCGACCAGTCACCGCATATTATCAGATATAGTGCCCCATTCAAGATTTCTTCGGAGTGTAGGGATGGGTGGGTTGATTATATCCCCACATGGAGTGTAGGGTTGGACGGAGATGGAGTGTAGAGGCTGGATAGGTAGGACTTGTATAATGTTTCATATGTTACTGCACTGATTAATGTTACTGTAATGGGCCAAGGCCCAAGCACATGACTGTTCTGTACTGAGATGGGCCAAAGCCCAAACTGACATTGTCACTGATACTGAAAAAGGGCTTAGGCCCAGACTGTGTTATTTTCTGTCTATTTGCTATTATAGGATTACACACTGAGTTTTTGTAAACTCACCCATTTGTTTAAATTGTACAGGTAATCCCCAGGCATAGGCGGATCGGTGCAGCGGAGGACTCAGCGGTGGCCACACGACCTATCTAATTCGATTTAGTATTTTATGATTTTAACTTAATTTTTGGGGTATTTTATTGTAATAAGGGCTTTTGGATTTATATTTTTAATTTGGGATTTTATTGTTGTTTTGGTTTATAACTGCTAGAAGTAGGAAAAGTCGCGAGCTTTCAGAAAGATAAATGTTTTATCAAAATTTCCTCAAATACGCAATTGGTTTAAAAGCTTCCGTAATAAATAACGCTTTAAAAATTAATAACGTTTTTAAAAGTGAATAACTTTTCAATGATTCATGCTTGAAAATGAACGACCCGTTTTTAGACTCATCATTGAATAACACAAAGTGATTAAATAGAATTGAGGATTTCAACGACAACATATTTTACAAAAAACACTTCAATGTGATATCGCCAGATTCGGCCAAAACATTCAGGCTGGGTTTGGGGTGTTACATTTCTCTATGTGGGGCATGGATGTCATTGGGCCAATCTCACCTAAACCATCTAACGGGCATCGGTTCATCTTCGTGGTCATTGGTTACTTTACAAAGTGGGTAGAAGCCGCTTCATATGCTAATGTCACGAAGTCGGTAGTCAGCAAGTTCTTAAAGAAAGAGATCATATGTCGATATGGAATGCCAGAAAGGATCATATCTGACAATGCACTAAATTTGAACAACAGCACGATATCATAAGTCTACAGTCAGTTCAAGATCAAACACCACAACTCATCACCATATCGCCCAAAAATGAATGGTGCAGTGGAAGCAGCCAATAAGAACATTAAGAAGATCGTGGGGAAAATAACTGAGACTTATAAAGATTGACATGAGAAGTTACCATGTGCCCTCTATACTTATCGAACATCTGTCAGGACCTCAACTGGGGCAACGCCTTTCTCTTTGGTTTATGGAATGGAGGCGGTTTTACCCATTGAAGTCGAGATTCCTTCTCTTCGAGTCTTGGCAGAATTGAAATTGGATGAAGCAGAATGGATCCAATCCCAATATGATCAGCTAAACTTGATTGAAGAAAAAAGGTTGAAAGCCATCCGTTATGGTCAGATGTACCAAAAGCGAATGATGCGAGCTTACAACAAAAAGGTTCGTCTTAGGGAATTCCATGAGGGGGACCTAGTATTGAAAAAGATCCTACCCATACAAAAGGATTTCAGAGGGAAATGGATGCCAAATTGGGAAGGACCTTATGTGGTAAAGAAGGCCTTTTCTGGAGGATCGTTGATTTTGACTGAGATGGATGGCAAAAGCTTGCTCAATCCTGTGAATTTAGATTCAGTCAAGAAGTACTTCACCTAAAAAAAAGAGAGAGGCCAAGGTAAAAACCCGCAAAGGGCGTCTTGAGACCAAAGAGGTTTTGAGTTGAAAACCCAGAAAAAGGGCAGCTCAAATTTTGATTGAAGATTGAACATGTGATGGTTGAGTCTTCTCAGAAGGAAGAGCGTTACATCTTGGGCCATCAACAAAATATTTTGGATCTCCGAAACACATATCAAGTTCAAAAAGGGCCCTCGAGAAGTTAGTGCAAAGAAACTCATGCTATGATATCTGGGGCACCTATTTTCACCTTATTCACTTTGTATTTTAGCAATGTTTGCTATCCTTGATCAATTTATCCATTTCAAGTTTTGTTCTCAATAAAATTCCTTTTGTTCATTGCGATAATCTTTTTCAAGCATTTTTCATTGAAATAACGATTAATGGACTAATAATATTCAAGAAAAAAGAGTTCTGCATATTGCTCTGAAAGGTTTTCTAAATAGTACAAGGATCTGAAAGCAGGACCACTATTCAGAACTAACTAAACTTAAGGGTTGGAAATATTTGAGAAAGAATAGTCTAAATTGTGACTATTTATTCGGGTTTCCTGTCAAAGATACCAGTTGAACGAGAAGGCATGGTAACAGAACCTTGATAAACAGTGAGCAATGACAACCTAAGCATTAAAAAGGGATCATTCTCAAAAAATGACAATCTGCATTCATGCAAATATCATTCATACACATCTAGTTAGGAGCATTTGATTCACCCTGATCATGACATCCTAATCACTAGGCATAAATAGGCCCATGAGATGGATTCTACAGGTCATGTTCCCCAGAGAACGGTGTAACAGATCAGTGAAACCACAAATCCCATACCCTTAAAGTTACAGTAGGACAGATTGAAGTTATAATAGCGAATCTTATTTCCCCGAAGTTGCAGTGGAACAGATTAAAGCTACAAATTACAGATCTTATCTCCCTGAAGTTGCAGTGGAGTAGATCAAAGATAGCAAATCTTATCTCCCTGAAGTTACAGTGAAGTAGATCGAAGATGCCGAATCTTATCTCCATGAAGTTGTAGTGGGGTAGATTAAAGCCACAAATCTTATCTCCCTGAAGTTGCAGTGGAGTAGATCGATGATAGCGAATCTTATCTCTCTGAAGTTGCAGTGAAGCAGATTAAAGCTATAAATCTTATCTTCCTGAAGTTGCAGTGGGGCAAGTTGAAGTTACAAGTCTTATCTCCCTGAAGTTGCAGTGGAGCAGACTGAGGATAGCGAATCATTGAAGTTGCAGTAGAGTAGATTAAAGCTATAAACCTTATCTCCCAGAAGTTGCAGTAGAGCAGATTGAAGCTACTAATCTTATCTCCCTAAAGTTGCAGTGGAGCAAATTGAAGCTACTAATCTTATCTCATTGAAGTTGCAGTGGAGTAGATTGAAGCGACAAATTCTATACCTCTGAAGTTGCAGTGGGTTAGAAAGAGGCTACTTGAAGAAAATGAGCTCCAAAAGGTCAAGATTCGACGAGGCCGAGCAAAGTTGGTCCTTCTTAAAAGTCTTTACTCCATTCTCGTTACACGACAACGAGCAAAGAGGGGCAGCTGTAATAGGCCCAATTTGCCCGGGCCCAAAATAATAAAAAAACCAAAATAAAAAATAATTAATAGTATTTTCTTACAAGCCCAAAATATAAAATAAACCCAAAATTACAAGGCCCAACAGGCCCAACATATAATTTTTTTTCAGAAAGCCAGAAACCCTGCTCCCTAGGTCATCCATGTGCGACGCGCCGCCTCCATGTACGTCCTCAGCGTGCCCACCGCCCGAGGACTACCTCCGTTGCACCAAAATGGCAAAAAGCTGGAATCTCCGCCCGTTGACCTTGCCTGCAAAAAAGAAACAGAAACGAAAAAGCAAAATGTAAGAGACACAGATAGCAGAGAAACAGCAGAGAAACAAAAGCAAAAAATAATATATTGTAATACTTTCGGCTATAAAAAGCTAGAACACTTGTAATGTTTTTTTTACAGACGAAAAATACTAAAAAAAGGGGGGGAATTAAATACAAAGATACAGATTCAAAAGGTGATTTTTTTTATATTTTTAATCTTTATTTTTTATAAAATATAAAAAAAAGGAGTTTATCGGGACGCTTCGTCTCCCTCCGTCGTCGGAGGCCCTTTCCGGCGTCAGGAACCTAGGATCTATTAAGGTTCGGCGCAACGATGTTGAGGGATATTGGGAGTTTTTGGTTTTTCTTTTCTTTTTTTTTTTGAAACAGAGGCGTCGAAAAAAAATTGAGTTTTCCGGCCACTGTGTACGGCGGCACCGTTGCTGGCGACCGGCGACCGGGGCCGCCACGGTGGTCCGGCGGTCGGAGCCTAGGCCGGATGTGGGAGGGGCTGAGAGAAAAGAGAGAGTTTCAGTTTTTTTTTAAAAAAAACAAAAGAGGAGAAATGAAATTTTTAAAATTTTTTTGGCTTAAATATCCTAGTGAAACGACGTCATTTCACTCAGCCCCCCAAACGCCCAAAACGGCGTCATTTAGGGGGCCGACCCGAAACCCGACCCGCTTCAACCTCAGGATCCGCGTGTTTTTAATTTTTGGGCTATTTACGCCCCTGGTCCTTCCGCATTTTTGGGTTATTTTAATTTAGTCCTATTTTCATTTTTTTTGTTTTTTTAATTTGGCCCGATAATTTTGCGTTTATTTCATTTTAGTCCCTACTGGAACTGTGCGTTTTGGAGGATAGGGATATTTTCCCATTTGGTCTCTCCTTGCTATTCGCGCGTTACAATTTGGTCCTCTACCTTATTTTCATTCCCGATTTTTGCCCAAAATTCCGTTTAAACTTCAATTTAGTCCTTTAGACATTTATTTTATTATGATTTAGGCCCTCAATTTCATTTTAATTCCAATTTGATCCTCATTTATTTCATTTTATATATTAATTTCAATTTCAATTTATTTATTATTTTATTTTTCAACGAGTTCGGGAGTCACGAGGGTGCTAATCCTTCCTTGTGCGTAACCGACTCCCGAACTCGTTTTCTTGAATTTCGTAGACTAAAAATCTTTGTTTTAGTAAATCAAACCGTTTATTAAAACGATTAAATTACAAGGTGACCTGATTACACCTCATAAAAAAAAGATTGGTCGCGACTCCTATTTTTTCGTTTTTTAAAACAAAAGTCGACCTTTCAAAAAAAAGAGGTTTCGACACCCATCTTATCATATTTTATTTATTTATTTATTTAAAGTATGCATTTTTACATCCTATCAACTCTTATTTTTTGTGGGAAATCTTGTGTGTTACATGGTTATTAGTTAAAGAGGGTGTTGAATCTTCTAAAGCTAAGGGTAAAGGCAAAGTGGTGGAGAGATAGGCAAGAAACTTTGTTGGTGTTCTTCCATCATGGTGGTACCCTTTAACTCTCCTATCCTTCTTGATAAGTCATAAATATGATGCTTGTGTAATAATGCATGCATGTTATATGTCTTTGGGTGGAAATCATGTTTGGATGATTTAAAATGAAGCTAAAAACTTAGTTGTGAAATCTGCCAGAAACAAATTATTACATGAACAGTAAGTTTAAAAGTTCGCCATAAATTCTGTAAAAAAATAATTAAAAAGTGATCTATACATAGTTGTAACCGTGAGCTAGTCTAGTTTCATTTAAAACAAATAGAGATCGATTTATATTTGTATTTTAAAATATGTGAATTTTTTAGTGTTGAAAGGTCATAAAAATCTGGCAACAAAATTTTTATAAAACAAATTTAGCAATGACTTTGAAAATTCACCAAAAATTTCACAAGATAAAATAGGAAGTGAGCCTTATATCTCTATAACCGTACAGAAGTCTAGTTTCGTTTAAAATAAATGGTGCTCGATTTAGAATTATATATTAAGAGTTATTAATTTTTGAATGAGAAAAGGTCATAATGTCAAGGTAGCAGACAGTCACATCTCATTAGTTAATATTTTAGTTGGAATGATAAGCAAGTTGAAACGAGTATGAGACTCGAATGTCATGGTTCTATTTTTGTGATTATATGTTTGATGCTTTGTTTGCGCTCAGCCTTCGGGCTCTAACCTAACTAGCAGCCAAGAGTGGCACTTGGGATAACTCTACGGACACCCGGGATTATTTGACTAGCGGCCATGAGTGGCGCGGGACTATCCGGATACCTAATTATTTGAGTAGTATGTGCAATCTAACAAGCTTGACAAGTTTGATATGCAAGCGATTTGGTTATGTAGATTTAATGACTCATGATTTAATTATTCGATACTCATGTCATGTTTCTATGTATACATTTGATTTGCATGCTTATATTTATGAATTGCTTGAAGTATGGTAGATTTGTTGTGTACCATTGAGCCTGTAAAGCTTAGCCTTTGAATTTGTCTTAATGTTCAGATTTGTAGCCTTTTGTTCGTGTCTGAGGAACATCATCGACGAGAGACTCCTAGCATTACGTATTCAGAGTACAGTACCTTATCTATTAGTGGGCATTGTATTCCTAAGTAGAGGTGTGCATGGGCCGGGCCGGGCCGGGCCCAACTAAAAATTTAGGCCCGTTCATTGGGCTCAGGTCGAGCCGGGCCCAAAAAATAGGGCTAAAATTTTGCCCAAGCCCGGCCCATATAAAATGCTAAAACTCGGAACTGCCCTACTACCTGTATTAATTTTTATATTATTTTATATGATTTTTAAATATATATAATACATCAAAAATATTAAAAAAAATCAAAATAAATATTTTTCAACAAATTGAAAATAAATTTTAAAAAATATGTAGACTTAAATAACACTAAAATAGATGCAACTTAACAAGCAAATGCCTCTAAAATAATAACAAAATTAACAAATGTCTTTAAAATAATAACAAAATTAACAATAAAATAAGTTTTATATAATATCTAAACAATAACAACAAAATAATAGAAACATAATAGTAAAATGGTAGCAAAATAAGGAGAAAATAATATTTAAAAAACAATATTTTTTTTTCCTTTAATGAATTCGGGCCGGGCCGGGCCCGGGCCAAAAATGCCTTACCCGAGCCCGGCCCATTTTTTAAACGGGCCTTATTTTTTTTGTCCAAGCCTATTTTTCGGGCCTATATTTTTGCACAAACCCTCCCACATTTCGGGCGGGCCTTCGGGCCGGCCCATGCACACCTCTATTCCTAAGGCCTTACTTGTATTTTTTTTTGTAGGTCTGTAACTAATTTATTATTTTTGTTATTTTGACTATTTTGATATACGATGATATTGGAGCTCCACATATTTTGTATAACTACTTTTATTACTATTTTTAGTATAACTATGTATGGTATTTTCTCTTATATAAAATGTATTTCAATGTTTTAAATTTATTTAAAAATTTTGCTGGGTTACTCCGGTGACCTAATGTAGTGCCTTAGTATCCGAGTACTCCATATTCGGGATTAGGGTGTTACATTTGAAGTGTGTTTCGATGTTAGCTACTTCGTAGGGTCTGTTATGGTATATGTATGACTCCGATATATGAAATCTGTTGTACTGATATTGTATGTGTAGAATCTAAAAGCATGTCATTAGTATAAATTTTGCATCTGATTTGTAAATTTTGGATATTTTTTAAAGCCTGATTCATCTGTGTGCATCTGAGTATGTATTATGTTTCAGCAGGTGCATTAAGGTGGAGGTAATTATACGATGGAGGAAGTGTTGACAGTTTAATGATCTGCCCTATTTGGTTGTTTAACCACATATCTGTTCTGGTGGCTTGACCACACTTATCTGATTCTAGCGGATTACCACGTTATTTTTTTGGCAGCCTTGATTGCACATTTCTGTACAATGACATACGATCACTTATTTGGTGTGTGGGGTTGGATGAGTATTCATTACCCTAATTGGTGTGTGGGGACGGACAGAGATGGTATAGAGCGAATGAGGGTAGGATATGTATTTTATATGTGAAATATGTTGCATCGCATGATATGCCATGCCATGCCATCTATATCTGATCTGTCTGTCATGTTGCATTGCAAGATATGCCATGTTTTGTATCTATTCGGTTCATGATTTCTGTGTGGTTATTTGCAATCTGATCCGTTTGTGTGGGCTGAGTTGCACACTAAGCTTTGTTAGCTCACCCTATATTTTTTATCTTCTCAGGCAATCAACAAACTTAGGACCGGACGACATGCGGGAGCTCGGATTGAATTCTTGGTTAATAAAATGAGATGGTTTATGTTTTTAAACTATTCCTGGATTTTTTTCGGACTGTAAAACTATTTTGGACTTTACTTTTCGGTTTGGTTTGTTCTGTCAGATTTTGGTAGTTTTATCGTAAATTGCAAAATTATACAGTTTATCAAATTAAAATCTCGGCTTTCAAAGTTAAAACTCTGAAATTTTCGCTACAAAGATTAAGTAATCAATTAAGTGTTTTCTGTAAAATAAATAACCTTAACAAGTATCTTCCTAAAAACTTATAAGAGATTTGTCAAAATTAATATTGTTGAAACACACATTTTTTTCTAGTTCAAAATTTGGGTTTAGAACAAGTTTATGTAATTCCTCAAGATTTGGCCATAACGTCTAGGCCGGGTGTGGGGTGTTACAGTAAAATTGAAGATTTAGCTCATATTCTCCGATTAGATCATTCCAAGTCACTAAATTTTTCGAATTTTGAAATTGAAGATTTAGCTCATATTCTTCGATTAGGTTATTCCAAATCACTAAATTTTTCGAATTTTAAAATTTTAATCATGACACATATGATAGCCATTAATCCATTAAATGAATTTTTAGTGAGTAATATGTGGAAACAAAAATTTAACATGGCATTACACATGATAATATTTTTGTCCCATCAGATTTTAGAAATAGCAAAACTTAACTTAACAAATTTAACATTTATCGCTTGATGATGACTGAAATTTTAAATTTTAAATTTTAAAAAATATAAGAACTAAAAATGATCAAATTAACGTAAAGGAAGTCTCCAATTTACAACACTTGATGTATATATATATATATATCCTTAGTATTAGGTTCAGGTTGTCCTAAAAAAAATTCATAAATATAGACCTCAAGGCTCACCGCTATAAAAGGATTGCATGTAGAAACTGTATGAAATTTGATAAACACATCTCTGCTATTGCAAACTTGCCGAATATATAAGTTGTTTTTTTCCTGACCCTGAATTTGACTTCACCTGCATTTTATAGATTATACAACAGTCACATGGTGTTTATTTTCAGACAGCACCTAATTTTGGGGGAAATTTGACTTTTCAGTTCAGAAATATCTAGGGCTTTCATTAATTCAGAGAGCGAGCTTGCTAAGTTTTTCAAAATCTGACCACCAAAATTATTTAAAAAACCCATTAATCTGCAACTTCATTAATGCATTCCTGCCTTCCCTACGCGTACTTATCCGATATATCACATTGGAGGAATGTAGTACCTTTTGCAAATTTGGTCTTCGCTTTTCTTCAACTTGGTTTATTAATTATTTTATGCACAGAGCTGACCCTTCCACTAAGAGCTAGCAAAAAGTTCAAAGTCCAACCCCTATACTTCATCGTTAGTTCCCTATAAATACTAGTTCTCTTTGCCACCCAATTCCTCCATCCCATAGAGCTCTCTATTTTCAATTCTCTTCAGGTCTTCACTATCTCTAGTTTCTCTATCCCTACATACAAACAATCTCTATGAAGTTCAGAAAGCTAGTTTTCGTATCGGTTCTCGCCATAGTTCTAGCCCTAAGCATTTCAGCAGCATCAGATGATCGTAAGGATGATGTTAATGATGCAACAATAGAATCATCAGACTACTCTTCAGCACAAGGTCGTTGGCTCTTGCAAACCAAACGAACTCGTAGGGTTACTTGTAAGAAGTTTCCGGGGATTTGTGATGCAAAGGGGAGCCCTGGACCTCAATGCTGCAAGAAAAAATGTGTAAACATATTAACAGACAGGCAAAATTGTGGAAAGTGTGGGAAGAAATGCAAGTACAATGAGATATGCTGTAAAGGAAAATGTGTGAATCCATCTTTCAATAGGAAACATTGTGGTGGATGCAACAATAGGTGCGGAAATGGAGAGTATTGTGTTTTCGGTTTGTGCAATTATGCTTAGAAAAAAAATTATTTTCTTCATATTCTTTTGTCGTTGTTGTTTATCAGTTGATTTTGATTGATTTGTAAAATCTAAATATAGTTAATTTAATGAAAACTGTTATTAACAATAGTTATGATGTTATGGTTTTTATTATTATTTAGAACTACCCATAATTCATTCTCAACTTATAAATAAAAAGGTAATGGGTTCCAAAGCACTCGAGTCCATATCTTACTATATTGGCAATAATGATCATGTCAATCGAGCTAAGATTCAATCGACAGTTATAGTGTGATAGTTAATAGTAATGAGATTATATATTTGGATTCAAATATAATTTTCGTGATGAGACGAGGATTTAAAATGACCATTAAAGACTTTACACTAGAACTTATATATAAGAAAATTTGAGATATAAATATAATCTTTTTATTTTATTAAAAAATTGAAATAAATAATTTTAAAAAAAAATTGAAATATTTAAATTATCATATCTATCTTTCATCCAAAACTATCTAATATAATATAATATATTATATTAATAAGATTAAAATTAAAAATAAATAATCTTTTAAAAATCAATATTCACTTTTATCAAACAACATAATTATATTCAAAACTTATATTTATTAATTTATCAAACAATTTTATAATATAAATTTAACACTAATAAAATTTAGCAGTGAAATTCAGTACTTAATTTTTCTGCACTTAACTTTTCAGTTTATCAAACACTTTTTTAATTTAAATTACATATATTACATATACAAGAGAGGCAGGGGCGAAGCCAGAACAATTTTTTAGGGGGCTGGATAAAATTTTAATTTTTTATAGTTTATATCTTTATAATTTGTAAAGGATTAAATTGAATTTTTATAACTTTAGGGGGGCTAAAGTGCAATTTTACATTTGCTAATTTAAAATTTTTAAAAAAATTCTAAAGACCTAAATAGCAATATTACATTTTAGGGGGGGTCGGGGCCCATGCCAACCCCCCGCCCCTGAAGAGAGGGATGGTGACACATTAAAGTTGGAAGATATAAACGAAGCTAAGCATGATTTATGTAACATCCTAGGAAGGGCCTATGCATTTTTCAGATCAATTGTATGAAATGACAAGTCTTAAGTATTATGAATAAATTTTTGATACTTTTGGAAACCTAGAAATGAATGAAAATGGAAATGGAAATGGACATTTTTGGAAACTTAGACATTTTTGGAAACCTAAACATTTTTGGAAATGATCCAAAAATGGAAACTTGAACATTTCGGGAAACTTGGATATATGAGAGAAATAAAGGAGTTTTATTCACATAAATATGTGAATAATAAGAGATAAATAAGGAGTTTTATTCACATAAATATGTGAATAATAAGAGATAAATAAAGGATTATTTTCTAATGAGATAATTGAGAGATAATTGATGGATTAAAGGCTTTTATCTTTTAAATAAAAGAGATAATATTATCAAAAAGAGGAGTGGTGGCCAAGTAAAGGACTCCTAGGCTGATAACTTTGGCTATAAAAGGAGGACAGAGGGCTACTCATCAACATTTGCTCCCTCTTCCTCTCTCACGAAATTCTCCTAGGCAAAACCCCTCTCTCGCCGAATTTTCATTAAGCAAAAATCCTCTCTTTTTCTTCTATTTTCTTCTCCGTTTCATTGTTGTTTGAATCTTTGTGGATTCTAAGAAAGAGGGCAATCATCCACAACATCAAAAGGGGATCTTTCGGAAATCTAAGGATCTAAGGTAAGGATTATAAATATAAATATGTGGTTAAAGATTATGATTTACGTTTTCAAAGTTAGATCTAATCTAACACGAAGTTATAGGATTTCAACAGCTTATAAAGGAATCCTCTTGATTTGGAATCCCATCATAAGGTAAGGGATATTCGGCCAAGGCATAATTTGTTTAAGTGTTTTCCATTATTTCAAAACCGAAAATCGACATGGTTACATACCTAGTATTAGCCGATTTCAAGGAAGAGGAATTCTAGCAACTGTTGGGACTTGATTAAATCAATTCGGCAACTAGGTAAGTAATTCTACTTCTAGTAGGATTTGGTTTTAAGACCAAATAGGTTTATTTATATGTTTTAATTAATGGCCGAATATAGGAGTGAAAGATCTGGATCGGTAGATCGCTCTACGGGAATTCACGGAAACTATTAAGCTTAAAAAGGTGTGTACTCTTACTAACTTTCAATAAATTGCATGGCAATCATTAAATATATAAATATGTAACAAGATGTGAATGTGGCTAAGCACCACAAATGTGGTAAGGAGTACCTGTGTACATTTCCTACTTTTGATAGGATTGTGAATGTGATATATTTTGAACATGTGATTAGTAACATGAATGAAAATTAAGTATGTGAAATATGTTATGAAATAATTGGGGCATTCGGGATATTTGTGGAGGAAGAAAGTGAAGGTGATGACTACGGTCTCACCAACGTAAAGTGGTGACTACGGTCACATAAAGTGAAAAGTGGTAACCGGTTACATCCAAGTGAATACGATGTCTAATGACACAACATAAGTGGGCGATGAGCACGCCGACCGCAAATGATCGCTTCGATGGTGGTGTAGCGGATGGAGGGTCGACTTAGTAGTCCCCGATGTGTACAAAGTTGGTACGGGTGGTGTGTAGCGGATGGACAAATAGGTTTGGATTTGGGTTGCATCATCCTTTATTTTGTATGAACATGATATTGATATGACTTGTATGCCCGATTTGTTGGAAATTAGTACTATGTACACATTGAGTTCTGTTGACTCACCCCGTTGGGGAATTATTTTTCAGGTGATGAGCAAGAATGGACCGGGTCGGCGGGGAGCTAAAGGTGGCCATGCATCGCTTGAAGAAATTATTTGGAATTTGGACTTTATGAAATTTTAGTATTTTATTTTGGGTTTGAATGATGTAATAAGGCCATAAGGCCCAGTTGGATTTTCTTTATTTCTGTTTATTTTTATTTAAATATGATACAAATTATGTTTGATTAAAGATAAGTAAATTTATTTCTTTTAAAATAATAAACCCAAAAATTATTTTGTCACCTTATTTAAGTTGGATTTCCAGAATTTATTAAATAGGTTTCAAATTAAGCCCAACCCAAAACAATTTTTTTAAAATTACACAAATTTTCTCTAAGTCATTTAGAACATTGAAAACCGATTTATTTAAGGAACATACCAGATCCGGTTCAAGCTCGTGGGCCGGGTGTGGGGTGTTTCAGTTGGTATCAGAGCCAAGTTTTAAAACTCTCCTACTGTGGGCTCGTGCCCAAAACGTTTTCAATTCAAGCCCAAATGAATTTCTTTGAAATAAGCAGTGTTTTATGGCATGGCACCTAAGTCTCCGACCCATGATCCACTGTAAGTACCTTTAACCATCCGTGTGATTATGTGAATTATGAATTGTAAAAGGGTAGAAAAGGCATGGAACGTAGAATAGTGTGATAGGAACTTGAACCCTAGGATTAGACTACTCAAACACTTGAAACTCATAAGACTTAATGAACTTAACAAACCTATGACTAAGTTATTAAGCTAGGGTGTGGCAACCCACACGCATGTCTAGGATTGGATCCGGAAGAGCCTCGGTATTTAAGCGATCCTAGTGACTCACCTCCTCTTCGCAGTATCCTACCTGGTGCGTAGCTTCGGTCGCGCCCTAACTCGTCGGAAGGCTCGGTGGTGTGGCAACCTCGTGCGCATGTCTAGAAAGGTCGGTGAGAGCTTGGTATTTAAGCAAATCCGCGTGACTCACCTCCTCTTCATTCGAATCCTGCCTGGTGCGTAGCTTTGGTTCACCCCGACCAAGAGGGCTGGTCATAGGCTAAACAGAAGAATAAAACCCGAAAGGGACTTAGCTTGCTTTTTCTATAAAAAAAAATAAAATAAAAAAAATACCCTTGGTTTATAAAATGACCAAACCACCCATAGTTTTAACAAAATTTCATTACTTTATCAAATGTTCAAAACCCTAATTTGTAAAATATCAAACTATCTTGATTTTGGAAAATTACAAAATTGCCCCTAACTTACAAAATTACCAAAACGACCTTGATTTCCAAACTTTTACAATATCATTGCTTTGAAAAGTGTAACTCTCAAAGGAACCCTCAATGTTTTACAATCTTGGAAAATATCCCTAACTTAATAAATTTTACAAATTTACCACGATTTTTGGAAAATTATCAAAAAGGCCCCGAGATCAAAAAATTACCGAAATACCCTGGATTTCAAAATTCTTCCAAAATTTCCCGGAACTTTAGAAGTACCAAAATACTTTCGTCAAAATCACCAGGAACTTTTTATTTTGAAAATTTACGAAAATACCCTCAGAGGATAAAATTACGAAAATGCCCTGGGTAGTGGAAAAGCAAAATAACGAAAACAACAACAAGAATTACAACGTTTCTTTGAATGAACGAAAGTTCATATTTGTTGATGGATGAATGAATGAATGCAAGATCTGTATGCATGTATGAATACGAAAGAACCACTCTTAAACTCTTCTTCATAAGATATCATCATGGGTAATAAGTGAAACAAGAATACTAATACATAAAATTCCTTAATCGATCTCATCGATAATGAGCTCAAGAGGACGTGGTCGCCGTGGAAGAGGTAGAGGAAGGATGATGTTAGATCGGGACAAGGTTCGACAATGAGATACCACCACCACCATCACCCCCGGTGCCAATGTTGAGCAGCGAGGCTCGCATGAGGAAGATGCGTGTCGCAGTCGTCTTCGCGAGTTTTGGAATTGGTGGGTGGTGTGCAGAAACAATTCAGAAATTGTAAGTCCGTACCGAGCGGCTCCGTGCTAATGGAGTTGAAATGTTTAGAGGAGTATCGGAGTGGCACCCAAGACATACCGAGTCATTGGTTGGAAGCAAATCGAGCGCATCATGGATGAGCTCGACTTGACCCCGAGGAGAAGTTGAAAGGGATGACGCACTTTACGCACTGCGATGAAGCGTATCAATGGTGGTTAACCGATTCGACGGTGCCACGGCGGAAGATCTCGACACGGGAATATGCTAAGGAAGCATTTCGAGGAAGAAGTATGTGGGAACCGGTATATATAGACGAGCAAAGGAAGGCTTTTTCGGGGTTGGTACAAGGAAGTAAGTCTGTCACCAAATATGAAGCGGAATTCTTGAGGTTGAGCCGATATGCCCGAGGAGTAGTGGCGATCGAGCATGAACGCCGTGGTTCGCTTTTGAGGACGGACTTAGGGACGATTTGAGACTTTTGATAGCACCGCATCGGGAGCGGGAATTCTCTCGCCTTGGTGGAAAAGGCTAAAGTGGTGAGGGAATTAAGGACGCCACCAAGCGGTGTCGTGGATGTAAATAAGCCCAAAAGAGGTTTTGGGCCATCCGAAAAGGCCACAAGAGGCCTAGAGTTGACAGCCACAAAGTCAACAGCAGTGGCACTGGGTGGCAATTTCGCCCTTGTGAACATTGTGGAAGGAAGCACGGGGAGAGTGTTGGAAAAAGGCGGGACGATGTCTCAAGTGTGGGTCCAAGGACCATATGATTAAGGATTGCCCCAAGCTATTAGATGAGAGCCAACCAAAGAACTCGAATGCTAACCAGCCGGGTAGAGGCGACAGCTGACCTCAAAGAGGTCGTGGGTCGCCAACAGAGGTAGTGGCAGAGGCCGTGGAGCTCAGTGGTCGAGGTGCAACTAACGCCAAGCAAGGCAACCGGGTTTGGTTTACGCGGTTCACGGAGGGAAGAGGAGACGCGCGGATGTTATAACCCAGACGTTCTTTATTCATGACAAACCCTATTTTGCTCTTATTGATGTGGGCTCAACTCATTCCTATGTTGCATGTAGTGTGGTTGAAACACTAGGCCTAGACTCGAACTTTCTCGATAGGCAGATAATCGTAGTAAGCCCTTTAGGCCAAGCGGTGAGGATAGATAGGATCTTTGGAATGTACCCCTAGAGATTCAGTGGAGCGAACTTTCTGGTGACTTAATGGAATTACCCTTCTGAGAGTTTGAGCTTATACTTGGAATGGATTGGCTAGTAGAGCATCGAGCCGTGTTGGATTGTGCGGCTAAACGTATGGAACTAAGAACCCGGAAGATGAGGTAGTAGTGATGATCGGAGAAAGGAGGAACTACTTGTCTAACGTAGTTTCTGTGATCAAGGCCGAGAAAATGGTTAAGAAAGGATGTAAGGCATTCTTAGCCTTCGTGAGTGCGTTAAGAGGAGAAGAGGAAGGTGTCAAGGGAGTTAGAACAAGAGGATTTTGAGGATGTATTTCGGAGGAGTTGCCCGAATACCCCGATAGAGAAGTGGAATTTGGAATAGATTTGCTACCAGAGCAGCTGCCTCCGTGTCAATCGCGCCCCTACCGAATGGCACCAAAGGAGTTAGTGGAGCTCAAGGCTCAAATCCAAGAGTTGTTGGATCGTGGGTTCATTCGACCCAAGGTGTGTCTCCGTGGGAGCACCGGTTCTCTTTGTGAAGAAGAAGGATGGAACTATGCGGATGTGCATGATTATTATCGCGATTGAACAAACCGACCATCAAGAACAAGTATCCTTTGCCAAGGATAGATGACTTGTTCGACCAACCGAAAAAGGGCATTTGTGTTCTCAAAGATCGACTTAAGGTGGGGTATCATCAATCAAAGTGAAGGAGGTCGATATTCATAAGACCGCTTTTAGGACAAGGTACGGTCATTTTGAATTTGTGGTGATGCCGTTTGGGTTGACGAACGACCGCCGCGTTCATGGATATGATGAATAGGGTTTTCCAACCCTACTTGGATAGATTCGTCGTGGTGTTTATCGACGACATTTTGGTGTATTCCAAGACGGAGGATGAGCATGATGAGCATCTCCGAGTTGTGTTAGAAGTGTTAAGGGAAAAGAAGCTTTATGCCAAATTCAGCAAGTGCGAATTTTGGCTCAAGGAAGTGGCGTTCCTAGGACATGTGGTATCCGCAGAAGGAATAAGAGTGGATCCTAGGAAGATCAAGCGTTGTTGGATTGGAAACCACCTAGGTCGGTGGCTAAAATCGAAGTTTCTTAGGCTTGGCAAAGCTATTACGAGAAGGTTCGTGGAAGGATTCTCGTCAATAGCCGCACCTTTGACAAAGTTACTAAGGAAGGAAGTACCGTTTGTGTGGACGGATAAGCAAACAGGAGAGCTTTGAAAAGCTTAAAAGGTGTTGATGAAGCTCGGTGTTAATTCACGGTAGGAGGTAGGTAAGGACTTCGTAGTATATTGTGATGCCTCACACACTGTGGTTAGGTCGTGTGCTAATGCAAGAAGGAAAGGTAGTCGCTATGCATCTCGACGATTAAGGCCGCATGAGGTGAACTACCCAACTCATGACTTGGAACTCGCGGCGGTGGTTTTCGCCTCAAAGTTTGGAGGCACTACCTTTATGGAGAAAGGTCGAGAATTTACACGGACCACAAAAAGCCTTAAGTATTTGTTGACTCGTAAGGAGTTGAACTTGAGGCAACGAAGGTGGGTGGAGTTATTGAAAGATTATGACTATTCGATAGAATACCATCCGGCAAGGCGAATGTGGTAGCCGACGCCCTAAGTAGGAAGGTTGTGTCGGATTTAAGGGCTTTGTTCGCTCACTTAAGTTTGTATGAAGACGGAAGCTCGTTGGCAGAGTTACAAGTCAAGCCAACCCTGGTCAAGGAGGTGAAAGAGGGACAGTTGGCGGATAATGACTTAAGTACTAAGTTACAGCAAATGCGTGCAATGAGGATTAAAGGATTATGGCGTCAATGATGAAGGAGTCTTGTGCTACAAGGAAAAGGTTTGTATGCCGAGGATAAGGAGTTGAGACAAAGGATTCTTCGGGAAGCGCATGGTAGTCCTTATGCTATGCATCCCGGAGGCATCAAGCTGTATAGAGATCCGAGGGAACAATTTTGGTGGTCGGACCAAACGCAGAGGTGACCGAATTTGTGGGGAAATGTTTGACATGTCGACAAGTAAAAGGTGAACACCAAGTCCCATCAGATTGCTTCAACCAATTGAGATTCCCCAATGGAAGTGGGAAAGAATTACCATGGACTTAGTTAGTGGGCTTCCCCTTACGCCCACTAAGAAGGACTCGGTATGGGTGATAGTGGAGCGTTTGACCAAGTCCGCACATTTTATCCTGTGAGGATCGACTATTCCCTTCAAAAGTTAGCCAAGTTATATGTGGCGGAGATCGTGAGGCTACACGGGGTACCGATGTCGATCATCTCCGATAGAGACCCAAGGTTTACGTCTCGATTTTGGAAAGCACTTCATCAAGCATTAGGCACTAAGCTAGACTTCACTACGACTTTTCATCCACAATCGACAGGCGATCCGAACAGGTTATACAAGTGTTGGAAGATATGCTAAGAGGTCAGGTGATAGATTTCCGAGGAAGTTGGGAAGATTACTTGCCTCTAGCCGAGTTCGCCACAACAACAACTATCGTGCAAGCATTCGGATGGCACCATACGAAGCATTGTATGGAAGGAAATGTAGAACACCAACTTGTTGGACCGAGTTAGGAGAACGCCGCGTTTTGGGTCCAGAGTTAGTGGCTAAAGCGAGGAGAAGGTGGAATTAATTCGGGCACGGTTGAAAGAAGCTTCGATAGACGTAAGTCGCATACGGACCTTAAGAGGGAAGAAATTGAGTTTGAAGTAGGAGACCAAGTGTTTCTAAAGGTCTCACCTTGGAAGAAGGTTATGCGGTTCGATCGCAAAGGGAAGCTAAGCCCAAGGTTTATAGGGCCCTATCAAATCTTGAAGCGAGTTGGGCGATGGCATACCAATTGGAGTTGCCACCGAGTTGCATCAAATGCACGACGTATTTCATGTGTCCATGCTACGTCGCTATCGATCGGATCCGTCTCATGTGGTACTGTTGAAGAAGTGGAGTTAAGGCGGATCTATCCTACGAGGAGGAGCCGATTCGAGATCTTTGGAACGTGACGTGAAAGCACTACGAAAGAAGTCGGTGCCTTTAGTCAAGGTGTTATGGCGCAATCATGGATCGGAAGAAGCTTCGTGGGAGCCGTAAGAGACAATGCGACAAAGCAATACCCTCAACTGCTTAGTTAGGAAATTTTGAGGACGAAATTTTATTTAAGGGGGTAGAATCTGTAACATCCTAGGAAGGGCCTATGCATTTTTCAGATCAATTGTATGAAATGACAAGTCTTAAGTATTATGAATAAATTTTTGATACTTTTGGAAACCTAGAAATGAATGAAAATGGAAATGGAAATGGACATTTTGGAAACTTAGACATTTTTGGAAACCTAAACATTTTTGGAAATGATCCAAAAATGGAAACTTGAACATTTCGGGAAACTTGGATATATGAGAGAAATAAAGGAGTTTTATTCACATAAATATGTGAATAATAAGAGATAAATAAAGGAGTTTTATTCACATAAATATGTGAATAATAAGAGATAAATAAGGAGTTTTATTCACATAAATATGTGAATAATAAGAGATAAATAAGGAGTTTTATTCACATAAATATGTGAATAATAAGAGATAAATAAAGGAGTTTTATTCACATAAATATGTGAATAATAAGAGATAAATAAAGGATTATTTTCTAATGAGATAATTGAGGAGATAATTGATGGATTAAAGGCTTTTATCTTTTAAATAAAAGAGATAATATTATCAAAAAGAGGAGTGGTGGCCAAGTAAAGGACTCCTAGGCTGATAACTTTGGCTATAAAAGGAGGACAGGAGGGCTACTCATCAACATTTGCTCCTCTTCCTCTCTGCCGAAATTCTCCTAGGCAAAACCCCTCTCTGCGAATTTTCATTAAGCAAAAATCCTCTCTTTTTCTTCTATTTTCTTCTCCGTTCTCTTTGTAAGTTGAATCTTTGTGGATTCTAAGAAAGAGGGCAATCATCCACAACATCAAAAGGGGATCTTTCGGGAAATCTAAGGATCTAAGGTAAGGATTATAAATATAAATATGTGGTTAAAGATTATGATTTACGTTTTCAAAGTTAGATCTAATCTAACACGAAGTTATAGGATTTCAACAGCTTATAAAGGAATCCTCTTGATTTGGAATCCCATCATAAGGTAAGGGATATTCGGCCAAGGCATAATTTGTTTAAGTGTTTTCCATTATTTCAAAACCGAAAACCGACATGGTTACATACCTAGTATTAGCCGATTTCAAGGAAGAGGAATTCTAGCAAACTGTTGGGACTTGATTAAATCAATTCGGCAACTAGGTAAGTAATTCTACTTCTAGTAGGATTTGGTTTTAAGACCAAATAGGTTTATTTATATGTTTTAATTAATGGCCGAATATAGGAGTGAAAGATCGGATCTCAGAGATCGCTCTACTGAATTCACGGAAACTATTAAGCTTAAAAAGGTGTGTACTCTTACTAACTTTCAATAAATTGCATGGCAATCATTAAATATATAAATATGTAACAAGTATGTGAATGTGGCTAAGCACCACAAATGTGGTAAGGAGTACCTGTGCACGTTTCCTACTTTTGATAGGATTGTGAATGTGATATATTTTGAACATGTGATTAGTAACATGAATGAAAATTAAGTATGTGAAATATGTTATGAAATAATTGGGGCATTCGGGATATTTGTGGAGGAAGAAAGTGAAGGTGATGACTACGGTCTCACCAACGTAAAGTGGTGACTACGGTCACATAAAGTGAAAAGTGGTAACTTCGGTTACATCCAAGTGAATACGATGTCTAATGACACAACATAAGTGGGCGATGAGCACGCCGATCGCAGCGACTGACGCCTTCGATGGTGTGTAGCGGATGGAGGGTCGACTTAGTAGTCCCCGCGGTGTACAAAGTTGGTACGGGTGGTGTGTAGCGGATGGACAAATAGGTTTGGATTTGGGTTGCATCATCCTTTATTTTGTATGAACATGATATTGATATGACTTGTATGCCGATTTGTTGGAAATTAGTACTATGTACACATTGAGTCTGTTGACTCACCTCGTTGGGGAATTATTTTTCGTGTGATGAGCAAGAATGGACCGGGTCGGCAGGAGCTAAAGGTGGCCATGCATCGCTTGAAGAAATTATTTGGAATTTGGACTTTATGAAATTTTAGTATTTTATTTTGGGTTTGAATGATGTAATAAGGCCATAAGGCCCAGTTGGATTTTCTTTATTCCTGTTTATTTTTATTTAAATATGATACAAATTATGTTTGATTAAAGATAAGTAAATTTATTTCTTTTAAAATAATAAACCCAAAAATTATTTTGTCACCTTATTTAAGTTGGATTTCCAGAATTTATTAAATAGGTTTCAAATTAAGCCCAACCCAAAACAATTTTTTTAAAATTACACAAATTTTCTCTAAGTCATTTAGAACATTGAAAACCGATTTATTTAAGGAACATACCAGATCCGGTTCAAGCTCGTGGGCCGGGTGTGGGGTGTTTCAATTTAGGTAAACACTCATATTTATATATTTAAAACATTCATAAATTATACTATAAAAGATTTATTATAAATATTTATAAATTGTATTATTAAAATATTAATACAAATATTTTTAATATATATTAATAATATTATTTAAAATTATTATTAATTAAAACTGTAATATTAAATAATTTATTAAAATGATAAATTATATTAATATATCAATAATTTATTATATTATTAAATATAAATAATTAAGTATTTATATTTTATGATATAAACAAATGCAAGGGTCACGGAAAAGAATGTAGTGTACGGTGAAGGTCTTCCACCATTGTTATTAAAGGCATTACTGTGGTGCGATTGCATAAAAATTCATGCAAAACTCACTGAAACAAGAATTTAGTGAAATCTAAAAACATGTTAAGTTTGGTTTGTGAAAATGTAAATTATGGTGGATAATTTTATATTCTGGAATGAGATTACAGTGTATGGATTATTAATGTTTCAGCTATCTTGTGATTTTATAATACGAAATAGTATCAAATTGTTGTAATATATAGTGTAATCTCACTACAATACATTCTTTAGATATTAGCTTAGATTACGGACGTAATCTTAAATTTTAGACCAATTTGCTTTTTATTTTTGTTATTCTAATCAATTTAGTTTTTTTTTTTCTTAAATAAAGTTTAAAGCCTTAATAAACCATTGAAAAATTAAATCATTGAAAATTAATATTTTCAATGATTTATTTTTTATACATGTTTGGTAATCGAAAATTAAAACAAAATAATTTTTTTCTACAAAAATGCCTGGAAAATAATAAGGTGATAAAAGCTACTTATCACTTAATGAGGAATATTTTAAATTAATTTAATATAAATTTAATTATTTTAATTTTATATTATCTTATAAAAACTTTTTTATTTTTTTTTGTCTAGGATAAGGTGAAATGCTTAAAAGTTAAAGTTAAAATGTAGAATATAATATTTTATAATTTTAAATCTATATTTATCGCATGATCTAATTATATTCAGTAATTAAATTTAAGTAATATATCAAACAAATTTTATAACTTAAATTCAGTATTTAAATTTTCAATACTTCATTTCTCTACACTTATTTATTCGACACCTAATTTTTTAATTTATCAATCTGGACTTAAGACTAATTAAAACAAATATATAAATATATATCGATAAAAAGACCACTCTAGCCCCTCTCAAAAGAACCGAAGCAATTTAATCCTTAACAATTTTGAAAGTGAGCAATCAAGGACAAATAATTACAACGTTAATGTATTTTTGTCAACTGTACATAATTTTGATTGGTATAATAACAAATTTAGCACTCAAATTTTACACATTTTGTCAATTTGGTAATGATTAACAAATTTAGATGTTGCAGGCTAAATTTATTAAAATTTTTAAAATCTAAACCAAATTGACAAAGCATGTAAACATCAAGAGCTAAAATTATTGTTATACCAATCAAAATCATGTACAATTGGATGAAGAAATTAATATCATGATTAATTGTTCTTAATTGCTCACTTTTAAAATTGATAGAGATTAAATTGCTCCAATTTTTTAAAAGGACCAATTTACTCAATTTCAAAATTGATGAGAATGATTGAAGAGATCTTTTTACTTATTTTTTCTTAATAGTGAACCAGTAGTTATCATACGTTACAATTATAATATTATATTTTAGTTAATAATTTATTTATTAATATATTAATTATGATTATAATTATATTTATGTTTGGCGTTACAATCACTTTTAATGAATTATTATAATTATAATTTAAAAGTTTATTTCAACATCATATATTTACTTATTAACAAGTAAGAATTGTAATTTATCATAATTTTACGAGAATTAAGACTAAAAATGATACACCTGTGCATGGCACGGGTAACTATATATATTTTTAATATTATACAATTAAAGTGATAGTACACATACCTATATCGTCTGTCCAAATAAAAGCATTCCTCTTTCTCAAATTTGATTGAATTTCATAATTAAACATATTTAATCACCAAACAAAAACATAAGAGTAAAATATTATATTAACTTGTTGGTGCCTATACAAAGATACAAGCCGGTGGCACAGTCAAATATTTATAATTATGAATGGCTTTTAAATGAGTAATGGGAATCATAATTAAGATCTTTTGATGCAACCTGTCATTTCCATAGAATTCCCTCAAGAATAAAATATTGAGTCTTAACTTTATTTGGAGCAATGAAATCCACCATCATTTAAACATACAATTGGAGCAGCACAGCATTAAGTCACGTTACTCCAACAGTAAGGGTGAGTGTATCAAGTATTTCTTTTGGACGGTTGACTTGAATTCTCACTCTAATACAAAAACGTGTCAACTATATATTCAATCATCACCTTGTCAATGTTTGAATTAAGAAAGGAATTTGTTTAAATGAGTTAAACATTTTCGGTGCTTCAGCTCAGCTTTTCAACCATTACTTTTTCCTGTTTTAGCTATATTTATTTTTTATTAATTTGAATTTGGAGAATACAACAAATCACTGCTGTTTTCTTTGTGTTCATACATAGAATAAAATCTCACTTTTTATTTGTTTAATAGTAGATGAATCATTTAGACCAATTATTCCTACAAGGCTTTTTTTAAAACAATTTTTTAGAAAAAGGAAAACTTCTTCCATCACAATCCTCTCAACATCCTTCTTTCCCAAAAAAAAAAATTTTGGAAAAATATTAACATCATAATTACATATTATTTACTATCATTAAAAGTTAGTTTAAATTAAAATTGGTCTAATTCAATGAAAGTTTATTAGGCTTCAGTTATTACATAAAATATAGGTCAAATATATGTAGATACTCTAGTAACTAATTTCTAATTGATGATGGGTTAATTAGAAATTAAGATTAATATGCAAAAAAATATATATTAAGGTTATGGTTCTCAAATTTCATATGCGCAACTTTTTTAATATCCAATCTTCAGAAAAGAGCCCAAACAAGCCAATATTAGCGCTAATGGTGCGAGGGAGTCACTTTCTCTAAATTAATTGTGTGTTAATTTAGAAAATCAAAATCACAAGACTCAAAGATTTTAAAATACCAATAGATTCAGATATGCTTTTACATCTAATTTTGTTACTAATTTATTAATGATAAATCTTAATTTATTAAATTTTATATCAAAATTTTACGATTCGTTTTTCGAGAAATAATCTTAAGTATTAATTCATGAAATGTAAAATGTATAACAAGAAGAGCTAACCGTCGATTTTGACATTTAATTTTGATGGGATCAATTAAAAAAACTAAATTGCTTTAGAAAAAAATTATAATTTTGTCAAACATGTTATTGCAAGGGTTAAAGTAACTTTTGTTATCAGGAGACTTTTCTTTGTTTCTTGAGATTCTAAAATTATTTAGATGAAATTATTTACATGATAATCATATGTAATAGTAATATACGAAATATACATAAAAATATTAAAAATAATTAACGATTTAATCTTACATCACAGTTTAAAATTTATATACTTAAAAGATTTTTTCAATAAATCACAGCTACTGTAATTAGTTGAAAGATTGTATCTATTGAAATATCTAAAAATTGAAGAGTTATACCAAACAAAAGTGAAGAGTTATATTAAGCTCAACGATATCTTTTTTTAGCAAAGCATCAGTTTTCTAAATTCTCATAGAGAGTCTTCGGAATTTTTTCCAAGGCCTATTGAATTAGTTTTATAGATTCCTTCATTTTATTGATTCGAACTAAATAACAAGCTAATGAATCTTTTTTTTTTTTTGGTCATTAGATTTTCCAATCATTTTTTCAAAGATCCCAGGACTTAAATTGTAGTTTTTTAAATTATATAAAACTATTTAATTTATTATACAATTAATGACCACTAAAATAGGTAAAGTATTTATTTAAAAATAGATATTCTAACATTCTCCCAGGTTGTTTTAATTTTATAACATTGTATTCAATAATAGTTTTATAAACCATATGTTTAAGTAGAAAAATAAAATCGCATGAATCATGACAATAAATTCTCATTTAACCTATTACTATACAATTTTTTTTTTCTTCTAAAAAAACTCACATGTGTAGAAAATTACTTTATGAGCATACCTTTAATGTTTGTTCCGAGTTCTATCAATGTGTTTGTTTTTCTCAACAACATGTATGAGAAAACAAACTAAATAACAAAGTTTCATCTAGTACTTTATAGTAAAAAAATAGTTCAGTTTGGTACTTATATGATATTTTTTCGTTCGAGTAAAGAAACATAGGTACTTAATTGGAGAAAAAAATTTAAATAACATAAAAATCAAATCAAATTGAGACCAAAAAAAATTAAAGTTATATTAAATATTAAAACCAAACTGACTTATATTAACCTTACGTGATTGTGTAAGTCTAGTATGGCCATCTTATTGATAAATTTTATTTTAATGAGAAAGCAAAAAAGTTAACGGTACTTGAGATATGACTATATATATCCATAGTATTAGCCATTAGGGTCAGTTTAACCTAAAACAAAGTCCATCTATACAATTTACAAATGCAGAAACTACATGAAATTTGTCAAACACATCTCCGCTATTGTAAACTTGCCAAATATATAAGTTGTTTTTACCTGACCCTGAATTTTATAGATTATAGTAAGAAGCCTAAAATAGTCGCATGGTGTTTATTTTCAGGCAGCACCTAATTTAGGGTGGGAAAATTGACTTTTCGATTCAGAAATATCTTGGGTTTTCACTAATCCAGCTAGCGAGTTTGCAAAGTTGCCAAAATCTGACTAACAAAATGATTTGTTTTATTTATTTATTTATTTATTAAAACCATTAATCAGCAACTTTATTGATGAATTCCACCCTTTCCTACGCGTGTCTGATATATATAATATCATATTTGACAAGCATTTGAATTTGAGGAATGTAGTAACTTTTCCATTGCTTTTCTTCAACTTAGTTTATTATTTTATGCACAGGGCTGACCCTTCCACTAAGACCTAGCAAAAAAGTTCAAAGTCCAACCCCTACGTCTCGTAGTTAGTTCTCTATAAATACCCTACTTTGTCACCCAACTCCCCATCCCATAGAGCTCTCTATTTTCACTTCTCTTCAAGTCTTCACCATCTCTAAGTTCTCTATCCCTTCTTACAAACAATCTCTATGAAGTTTACAAAGCTAGTTTTCGTATCTGTTCTCATCGTGGTTCTAGTCCTAAGCACTTCATCAGCATCAAATCTAGACCATCAACAAGATACTACTGATTTTAATGATGCAATAATGGATTCATCAGAGTACTCTTCAGCACAAGGTCGCTGGCTCTTGCAAAACAAACGAACTCGTAGGGTTACTTGCAAGAAGTTTCCCGGGATTTGTGATGCAAAGGGGAGCCCTGGACCCCAATGCTGCAAGAAAAAATGTGTGAACATATTAACAGACAGGCATAACTGTGGAAAGTGTGGGAAGAAATGCAAGTACAATGAGATATGCTGTAAGGGAAAATGTGTGAATCCATCTTTCAATAGGAAACATTGTGGTGGATGCAACAATAGGTGCAGCAATGGAGAGTTTTGTGTTTTTGGTCTGTGCAATTACGCTTAGAAAGAAATTTATTTTCTTTATATTCTTTTGTGGTTGTTGTTTATCAGAAGAATTTTGTAGTTCTTTCAATGAATATCATTGATTTTTTTTTCAAGTAGTTTTAGCTATTTGATTGCGAATAATTTTTAAAATATCAAATTTAAATATTATTCTAATTAAAAAAACCAAATCGATTATTCATAAGTAGTGTAATTTTTAACTAGTCCACTTTATTAGTAATAGCAAAGCACGTCATACTCTCAAAGAAATAAATAGGATTCGAAGCTTATAGAGGCACTACACTGAATATTAAAAAAAAAAAATTAACATGAAAATATATACTAAAGTTGAAGGGGCAATGATGTATTTCGAAGACCCTGAACAATCCACGAGATAAATGAATTTACGTTAAATTTGCTATCTTGGTGCCAATCCTCGAAAAAAGGAGTTATGGGACCCTGAACAATCCTCGACAGGGTCTTGGAAGATTGACATATAATATAGTGGGAGGGCAGAAGGGACGGCATTAACGATAGTGAGGCGAGTCGCAAAACTAAGGGCTAGTTTGGATGGGCGGTGTGTTTACCTCCGGTGAGGATAAAAACAGCGGTGGCGGTGAGATTAGTTACTGTAGCGGTGAGATTGGATATTGTAGCGGTGAGATTAGAAACAGCGGTGGAGTGTGTGTTTGGATTCAAACGCAGGTGTAGCGGTGAGATGATAATAGAAAATGACTTTTAAGGATATTAGAGTACAAATTATATATACTAAAAATTTTTAAAATTATTTAATAAAATATTAATTTTAAAAAATTAAAATTATATTTTTGTTAAGGTTAAATATTTATATATCTTTTAAATAATTAAAAATATATTTATCATAATTAAAAATTACTAAAATTAAACTAAATATTTTAAAAATAAAATGAACGATAGTTATGAAAATAAATAAAAAATATATTTAAATTAATAATTCCTTTAATAAATATTATTCAAATAATTTATTAAATTATAAAATTAATATCAAGTTTTAAATAATAAATTATAAATGAAATTTTAATTTTAAAATATCATAAAGATAAAATAATAAAATTGAAATTACAAAATTATAAATACAAAAGAGGGATAATGGGAGTAGCTCTGAGTCTTTATAATATCTCACATTCATAAAAAAGGAAAGAAAATAAAGCTAGCTTCCTCTGCAAGAGCCTCGCCCATCTTGCTTGGTTCTCAACCCATCACTTCTTGTTCTTTCTGGATCCAAATTCCTTGCTATCATCCTCCTGCAACCTCTCCCCATCAACCTTTTGTTTGTGTTTAAGAAAAACTAGAAAAGAACAAAGCAAAAAATGAGTAGAGCTTTTTTGTTGGTGGTGTTGGTGTGGTTCCTAGATGATTCCACAAGCTTCAAGCTTGAAGATAGCTAAAATTTGCTCCATTCTTTTACACTGCCAAAAGAAACAACAAAAGAATAGACAGAATCAAAGAAGTAGTTGAAAGAGAATTTGGGATTTCTTTCGTTGTTTTCTTCTTTAATGAAGTAATGTCGCTGTTTTGAGTTGAAACTTGGATGTGCTTTTGGTTTCCTAGTTTTGTGAGTGTTCACTTTCAGGTTTTATTTCCCTTCTCTCCTGATAAAGTGCAGAAGTTTCCTTTATAAACCCCCCACTATACCCAAATCCACTATTACAAAACATTGCCAAAATCCAATACAGAGAAGAACCTTCCACTGTTTCAGAAGCAATGGCATATTCGACTGCTTTATGAAGAGTCCCTGTATCGACTCTGTTTTCGAAGCTGGCCAATCTTTCACCAGCACGTACCGTTTCAGTGGCTACTCCCACCGTGGCTCGCTCCTTCAATACCAATGCTCAACTCACCAACTTCAACGACGAGGATCGCTCCGCCAACGTTCAGCGCCAATCTGATCGCTCTGTCTCTCGCCGTCGCGATTCTCCCCGTTTCTTCTCCGGTACTTGTTTTCTAGCCCCTCCTCTTCCCCTTTCTTTCGTGTTTCTTTCTGTGACATTATAGGAGGAGTTGACACAGCTTGTAGCAGAGGTATTTCTTTCCCCCTTATCAGCAGAATTTGGCTGCCTGATGCACCAGTGAACTCACTGGAGCTTTCAGCTCCAATTGGCTTTTGAGATACCAGTGTGGTGAAATGCTCAACTGCACCTCACTGAAATGCTCAACCAAACAGGTTGCCAGTGAGGTTGGTAGCTCAACTGCACCTCATTGGCGTTAAACGGTGTCCCAAAGGAGGCCTAAGGCGTCTACGTTTCTCATAACTAACGATAGTGAAGCTTAAATCTCACCCCTTTAATAATATATAGGTTCTCATAACTCCTTTTTTCGAAGATTGGCACCAAGATGGTAGCCTAAATATTTAAGTGGGAGTTGACCAATCTTGCAGCCGCAATAATCACCTAAGGATCTCACTAATCTGTCATACGAGAGTTTTTAAGAAATATGGTTAACCATTTCGAATAAAATATTTACGTCTATTTTTCTTAATAATATTATTTTACTAAAAAAATATTTATTATACAATGATGATTTCGTATGAGAGTTTTTAAGAAATCTTTCAACATTATTTTTATTTTTATATCACGTGAATATTTTTTTTATTTTTAAATGCCACACCAAATTATTTTAACAAGAATAAGATTTAATGATAAAATGGCCCTAATTATATTTTTGAATCGTTTTTTGCCATTAATCTTTATTTTTTTAATTTGTTTTTTCTAACAAATTTAATGAATAAATTCAATATTTTAATCTTTATTTTCTTTTAAAATGTTTCAATCTTTCGTACATTTATTAACAAAATATGCAAATATTAGTAGTCAAATTTATCATTAAACCTAGTAACAACTAGATCTGAATTTTTAAATTCAAAAAATAAAAATAAATAAATTTAAAATATACAAAATATTTAAAAACTTAAATTTTAACCTTCAAATTTTACTATATAATTTTACATAAATAAATAACCAGGGTTATATTAATTTATTAGTACCATGTGATAACTACAAATCACTGCCACGCGTCCAAGGATTTACATTTAATGGGATCATAATTAAGATCCTTTAATGTAACCTGTCATTTCCTTAGAAGTTCCTGAAGAATAAAATCTTTAGTTTTAACTTCATCTGGAGCACTGAAATCGACCATGATTTAAAAATACAATTGCAGCAGCGGAGCACTAAGCCAGATTTATTTAATACGAATATAGAATTTGTATAATATATTCAAAGTGTAAACTAGTTTATATTTTTTTCAAATTGTTAATTTTATTATAAAGAGATGAATGTCAATTTGATTTACATGTTAAGGGACTGGAGATGGTGTGAGGTGGTGTGTTGAGTCTTGTTGGATGACTTGGTTGTGTAAAGATGTTACAATGTTAAGGACTAAATTGACATAATGTATGATTATTAAGGATTTTTTTAAAAAATTAAGATTAAATTCACGTATTTTACCTTTTATCTTTTCATTCCAATTAACTGCATTTAGTTAAATTGGACCACTTCTTTTTCCTGTTTTAAACAAGCTCTCTGGCCTTTTATCATCGTCATCATATGAATTTGGGTTTTCTTCACTTTTTATTTGTTTAATAATAGATGACTAATTTGCAAATGAAGACTTAACAGTATTGGTAACAGGAGCGGTGAACCGCTAGACTAGAGGTGCTCATGGGCCAGGTCGGGCTCGGGTCGGGTTCAACTAAAAATTCAGGCCTATTTATTGGGTTCGGGTTGGTTCGGGCCCAAAAAATAGGCTTAAAATTTTGCCTAAGCCCAACTCGGATAAAAATGCTAAAACCCGGGCCTGGTCTAGCCCGTCCGTATTAATTTTTTATATTATTTTTATATATATATAATACATCAAAATAAATATTTCCCAACAAATTAAAAATAAATTTTAAAAAATATGTACACTTAAATAACACTAAGATGGATGCAACTTAACAAGCAAATGCCTCTAAAATAATAATAATAATTAACAAATGCCTTTAAAATAATAACAAAATTAACAATAAAATAAGTTTTATACAATATACAAACAATAACAACAAAATAGTAGCAACATAATAGTAAAATGGTAGCAAAATAAGGAGAAAACAACAAGAAAATAATATTCAAAAACAAAAACAAAAAAAAATTGTCATTTAGTAAATTCGGGCCGAGCTCGGACCAAAAATGACTTACCTGAGGCCCGGCCCATTTTTAAAACGGGCCTTATTTTTTTGTCCAAGCCTATTTTTCGGGCCTATATTTTTGTCCAAACCCTCCCACATTTCGGGCGGGCCTTTGGGCCGGGCTGGGTGGCCCGACCCATGAGCAGGTCTACATTGGACTCGTGTAGGTTATTTTTGGATTTACATTATTTCAAATTTTTTTACTCGATATTTTTTGAGTTTGGGTTATTATCGGCTCAAGTCTTTTCAAATTTGATTTTTTTTAAAACTCAAATTATTTTTTATCCAAATTAATTTAGGTTGCTCAAATTTTGACAAATTTAAATCATTTTAATGTTTTGTTATTAACTTTTTTTTCGAATGTAGTTATTAATTTTAGGGTAAATTACATTATGGGTCACTTAACTATGCTTAAGTTTTTGTTTTTGTCACTCAACTTTTAAAACTTTCAAAATAGTCACTCAACTAATTAAAGGCTCCGTTTGTTTCACTAAAATTGACTTTCAGCAAATGATTTCTAGAAAATGATTTATTTTTCTGGAAAAGCTAATATTTTCTAGTGTTTGGATGAATCTGTGTAAAATATTTTCTGTTGTTTGGTAGATTTCTTAAAAATATTTTATAAAAGTTGTTTTCAATTAAACAAACATACATTTTAGTTTTTCTTATTTTTTCATTGTTTAATTGAATTTATTTTTATCTAGAATTTTATATTTTACATTGTTTTTGCATATATTAAAATATTATGTTAAATTCAGATTCATTACAACGTCATTTTTTAATTACATCACTACTAAGTAAGTATTTTTATTTAAAAATGTGACATCAACAAAATTGACAAAAAAAACTAACGATGTCAACAATTGGACTTTGTTTTCAAATTTGAAAAGTAAAGGGACTAAATTCTTTAAAATAAAAGTACAAAGACTAAATTACAAATCTGTGAAGTATACATAGACTTATGACATATTTTAACCTCTATACTACAAAACATTTATTATTAAAATATTTATAGTTGTAATAAATATTTATTATCAAAATATCAATATTGAATATTTTCAATAATATGTGAATAATATTATTTAAAATTATTATTTTTAAAATTTATTATTAAAATAAAATTGAAATATTAAATAATTTATTAAAATAATAAATTATATTTATTATATTAATAATTTATTATATGACTAAATATAAATAATTAAATATGTATGTTTAATAATATTAAAAATATAATATTTTAAATATTTTTAAAAATAAAAATATAAATTATTATCAATATAATAATATTAAGCTTGATTTAAGTTAATTCTTATATAAAAATAAAATTATTTATAGATGGGCTCTTTTTCGAAAAATGACTTATGCTTTTCAAAAGGGTAAGTCATTTTACAGGAAAAACGGTTTATTTTACCTTGACCTGTAAATCATTTTCCGTTGACCAAACTATTTTCTGTGAAACAAACACAGGAAAATGCAGAAAACATTTTCTGTAAAACATTTTACATGTAAACAAACGGACCTTAAGTGTTTGATGGAAAAGTGAGGTGGCAATTCAAAAAATGGTATAATAATAAATTTAGCCCTCAACTTATTAATATTGTGTCAAGTTAGTGATACTTTTTTTTAAAAAAATTTAACTTTCAACATTACAAATTATCTCACTTTGGTCCTAATTCTAAAAAAATTCAAATATATATATATATATGTAAAATCCACGAGTCAAATTGAGAATATTTATTTATTTATTTATTTTATATTTTGAACTTTTTAGAATTAGGACCAATTTGAGATAATCTATAATGTTGATGGTTAATTTATTTAAAAAATTATGACTAAATTGACACAATATGTAAAAATTGAGGGCTAAATTTGTTATTATACTAAAATTTGAATTTCCACCTCACCCTTCCATCCACGAAAAAGGAAACCTAAGCATAGTTGGGCAACCTATAGTGTTATTTACCCTTAATTTTACTTTTACATTATAACACAATAAAATTTGAGAAAATATTTGGTACACTACTAGTAAAAATTTTGACTCCACGAGTAATGTTAAGAGGTTAACAAATGTCTTATAGATGTATAAAAAATATTTTTAAAAAAAAATACATGGCAATTTATTAAAGTTGGTTGTGAAATAAAAAGAAAAGTAAACTCTCAGTGTACTAAATACTAACCCAAAGTAAAAATTTTATATAAATGTTTTATCATAATAGAGAAATTTTATATAACATAACTAAAAGTGTTTTTTTATATGTAATGCTTATGATTATATAATATATGAATTTTATAAATATAGTTAATATTATTATATGATATGCACATAAATTTTATATATTTGAACTATTATTTGCAATATAAAGTATTTATCCGAAAAGCTTTTAAACAAATAAAAATACTCTTTATTATTTATTTTATTACTATATTGGCATTTGAATAATTTTACTTTTATTATTAAATTTTGAATATTAAAAAATATTTTATTAATTTTATAAACTCAATATTCATATTCTAAAAATTAATCCAAACTCATAATCTAAAATATTTATTTTCAAAACCAAATATCCCAAACCCAAACCAAAATAAACTTATTATATCCCCAAATATCTCCAAAATAAATAAATAAAAATTAAAAACCAAATCTAAAATTGAATTTAATAAAAATTAATTTTTAATATAGAAAGGTACTATATTTTTGTTGGGTTTTCGAGAAAATGGATTAATTTAATTATGAGTTGCATCTCAACTACCTTCACCACGATTCTTGTGAATGGGTCTTAACTCCAAAATTTTCGATCTTCTCGAGCAATTAGACAAGGGATCCCCTTTTGTCACATGCTTTCATTATGTGTACGGAATTCCTAAATCTGTAAATTCTCCAAGCACTGGAGCAAAGAATGTGGAAACGGATTCGTGTTTCAAGAAGTGGTCCTTGGTTCTCTCACTTAATGTTTGCAGATGATGTTATACTTTTTGCCAAAACAAACTCCAAAACGATGGAAGCCATTGGAAAGACTCTTCAAAACTGCATGAAGGTATTACATCAATGCATTAGGATTGGATTGCAAACATTTTGGGGATTAGAGAGACCTGAGATCTTGAGAAATATCCGGGCTTCCCTATACACTCCAGGAGGGTGACTCGGGGCGATTACGATTTCATAATTGAGAAAGTTAGGAGTAAGCTAAGAGCCTAGAAAGCGAATCTCCTCTCCCCTATCGGGAGACTTATTCTTGTTCAATCTACGATGGCTACCATCCCAAACTATTTCATGCAATTCCAAATGCTTCCACATTGTGTACTTAACCAATTTGACCGCATGAACAGGCCTTATTCTGTTCAAGAAACCTAAATGTGGAGGGTCTTTTTCCTCTCTATTCTAATACTCAAGAAGAGATCAACCATTTGTTTCGAGAATGCCCAGCCACAAAACGCCTCTGAGAGAACTTTGCAACTACAATTACTCCCCTTCGACCTCTCTTAGATGGTAAGATTTGATCTCCTTGAATCTTTCATCTAAGTTGTGGATTACCATCTTTGCCATTGCTTTATGAGAAATTTTTCTGGTTAGGAATGCCTGTGTTTTTGGAAACTTCTGTCCTATAGGGAATTTTCTAGTCAGAGTCCTTTCAGCAACAGAGGAATTTTTGGCCATCTCATTTCCTCTTTGGTTAAAAAAGTTCACCTTCCATCTTTTACTCCAGTGTCCTGGAAACCACCCCTATGAATTAATATGAACTCAATACGAATGGATCATCCTTAAGCAACCGAGGAAAAGCGAGGGTGGGAGTCCTAATTCGTGACCACAACGAGAATTGGATTATTGGAGCTTATTTACATATCCTAAGATCAACTAGTGTGGAAGCTGAACTGTGAGTCCTCAGGAATGAACTTTAGTTGGCTATTAGCCTAAATCTCGATAACCTTGAGATTGAAGTTGATGCTATCACCATCATTCACTTAATGAAAATTAAATTAACTTCTAATATTTTACCATCTCCTTTGACTGATGAGTGCAGGATACTCCTCCACTCTTTGAATATTGGCACCTTAAGCTTATATTTTGAGAAGGGAGCAATTGCACGAACTCATTAGCTCAGTTAGGGAGCATTAATGTTCAATCCACCTTGCCCTTGGGTGATTTAAATATCCAGAATTTGCTTTGTATTTGCAACTTTCCTCCTAGGTGTTAAACCCCTAATAATAGCATAGGTATGTTATATATCCGACAACTTTTTAAATTAGTGTGTAATGAAATCTAGTTCCTTTTCCCAAAAAAAAAAAAAAAAAAAGAAATTCTTTGTTGCTGATGAGAAAAAATAGCCTTGAAATGATTAATGTAGTTTTGCTAAAAATCCAATTTAATATCACTTATTGAACTGAAAAGAAAAACCTGGGATTTTCAATCCATATAATTTGATGGACATAATGATATTTAGCATAATCGTATATTAAAAAACATAATCTTTTTGTTTTATAAAACAATGATACAAGTATACAATGAAATACCCTCCCCTTTCTCCCTAACACAAAAAATGTATAAAGGTATATAACAACATGAAGTATTCATAAAATTTTTGCTTAAACTTTTTTTTTTCTGTATACCATTACATTTTAATAAGATTAGTAATTAATTTCATATCATATATATTATAATAGTTAAGAACCACTTTAAATGTGGCTTCTTTTTTATTGTGTTTATGAATAAATCCCAACCCTCACAAAGAAGTCTTAAAATCATGCATAGTTACACATGCCATAAACGCAATACTCGCCGCGGTTACACCGGTGGTTACAAGCTCCGCAATGTCTTTTGTCGAAAGCAATGTCGACGCACTCTCCCCGGCAGCAAACCTGGGTGAACTTGCACTTCCTCTTGCATGCACCGCAGTTGTGGTTGTCCGTCGCCAAAAAGACACATTTGTTGTTGCAGCAAGTGGAGGTGGCGCCTTCTAGGACGTAACAAACCTCTTCATCTTTGTGGCAATGGTCCGCAGCTCTAGGGTTTCTATATCCTTGCTGGAGGAAACGACTTACCCTTTTGGGACTCCCCATTGGTAGTACGGGTGGTCCAGCGTCTCTGAAAGTCGTTGATGGAATCAGAGAGTTATCTTCGGCAACGGCACCGATGGTTTTCATCGCTAAAGCAATTGTTACAGCATAGGTTAGAGCTATAGTGACGAAAATTTTGGCAGCTTCCATCTTGTTTTTTCTTTTTTTGTGTGTGTGTTTGGGTCTTGGGTTCTTTAAGAGAGTTTTTTGATGGGTTCTCCTCCTTGTTTTTGTGAAGGAAATAGGGACAAGTTTGGAGATATTTGGTGAGGGGAAATGGGAGGGATTTGGGGTTTATAAAGGAAATAAAGGGAGGGGTTGACCAAAGAAACGGGAAAAATAGGTAAGATGCATGGGAGGCGAGGCTAGAGTATGGTCGAATTCTAAAGCTTAATTAATTGACTAATCAACTTTTAAGAAATGAAATACATTAGAAAATGTAGGTTTTATACTTGGTAAGCTAATCAAATTATTGTTGCATTCATCCCAAGTTAGACATTTGTTGAAGTTAATTATATTAGCACCTATAGTACCTTTTTTTAAATACAATAATTAATTAGGGCATAGGGGGGCGCTTAGGGGCAAAGTTATATTTTTATTTTAAGATTAAAATTCAATTATAAATTTTTGGGACTAAAATATAATTAATCGAAAGCTCTCTTTCCTTTTTTCTTCTATAGTTTAGTTTTTTTTTCATGAAATAGTTTTGGAAGTCACGAATTTATGAACCAAATTTTAAATAGTTTTTTTCTTCGATCTTCGACATTAGCCGTCAGATCAACTTGGATCTAAGGTATTTTTTTCTACTCATTGATGGGTACTAATCTACTACACCGGTCATTGAATCATCACTTGGAGCTCGTTGATGGATTTTTTTTTAAACTTAACAACCCTGTGACTTAAATAAAATTTTTTGAATAGTTCAATGACTTAAATGAAAACTTTCAAATAGTTCAGTGACCAAAATGAAAACTTACCCATAATTTAGTGACTAATGGTGTAGTTTACCATATATTATACTCAATTAACAAATTACTAAAATATTCTTCTATGTACAAAGCAATTTATATTATTACGATAATATTTTTGTCCTTTTACATTTTATAAATCAATAAAAATTCAATTATGGTAAAATTTGAACTCATGACACAATAAATTTTTAAAAATTTACTTTATAATTTAAACCAAAACATCATTTAAATTTTATACAAACTTTTAATAAATATATTTTTTTCAGCCATGGGTATGTCATAATATAGTTTTTTAAGCTTAAAAAAATTACATTGGTAATTAATATTTGGACACCAATCAAGTTCAACAACCAATCAAATTCATTTACATCGATATATATTTTAATTTTCAATGTTTAAAACTTTTGATCTAATAAAATTACTTGTAAACTAAGATAAAAATACAAGTAAAGACATTTATATCTCTTTCTTTCACCGTCTTTTTTCAAAGTATCGTTTTTGGAAATATGCAAAGAACCTTAATATATGGTATTTCAATATTGCCTCAATGCATACATTTATGTTTTTTTTAGCTCTAAGTATAAATTAAGAAATTTTTTAGGGAGGTGATTCAAGCTTATTATCTATAATTAAATAATTCTTTTGTTGTAACACTAAGCTTGAAGCATGTGCTAGAGGTACAATCACATGGTATGTGAAAAGTCAAAGCCCCCAACCTTTTGAACCATCAATGAAGTGAAAAGATTCAACTAAAAGGTGCTCCTAATATGAAATTTTGCCTTGCCGTTTGGCCAAGCAAAGTTGGAGCATTCCCATTTAAGAATTTTAAGCCACAAAAAGGACCCTAGACAGCTAGCTGTTACTTGAAAGTGTTGATTAGAGAAACCTATACTTGAGCTCAAAGCTTAATGTTGATCTTATGAACATAAATGTAAGTTAGCTAGCAATGAATCATATTTGGTGTACATATCTTTTTTATTTGATATTTTCGACACCAAATACCCAAATTTAAAGTGTAATTAAATAAAATCTTTAAATTAAAAATAAAATTCTTCCAATAGTATTATTTTTTATTTACAAAATTTAAATCCAAGAGAGATGGATCGAAGTCGTTAATCAATACCATTCCACCTATCAACGGGCGTGGATGTGTTAATTGTGCAGCAAGTAAAAAAAATTGCTATTTTAAGAATATAAAACAAGAGAGTGCCAAGTGCCACGATAGTGAAAACAATTGAGAAATACTTTTTTTTTTTAAATACAAAAATAGGATAAAGTGGGAATAACAAACACGATTAGCGCGATTCGAATCCATGTCACACTTGAGGCGATAAAATTGAATACCATAACCATCAAGCTATCATATGGGGTTCAAATAATAATTCAAATTATCATTAAACAATTAAATTAAATAATAATTCAAATTATCATTAAAATTTCCAAATATTTATTTTCATCCAATTTAACTCCAAATATGATCTAACTGAGTCTCGACTTAATGAGAATTGATGATGACATTTAATCAATTTTCATTGGATTAATGACCCAAATAGCTGAAAATGAATATCTGAAAGCTTAATTAATTATAATAAAACAGGTTTGGATGATTGTTTAATTAAGTTTTATTTTTATATAATCCATGTATTAATTATGAAGGAAGCTTAGATGAAAAAATTCCTCATAAAAATAAAATCTAAAATAGCACTCGATCGAAGTTTTAATCGAAAACTAACAATTAATTAAATCCTCGAAATTATTTTTTTTTCCACTGAAGCCCCTAATGTCTCATTAAGTGATGACATAGTAGCTAACATGATGGATGATGTGACAAATTCATTATGTGGAAGTTGGCGTAGCAGCTAATGTGGCAACTAAAGTTGAAAATTGATGGGGTTGTAGTTGACGTGGCAATTGATATGGACACTTGATGTAACAATTTGGTTTCCAATGGTATTAGAAAATACGGTTTCAAGACCCCATTTCCATAAATCGAGCCTGTAAATATTTAATATAAATATTTACAGAATTATTAGATAATTAAATTTAATTTCGGATAAGTGATTTAGCCGAAATTGTATTTAATTAGAACCCAGAGACTAAATTGTAAAGTCTAATAGCTAGAGGTTTTTAATTAGAAATTGGATTGAGGACTTACATTAAAATTAACCAAAGGCCCAAAATAGCAATTAGACCCTATGTAATTGAGATTAGTGGACGATATAATATCATTATGCTCAATGGGTAAAATTTAATAAAATTAAAAGTAAAATTGGTGGAAAGAGAGAGAATTTTGACATCTTTCAACCGAACCAAAGATAAAAGCAAGAAGAAGATGCCATTGAAAGGGGTTTCGAAGCTTTTAATCGATAATTGTTTAGTGCAATTCAGTTTTTTTTTTATAATTTTTATGTTTTTAAGATCATGGGAGCTTAATCTAGCTAACCCATGTATCAGATTGTAAAATTGTTAAAGTTTTGAAAGATTTCGTTGAGAATTAAAAGTATTAGGTATTAAATTGATAGGTTTTAAGCTTAGATATGAAAAAGGACTAAATTGTAAAGCTTAATTAATAGCTTCGTACATTAGGAACTAAACTAAATAAATTGTAAAATTGGATGTAGAAATAAAAAATAAAAGACCCCTAATTGACAATAGTGAAATCAGATTTTAATTTGGAGTTTTAAATTGAAAGTTATGTTAGTCCCGATTTTAGAGACTAAATTGAATAAAATACAAAATTTGTATAAAATGGCAATTGATTGTGAATTTGGTTGAATATTGATGGTGTTGTATGTTTATGTTAATTCGTAGCTAACGTCAACCCAGATTCCTCGAGAGGGAAAGGAAAAGCTAAAGCCATCGACGAATAGCTCGAAATTTTCGGTTTGTATTTCTATAATTCAAATCACTTCAATTGTTGCATAGTTATTCTATTTTGCATGGTAAGATTATGAGGTGAGTGGAAATTAATTGATCGAATTGAATTGATATGATTTTGATTGATTATTGAGATAAATGACTAAATTGAATAGAACTAAAAATATTGTAACTTGATGAAAATATGAAATTAACTTTGAATTGAGTTTATTCATCCTATGATACATATGAATTGATGATTTTGTTGAACAATTGAAAAAGATGAATTGTGAAATTGAGCTATATTCAAAATTGGATAATCGATTACCCTATTAACTGTTCAGGTAGAGTTAGATATAATTGGCATGCCATAGGATAGATTGTAACAACCCGTTTTCAGTTAAATCGGAACAATGGTTTCAGGACCACAAATTCGAAGTCGGAAAAAATTATTTTTATTATTATATGGTCTACTGTATGATAGAAATACAATATAAAAATTTTGTTAAGAAATTTTACTATTTACATTCCTAATTTGATGAAAAGGACTAAATTGCATTAAGTGTAAAAGTTGAGTTCTAATAGCTATTGGTATTAAATAGCTATAGAATTTGAAATTGGAGGTCCTTATATAGTAAATAGGCCATTTAGAGTTGTTAGTGGATAAACATGAATAGTCATCATTGGAAATTGAATAAATTATTAAGGGTAATTTTGGAAATTATCAATTAAAGTTATAATAAATAAAATAAAATAATCTATTATCATCATCTACCACCAAAATAATAAATAAATAAAGAAGAAGAGAAAACCTAGCCATGAAAGCTTGAGATATTAACAACCTTGTCTCGTTTTTTTATGATTTCTATGTTTCCGAGATCGTAGTAGCTTAATCTAGCTAGCTCGGGGATTAATTTGTAAAATCGTTAAAATATTAGGGTTTTTCCATTGATGATTATGCTTGAATTTTGAAATTTTATGATAGAAAATAAAAGGTTGTTGTTAGATAAACAACTTTTATAAAGAAAATTTTGATGAAATTATCAATTAAGGATTAAATTGAAAAAGATGATAAATTTATGGTAAAATTGTGAAATTTTGAATTATGTGGGCTGCTATTAATATGTATAAAAATTGACTAGCCTTGAGTAAGGATTAAATTGCATGAAAGTCATTTTTCGAGCCTAGGGATTAAATTGCAATGAATTAAAAGTGTAAGACTCGCTAATGATATTATATTATATTTAAATATATATTTTGGTAGAATATAAGCATTAATTTTCCATTCATTTTCTTTTGACATGATTTGCCAATCTGGTTTGTAATAACACTTGCCCTACCAGAGGCTACAAGATCATTTTCATGTATCGCGATCTGCCAGTTCAATGCTCATTTCATTGGAGGCAACGCCATGAATTCATTTCCATGTATCAGACCATGTTATTCATTTCAGAAGTAAGGGGTAATGGCTTAAACATGAAAGAAGGTTCTTACATCTTAACACAAACAGACCAAACCAGACTGATTACAACAAGCATTCATCACTCTTGTACAAACATTTCATCTTTACAGAATATGTATACTTACCTCAAACCAAACATAAACAAAGACATTACACACACACATAGAGTAAGAAGGAACTTACTAGAAAATGCAACAAGTTCAAACAATAGGACTCTTGCCCTTATCACGAGAACCTTCAGGAGTATCTTGAGCTATATAATATAAATAGTTAAACTTATTAGACTGTATACTACAAAACTAAAAAAACTTACAAGAAACATCATAAAACCCAGATTCAGGAAGTTTCCTTCCTTACACTCAAAACAGGCGCTTAAGCGTGCAGCCTTAAAGCCACATAAATAACCATGAAAATAACCTAAGCTTCATTGACATTTACCAGGTGCTAAAATAACAAAAGAGTTGGCTGAGTACAGTGAACCCAAATCTTCAAGCAGGTCTCTGGTCTTAGGCTTTCCGAGAGAAAAGTGAAAAGAAAGTTTGAGAAGAAAATTTGAATACAAGAGAAGACGTAAAAACTTGATCAAGAAGTTAATACCAACTTTATACAAATAGACACGGAAGTTAGGTTTAGTGGATAAATCTGATTATCCCACTAACCTTCTCGATTTTTGTGACTAAAAATTTTCTCTCTTAACATAAATGCGAGCCTTATTGACTACGGTAACTTAGTTTTATTCTAACCAATTCTCATTTGTCTAACTAAATTGTTCAACCAAAATAATAATATAATAATATAATAAATGATTCTATCAAACTGAGGGCTTAACATATTCATCTAACAACTAGGGTGGCGTATACTTTTCAGAAGAGTCCGCCAAACCATTAAGCTCACCCATCACAGGCTTCGCCCAAGGGCACACTCACAGACTTACATACTTAGTCACAATTAATACCTTACCCACTCAAAACTTTCTCTAAACATTATACTTTGACAGACAGTAACTGAATCACTAGGACTATGCCGGGTGGGATGTTACATGTGTACTCAATATCTAGACAAACCATGTTTCCAAGATGTCAACCATTTTTCATCATCAATCTATATGTACAAGCATGCTAAGACATTAGCAACCAACCTATCCAACAATACACATAAATGATCAATTCCAACTTGTTTGCCCTTTTCTAATCATTTAAACATACCATTATGTAACTTAACCACATGCTATTAACACTATACTATTCATAATTCATGGAAATAACCTATTTTACTTTGATTTCATATCGTTCAACTTATTTCCATCGACTCATTCCCATTTTTTTTGGCCACCGGGGCTCGTTTTCATTTCATTTACTCAATTAGCAATAAAATTTCAGTATTATACATAATTCAATCCAATAGCATCAATTGATATCACATTCATATCATTTACCAATTATACATTTCGAAGCCCCTATTAACTTGACTCAAACTCATACGGATACTCGGATCATCCAACAAACACACTAAACTGGCACCAAAGTGCATCATCGAATAAACCGAAGTAGGGTAACTGGCATGTAACCTACATACTGGCGTACAAAATGCATCCTGATGTACAAAGCACATACTAGCACACGAAGTGCATCCCGGCACACGAAGTTTTCCTAGGCCCTAGTGCATAAGCGCATAATCCCATACACAAACCAATACTATGACATGCCAACTATATCCGACACAGCCTAAACAGCTAATAGGGTACCAATATTCAACTATAATTTAGTACGATTACCATTTATCAAACATATTCACTATCACAATCCAATTTATTAACATATCATATATACTTCATGTCATTCAATACATTTTCACCCAATCTCATAGCACATATCATAATTCAAACATTTCATGCAATTTTACATTTTATTCAATTTAGTCCTCTATTTCGGCAATTCACAATTAAGCTCAATTCAATAGCTCATATTATCACTAGATACTCAACTTAATATTTATAAACGCAGTTAACATAAAAATGCAAGCAATCAATACGATCCTAAATCATAAATGTACAAATCGTTGTCTCGCGTCACTTGTCAACAACTCTTGCTTTTCCTTTCCCTCTTAAAGGATCCACGTTGATATTAGGTACGAATAGTCACAAAATATAACACATTATTAATTTCCAGCCAATTCATAACCAAATATCAATTTACACATATTTTTCAATTTAGTCCCTAAAATTGAGACAAACATAACTTTCAATCTAGAGCTTCAGATTAAAATCTAATTTCGCACATATTCATTAGGGACCCTTTATTTTCTATTCCTATTGAAATTTCATAAAAAAATTACATTTTATTCAATTTAGTCCCCAATGTACAAAACTAACAATTAAGGTTTATAACTTAGTCTTTTTCATAATCTAAGCTTAATTTCTATCAATTTAACACCTAATTCATCCAATTCTCAACAATGGAAACTTATCAAAACTTAAAAAATTGAAAAACATTTGATACATGGGCTAGCTAAATCAAGCCCCCATGATAAAAAAAATCTATAAAAATTATATGAAAAATGCTTAATTACCTTAACAAATGGTTGACCAAAATGAAAATACTAAGAACCAATGATCGTGTCCCAACTAACTATGACAACGAATAAGGCAAACGCACCTATCGTTCGGTAGTATAGCTATGGCAAGACCGGAAATATTGTATCCTCAAGGACCAAGAATACTAGTAGTTACTATCTTTTTATTATCTAGCCTAAGTATTAAGGGAATTGATGTTTAATTAACTAATTACTAAACTAAGGATGCTAAGACACAGAGAGTGAATTGGGAAAATACTTTTGGGAAAACCAGTTGATTAAGACAATACTCGAGGAAGAATCCACCTAGACTTCACTTGTTATTTAACTCTGAACTAGATGATTTATTCACTTGACTTGATCCGTAGGATTCCCTAATTTATATTAATACCTCTTTCGAGGCTACTAACGTCTAACCCTAGGTTGATTAATTGAAATCTCTTTCTAATTAAAACCTCTAGTGTTGCATTAACTCGATCTATGGACTCCCATATTAGGTTTGACCCTAATCCGGCAGATTTTCGTCATCCTATCTCTAGGGTTGCGATCAATTCCGCTTAACTATGCTAGATTTACTCTTAAACAGGGACTTTTGCTCCACTGCCTAAACACATCAATACTTGAATCAATACCCTGAAATATTAAAACAAGAATTAAGAACACATAATTAATAACAAATCAAGTATTTATCATACAGTTTAGAAAACAATAACAAGATCCGTCTTTTCATCCCCCTCAGGTATTTGAGGGGTTTAGTTCATGTTTAATAAAGAATACATCTCAGAAGAAAGTAAATAACAAAACATAAGGAAAAAAACCCTAAAACCCCCTGAAGGAAATTGAAGGGAAGATCTTCCATCTTGAGTGTGATTTCGGCTTCTGAGATGGATCAACTGGCTTTTTTGGAGTAATTCCATGTGTTCAGCTCTCTCTGGCTTCGCCCCCTTTTTAGGTCATACTTAGGGTGTTTATATAGACTTCGAAATGTCTTTCTTCGCCCCTAAGTATCCTCTTCTGAGTAGAATTACAACGGGTCACGGCAGAGACACGTTCGTGGAGCACGCCCGTGTGAATCGAGCCCAGGCCGTGTTCGAGCCTGCTAAGGTGGCACGGTCGTGTGGTGAACTCCAGGCCGTGTCATTTCTTATTTTGGCCCATTTTCTCCGTTTTCAGCCTGTTTCTCGTTCTTTTCATCCTCCGATGCTCTCCTAAGTATAAAACATGAAATTAAAGGATTAGGAGCATCAAATTCCACAATTCAGGGGATAAATCATCCAAAAGTATGCTAAATATGAGATTAAAATATGTATATATTACGGTTTATCAAATACCCCCCACTTAAGCATTTGCTTGTCCTCAAGCAAAATTCTCAACTCACAATTAAAATTGAATTTCCTCAATTCATAACCTTCATCAATAATATTTCATCATAATTCATAGGTAATTCATACATTGATAATTTAAACAGAAGGTTCCTAAAGATTCAAACAATCAAAGTTATAGTTTTTATAGTACGAAAAATAGGTGTTTCCCCTTACCTAAATAATCACCTTTTAATTCAAAATCAACAAGAATTGATATCCTCACTAAGGGTTCACTCAAATCACTCAAGGTGTTTAAGGTTCAAAAATAAGTACTCAAGAGTCAAACATGAAAAGTTAATCCCATAAGCTTGCATGAAAATCAAATCTCCACCACTGTAAAATGATATGATACACAAATCAAAAGGTCTTTAAAAGGGGTTGTAACGGGGCTTGGGGTTAAAGGTGTGGATAAAGGCTAAATTAGAGGGTTAGTATCGAGACTGAATTGATAAATTACTTAACTAGAAAACTAACTAAAATTTAAATAATTACATCAATTAATAATTCATTACTAATAATACGAGCTTCTTCTCAAAATGTACAATTAACTGCTTAAGCTCCAATAACAAAGAAGTAATAATGAATAGATTCCCAGAATTTTTTTTTTAGAATAAGCACATACAATAATAATAAGATAGAATTTAATAACTGGAATAAAGAAAATAGTTAAGTAACCAATCAAATCAAATCTCGATATAAGGGTAGTCAAGAGAATTGGTGATAACAAATACAAAGTGGGTTTTGGGTTAATATTAATGGGTGAGTCAAGAAATGGTTTGTTAGTCTCAAAGGGGTTCACTAGGGGTTAATTATGAAGGTAGGCTTTTTATGGAGTAAGTGGGTTAAAACCTAGGTACCTTTATCATCTCAGTATATCAAATTAAAGGTGTGGTCTCAATATGTATAAACGAAGCAAGTTCTAAAATAACAAATCAATGTTGACACACTCATAATCAAAAAAGTGAGCACGAAAAAGAATGTATGCTTTGAAAGGCTCAAGATCTCACAAAAATTATGGGCTTTTGATGTCAACCTTGTAAATTTCAAACTTCAAGGTAATAATTAGATTCAGGTAGACAACCTAACAAATTTTTAATTCTGAAAATAAACTCATCATGCTTGATTCTCTAGTCTCCTAAAGTTTAAATCATCACTGCACAATTAACTATGACTTAATCCAAAACATATAAATGAAAATCATAAATCAAAGGAAATTTCATTCTAACAGTAATATGAGAACATTTACTTAAAAACAAGATATAATTCAGGAATTTGAGAATAATGCAAAAAGTTAGGCACTTTTCAAGATAAAATTCACCCCCCACACTTAAGATGTACATTGTCCTCAATGTACAAATAAAGATAATAACCATGTAGTAATAGATCATAAGAGAGGGAGAGAGGTGAAACTTCCTGGATTTTTGGATGGATTTCTTGATTTGGAAGTGTGGAAACTTGATTCAGAGGTGAAAGATAAGTTGGAGGAGGCGTATCTAGTGGTGGTATGGTGGCCGCCAACAATCACTGCACTAGATGAAGAAATTGGGTAACTTGTGAAGAAATAACCAGGAAATAATAAGAAAAATTCAAAATATACTAAATATGTATTTAAAGATAAGAAAAATAAACGAGAAGGAAAATAAATGAGAAGATAAAAGAAAAAGAAGAAATAAATGGACTCAAATGTCCTTGGCTTGTCGAGTCGATGAAGCGGCCGGCATGAACTTATGTAGATCGGTCTCGCACGGGGAGATTGTGCTAAGGTCCTTTCGCTTCTTCGACATGGAGATGGTGGTGAGGATGGTGAAAGAAAAGGAATGAGGGGAAGGGGAACGGAAAATAAATGGAGGAGATACTGAGAAGAGAAAGGGGTGTGGTGGCTGGGGGTTGGGAGAAGAAGAATTTGGGGAGAAAATGAGAAGAAGGGGGTCTTAAATAAGAATCAAGGACCTGGTTGCTGCCCACGCCCGTGTGCATTGGGTGTGTTCGGTTGCGCAGCCGTATCGCACGGCCGTGTGGTGGCTCGTTCGTTTCTCCCACGCCTGTGTATAGGTTTTCACGCCCATGTTATTGTAATCAGTGTCGGCCACGGCCTAGGAGCACGGGCGTGTCGCATACCCGTGTGACTTTCTCAGTGTTGACCACGATCGTATCGCACGGCCGTGGCAGTTTATAGCCGTCCGTGATTTGGGGATTTCTTTCGTCCTTGATTCGTACGATCTCTGCCACACCAGTGTACAAATCCGTGATGTCCACACGGCCACGGCCACGCTCGTGTGCAAGGCCGTGTGGTACGAAAACCTACGCTTTATTAACTTGGTTAGTTTTTTAATTAGGTGCTAAAAATCAAAGATATGAAAATTTAAAGGGTTAGTGCTCGGGTTGCCTCCCGAGAAGCGCTCGTTTAAAGTCTTAAGCTAGACTTACCTCTCATTCGCGTAATCATGGTGGTTTGAAGAGTTGAAGCTCCTCATTCTTGCTATCAATTCGGTTATCGATATATAGTTTAAGTCGAGTGGTGTTTACCTTAAAAGTGCCGAGTTCAGAGTGAGTCACCTCGACCGTTCCGTATGGGAAGACATTAAGTACCTTAAAAGGGATTTCTTTGTTCGTTTTAAGGTCTAAAATGGCGATTCAATGGTCTTTCTTATCCAACAATACATGATCTCCTATTTTGAAGTGATTTGCTGTTCCTATAAGCTCGTTTGGGGGTTCCCTTGGTTTTGCTTCGTGTGTTCCTAGTTTCTCCTTGAAATGTGTCTTCCACTCGTCTAGTTCTTCGACCTGAAGCCTTCATTCCTCATGAATTACTTCTTTATTGGCACGGGGTCTAGGATCAGGTTCAGTTATATGTTTTCGTGGTGCTTCCTGTAAAGAAGGTTGAACCAATTGGTTATCAATAGAATTTATGTTCTCACCTTTTTCACTTGACATCCTAGCCGAGTCAAGAGCCTGAAGAGTGATCGTTTCGTCACCTACACAAAGTGTGAGTTCACCTGTACCAACATCAATTTTAGTTTTAGCAGTTGCTAAAAAGGGTCTTCCTAAAATTAAAGGAATATCATTGTCCTCATCCATGTCTAAAACGACAAAGTCTACTGGGAATATAAATTTATCAACTTTCACTAGCACATCTTCAATTATACCCCTAGGAACTCTAATGGTTTTATCAGCTAATTGGATGCTCATCCTAGTTTGTTTGGGTTTCCCTAGACCTAGTTGTTTAAACAGTTTATAAGGCATGACGTTGATGCGTGCCCCTAAATCAACTAAAGCATTATTAATAGATAAACTACCAATTAAGCACAGAATTGTAAAACTCCCTGGATCTTTTAATTTTTTTGGTAGTTTATTTTGTAAAATTGCTGAGCACACTGCATTTAGCTCCACATGCGACGTATTGTCTAACCTTCGTTTGTTTGTCAGAAGCTCTTTTAAAAATTTCCTTGAATTGGGCATCTGCGAAAGAGCTTCAAGAAACGGTAAGTTAATATGTAATTTCTTTAGAAGTTTAAGAAATTTACCGAATTGTTCCTCTGTGTGGTCTTTCTTCATCGCATTGGGATATGGCACTCAAGGTGTATACTCTTTAATGACAGGTATCTGTGTATCATGGCTTACCTCAACCTTACCTTTATTTACCACGGGTTCTTACCTTGGCTCAGATTCGGATTCTACCAACCCTTCACTATTGTGATCAGTAATGGCATGAATTTGCTCCTTTGGGTTAGTTTCAGTGTTGCTTGGCAAGCAACCTTGCGGTCATTCTGATATTAGCTTAGCTAGCTAACCTAACTGGTTCTCGATCCCTTGAATCGATGCCTGCTGATTTTTGAGCATTGTCTCATTATTTTGAAAACGGGTTTCTGACACCGCGATAAATTTTGTTAGCATCTCCTCAAGGTTCGACTTTTTCTCTTGTGGGATGGGTTATTGTTGAAAGCTTAGAGGGGGTTGTTGTCTTTGAATTCCTTGATTTCCTTGGCCACCCCATGAGAAGTTTGGGTGGTTCCTCCAACATGGATTATAAGTGTTACTATAAGGGTTATTTTAAGGTCGAGGATTATTACCCATATAGTGAACTTGCTCGTTTTCAATGCTTGGGTTGTAAGGCTGGTATTTTGTATTGCTCATCCCTCCTCCATTTACATCACACTGCATCACTGGCTGTACCTGCGAAGAACCATATAAACCATCAATTTTCTTACTTAACACTTCTACCTGATTTGATAACATGGTTACTGTGTCGAGGTTGAAAACACTGGCAGCTTTTGTCGGCTTTGTCCTTGTAACTTGCCACTGATAGTTATTCAGTGACATTTCCTCTATTAATTCTTAAGCTGCTTCAAGTGTTTTGTTATTCAGGGTTCAGCCGGCGGCTGAATCAATAAGCTGCCTAGTTGAGGGGTTCACACCGTTATAGAAGGTTTGAACCTATAGCCATAATGGTAACCCATGATGAGGGCATCTTCTCAATAATTCCTTGTATCTCTCCCATGCATCGTAAAGTGTCTCTAAATCCATCTGTACAAAAGAAGAGATATCATTCCTCAACTTAGCCGTTTTAACCGGCGGAAAATATTTTAACAAAAATTTTTTGGTCATTTGCTCCCATGTAGTGATTGATCCTCGTGGAAGAGAATTCAACCACTGTTTGGCTTTATTCCTTAAAGAAAAGGGAAATAACCGAAGACAAATGGCATCATCAGAAACGCCATTAATTTTAAACGTATCGCATAATTCCAAAAAGTTCGCTAGGTGTGTGTTAGGATCCTCATCCTACAAACCATCAAACTAAACAAATTATTGAATCATCTGTATAGTGTTAGGTTTCAGTTCAAAATTATTTGCAGCGACAGCAGGTCTAACAATACTTGATTCAGTTCCTGTTAAATTAGGTTTAGCATAATCATACATAGTTCGAGGAACAGGATTTTGATTAATCGGGTTTGCAGCAACTACAGGAGGTAGCAGATTATTATCAGCCATCTCTTCGGTAGTGTTGATATCGTTCTCTTGCTCTTCTTGTATGTACTGTATGCTTTGCCTAATTTTTCTTCGGTTTCTGCGAACGGTTCCTTCTATATCACTATCGTAAAGTAGAGGTCCTGACGGGTTTCTTTTAGTCATAAATTAGAATACCTGCTAGAAGCAAGGAAAAAGAAAAATTAGCAAAGTTAAAATAAAATAAAAATAAATTGCGAATAAATAGAATGGCTAAAGTAATAAAAATCAAGTGTTTCTAATATCTTAATCCCCAGCAACGATGCCAAAAACTTGATCGTGTCCCAACTAACTATGACAATGAATAAGGCAAGCGCACCTATCGTTCGGTAGTATAGCTATGGCAAGACCGAAAATATCGTATCCTCAAGGACCAAGAGTACTAGTAGTTACTATCTTTTTATTATCTAGCCTAAGTATTAAGGGAATCAATGTTTAATTAACTAATTACTAAACTAATGATGCTAAGACACAGAGAGTGAATTGGGAAAATACTTTTGGGAAAACCAGTTGATTAAGACAATACCCGAGGAAGAATCCACCTAGACTTCACTTGTTATTTAACTCTGAACCAGACGATTTATTCACTTGACTTGATCCGTAGGATTCCCTAATTTATATTAATACCTCTTTCGAGGCTACTAACGTCTAACCCTAGGTTGATTAATTGAAATCTCTTTCTAATTAAAACCCCTAGTGTTGCATTAACTCGATCTATGGACTCCCATATTAGGTTTGACCCTAATCCGGAAGATTTTTGTCATCCTATCTCTAGGGTTGCGATCAATCCACTTAACTATGCTAGATCTACTCTTAAACAGGAACTTTTGCTCCACTGCCTAAGCACATCAATACTTGAATCAATACCCTGAAATATTAAAATAAGAATTAAGAACACATAATTAAGAACAAATCAAGTATTTATCATACAGTTCAGATTACAATAACAAGATCCGTCTTAGGTTTCATCCCCCTCAGGTATTTGAGGGGTTTAGTTCATGTTTAATAAAGAATACATCTCAGAAGAAAGTAAATAACAAAACATAAGAAAAAAACCCTAAAACCCCCTAAAGGAAATTGAAAGGAAGATCTTTCGTCTTGAGTGTGATTTCGACTTCTGAGATGGATCAACTGGCTTTCTTAGAGTAATTCCCTGTGTTCAGCCCTCTCTGGCTTCGCCCCCTTTTTAGGTCATACTTAGGGTGTTTATATAGACTTCGGAATGTCTTTCTTCGCCCCTAAGTATCTTTTTTCGAGTAGAATTACAACGGGTCACGGCAGAGACACGCCCGTAGAGCACGCCCATGTGAATCGAGCCCAGGCCGTGTTTGAGCCTGCTAAGGTAGCACGGCCGTATGGTGAACTCCAGGTCGTGTCAATTTCTTATTTTGGCCCATTTTCTCCGTTATTGGCCCGTTTCTCGTTCTTTTCATCCTCCTATGCTCTCCTAAGTATAAAACATGAAATTAAAGGATTAGGAGCATCAAATTCCACAATTCAGGGGATAAATCATCCAAAAGTATGCTAAATATGGGACTAAAATATGTATATATTACGGTTTATCAACCAAGCTTTCCTCTTTTCTTTCTAATGGTTTCGATGGATTAGGGGAGGAAGATGGCAACTTCTGACTAAGTTTTTCCTTTATATGCAAAGATTAATCCTTAATTAATCTTAACCAACCTCAATTTATTCTTTAATGAAACTATTTTAATTAATAATTTAATCTTAACCAATTCATCATTACCCTCCACTAAATATATGAAAAAAATGGTCTAATAACCATTTTAGTCATTGAGATAACTTCTATTTAATTCCCCAAATCTTTTCCTAATTAAAAATATATAGTGATTAAAATTTTGCAGTTTAGTCCCTAGGCCTTAATTAACTACAATTTCGACTAAATTACTTAACCGGATTTCAATTCATCTATATAATAATTTCATAAATATCCCTATTTAATATTTACGGACTCGTTTTATAAAAATAAGGTTTCAAAATCGTATTTTTTGACGCCAATAGAAACTAGATCGTTATATGCACTTTAACCTTTTATCACGTATTACCTTTCTTTATTTCCATTCATGGCACTTAACACATCAAAATTTCCAGAAGTCATACTTATAATTCATGATTATTAATTATACATGCAACATTTTTCTTACATGCAACATTTTGCATTTATGAACTTTTTTGGCAAAATGAAAAATTGTGATTTAGTCCTTGTACTCTTCACCTTCATTCAATTTAGTTCAACCAAGACTCCCTTGAGACTAATTCATACTATTTATCATTATCATGCCAAATAATCATTAATAACTCATATTTTCTATGGTCAAATCAAATTTTAGTCTTCGTAGTTTTCTAACTTTTCCAATTTAATCCTTTTTCCAATATTCCAAGTCCACTCTAGTACTCCCAAATTTTATTCTCTAAATATGTAATTAATTCCTTAAAACTTCATTTATTACACTCAATTTTCAATTTCCTCGAAATTTATTGTATTCAATCTTGGAACAATACCATTTACTATATCGAAAATTTGGAGCGTTACATTTTTTTTTCTTACTGATTGTTTAAACTTTTTTACTAACATGACTATTAATCTTGAATGTTAAGATCATATTTCTTATATTTAATTAAACAATTTCATTAATATAATTTAAACTTTTATTTAACATAATTGTCGAAACCATTTTTTTGTAAGAGGGTCGACTTTGATTTTAAAAAACGAAAACAAATATGGGAGTCGCCACCAATCTTTTTTATGAGGTGTGATCGGATCACCTCGTGATTTGATCGTTTTAATAAAAGGTTTGATTTATTAAAACAATATTTTTTTTCGGTTTACAAAAATCCAGAAAATGGGTTCGGGAGTCGGTTACGCACGAGGAAGGGTTAGCACCCTCGTTACGCCCAAAATTGGTACCTAATTGATTATTTGATGTCTTTATGTCGAAAGTTGAAAGCTTGGAAAGAATTTAAACTACGATCCGTCTTTGCATTATGTTATTTTTATTTAAAAATTTGCTTGAATGAGTCGAAAAATATTGAAGACCTTTTTATCTCGAGGCAACTAAACGTCATATCCCGTAAGTTAGGACACGACACTTCGAATCTTTGAGAATAATTCGGCCTTTTTTGTTTGAAATCTCACGTGTTTTAATCTTTAAAAGGATATTCGATTATTTAAATTCAACGAGAAGAATCGAAACCCCGTAAGTTAGGGCACGATTTTATCGAATCTTTCGAATACGGAACATTGCCTATTTTTTGAAAATTTTGTTGACGTATTTGGGTAAAAATTAATGATATTTGAAACGAAACATATTTAGGTTAAAAAATGCGTAAATATGTTTAAACATGATTCATGACGTAGTTACGATAAAATGAAATTGATAACACCAACGATTTAAAATATCGAAAATGTTGATGATAAAAATACCAAATGAGCAAGCAATGATCATATTAAAAATTTTAATTCTACACTAATTAAATAATAATGAGGAAAAATAAATAATGATAATGTAGAATAAAGAAAACATAAACATCATATATACATATACTTTATACACGTAAAATAGGATAAGGGATAATAGGTAGATAAATAAATGAAATAATGTATTAATTCTAATATTAATAATCAAAACCTAAAATAATAATAATATTAATAATAATAAGAATGATAAATGAAATAATGAAATAAAATAAAATACAAAAATAAAGAAATAACGAACAATATGAACAAAAAGGAAGTAAAAATAATAATAATATAATGATAAAAAATAAAAAATAAAGAATATATGTATATGCAAACAAATAAATAAATAGATGAAAATAATACACGTAAATATATAAGAATTGATATTAAATGAATACAGTATTAAATTGGAATTAAAATAAAATTGAGAGCTCAAATTATAAATAAAAAACATTAAAGGGACTAAATTAAAAAAGAAATAAAATTAAAGAGCCAAATTTAAAAAGAAAAAAACTTACAATGGTTTTAAAAAAATAATAATAATAATATTAAACTAATTAATTTGATAGTAAAGTAGCAAAAATAACAAATGAAGGACTAAATTGAAATTAAAAACAAAAATTTGGGGAAAATCGGGAATAAAAAAGAAAGGGAGGACTCAATTAAAATGCGCACCATGAAGGAGGGACTAACTGGGCAATTACGCCCTGCCTCCAAAACGACACCGTTCAAATGTGGACCAAATTGAAATTGAAACAAATTATAGGGTCAAAATTAAAAATAAAAGGAACTTAATTGTAAAATAATAAAAAAGCGGAAGGGCCTAAAGCGCAAATAGCCCTTTCACTAAAAAAACACGCGGATCCTTGGTCGGGTGGGTCGGTCGGATCGGGTCAACTAAAACTGCGTTGTTTTGGCACTTAAAGACCCTAAGCAAAACGACGTCGTTTTCTTTCCCTATATAAGGCCAATTTTTTTTTAAATTTCATTTTCCTTTCTGTTTAAAAAAAAAAACAAAGAACCCCCTTTTTTTTCTCTCAAAATTCCCCTTCTCCGGCCTAAGGTTTCGACGAGCCTCCGCCGTGGCCACCGGTCATCGGCGACAGCGATCGTCGCCTCCTGTGGCCGGAGTTAAAAAAAAACCTTTTTCCTTTTTTTTTTAGATCTAGGGGAAAAAAAATTACTACTGCCCCTTTTTCGCCTTTAGCCCCTCGGCTTCTCTTTAGGCGAAGCCCGGACTGAGACCCCGAAGGAGCCCTGTGACTTCCGCCGACGAAGAGGAGTCCGACGGTCGTGTGACACCAAAAAATGTAAGTTTTTTACCTTTTTTATTTTTATGTTTTATTTTCCGAAAATAAACGAAAAAAATAACAGAAGTTGAATCACCTTTTGTTTTTACATTGAATTTTCGATTAATATTGCCTCTGTATTTCTTTTTTTCCACTCAGTTACAATCGTTCTGGCTTTTTATAGCCGAAAAGATAAAGATACAAAATATATTATTGCTTTTGGTTTCTCTGCCATTTCTGCGTTTTTTCTCTTTCTTTTCTTGTTGCAGGTGTTGACGGAGGCGAAAACTTTGGCTTTTTGCCGTTTTGGTGCAACGGCGGTAGAGGGCGCGCCAAGGGGGGCCTAGGGACGAGGCGCCTCGGGACGAGGCGCGAGTGCGGCAATCGAAGGAGGCTGCGGCGCCAGAAACCCTAGGGTTTCTGGCTTTTCCAAAAAAAAAATTAATTTTGGGCTAGTTTGGGCCTTAAAACTTTGGGTTAATTTTGGGCTTGTAATCTGAACTGCTTAATTTTATTTATTTTGGATCCTTTTTTTAATTATTGTATTGGTTTGGGCCCGGACTAATTGGGCCTATTACAATAATTACTCATACACTCAAGGTACATAGATTTCAAAGATTACATACAACTTTCACTCTTGAAATCAACACCTTATCTTTCAACCTATAACTTTCTCCTTTCCTTTGCTACTTGCATCAATTTCCACTTCTTTCTCTTTTATCTTTAAGCATACATACATACATACATACATAAACCATAATCAATAACAAGTTGAAATCACTACAAATGCAGTTACTCAATTAAAACGTGAACAAGAGAGATGAACATCTAATTTTCTTACCTTGCTCTTCTAATTCTACACTTAAACAAGCTATTTCATCACTTTCTTCTCCTTTCTAATACTAAATAGAAAAGATGTAAACAACTTGAATATAAGCTTGAAATCGTCAGTTTCTGTATTCTTTCTTTTCTCCTTCTTCTTCTTTTTTTTTTTTTTTTTTTCCTATGGCAAAAATATAGAATATTCTCTATCCTTCTCTCTTTTTCTTGGCCGGGCACCCTAAGGACTTTTAGTCCAATTTTTTTTTCATTTTCTTGAAATTTTTCCTTGCTTTTTTAATAACCAATCACATTAACCCACTTTTCAACCTTAATCAGCTTACATGTTCGCCATACATGTACACCTAGCATGCTTCCCAACAAATCATTATATCCCATAAATCATTTGATCATGGTAAAATTACAATTAAGTCCCTACTTCACAAAATGATAAAATTACACTTTAGTTTATGTACTTTTCACCTTTATTCGATTTAGTCCATACCCGAGATTTAAAATTCACATATTTACCCTTGCTAACATCCTTTTCCTTAAAAGTTTTACTCTAAAAATTATTAAATTATTCTAATCCATTTCCTTAAAAGTTTTACTAATACATTTTCTTAAAATAATATTATTTTTCATTATCGAAAATTTTTGAGGTATTACATAACTAATATTAATTAATACTATTAAACTCTTTTAACAACACATTATCTCCCTTATTTTTTCCCTTCTTCTATTTGTGCTATATGAGCAACCTTTAGCTGAGAGCACTCTAAATTCTATGTCACAGCTTTACAAAGAACATATGGCTTGGTTAAAATGTCAACCACTTTGTGATGATGTTGAAACATGATTGACTTGAAATTTGTTGGGGATATGAACTCAATTATATATATATAAACTTATATTTATAATTTATTTTTTTAAAGATTAAAATTTTATCTACTTTAAACAACTATATGTGTTTTTTTTTTAATTATTTTTTCATGCCAATTATTGCACTTCTTTTATTAAAAGAAGTTTATTTTTCTTTTTTTCACATTGTGCGATGAATTTTGGTAAATCTTTTAATTGTGATGGTTACTCTCTTGATTCGTAAGATTGGATTAAATTAAGTTGAATCTCGAAACCTTTAAAACGTGACAAATATGATTTGTAGAGGATGGTGAGCTGGGTATTACTTCAATAGAGGAAAGGCAATTTGAGATTTGATTTGACGCTATTTCATACACTTTAATCATTTAATAATCCCTTTCACGGTTACTTTTCCTCTTTTTTAATATATAATCAAGATTTTGTTGAAACATAATTTCTTCTAACTTTTAATATAAAAATGTTATTTAGAGCAGCTAAATAAGACTCCTCCTTTTTTTCTTTTTGGTCTTAAATCACCTCTTAGATTTCAAAAACTGAAAATTTATTTATAATATTGATTTTATTTTGTATTGGTTAAATTATAAAGTCAAAATTAAAGGTGATTATATTTTTTTATTTTTTATATATTTAAAATTTAGTTCTCGTACTTTTATTTTTAAGAATGTAGTCTTTTTATTTTTCATATTTAAAAATTTAGATCTAATTATTAACACCGTTAAAATTCTATTAAATTCACTGGTGTGACATTTTAAAATTAAAAAAAATATACTCACTTGATAGTCATGTGACAAAAATTTGACGTTGTAATGTACCTAAATTTAACAAAGATTTTTAATGATGTTAATGATTCTTAAAATTCATGTCAACATTTTAATTAGAATATAATATTTAGACTAACTAATGACATTGTAAAATTGAGTCATCAAATTATGTAATAAAAAAAATTAAAACATAGAGATTAAATCTAAAATTTGAATGTAATATAGTGACCAAACTTAAATTTAACCATCATTATATAATCTTTAAAAAAGAAAAAGGGGTTAAATTAAAATTTAACAATTATATTATAATGTAAAATAAAAAATTATTATTAATTACTTTTCCTATTAATAAAATTTTAATATAAATATGCTATGCGTATGAATATATTTTCAAAAAAAATATTATTTATTATTATTTTATTTTTATTTTAAGTAATATCATAAAATTATATTAATTATTAATGTTTATTATGGTTGTTCAATTATAAAGTCGGATTTTTCGGGCTTTGAGTCAAATTTATCTCGAGTTCAAGTCATATCGATCTCGGGCTCAAGTCTATTACGGGCTTGGGCTTTTTTGAGCACGAATTTTCTTGAACTTAAATTTGTTACGAGTTTAAACTTTCTCAAACTGAGATCGTTACAAACTCTAATTGACACGGATAAACTTTCAAACTCGAACATGTTTTTTGTGAAAATGTACTAAAGCCTTTCCATTGTCACTAGTTGTTGAACCTCGTCTTTTTACCGTCAAAGATTTCGAAGAGTGGCCCAAAATCTCTCGAGTTTCAAAAAACTGATAAGGAAAGGTATTGTGGCTAGGTTTGCTTTTTTTTGTTTTCTCTCGTGGGTTGTTGACCACTTATTTCTATTTGTTATTTTGTAGGCCTAGAGTCTTCGGTACTGAAGAATACTAGGTTGTAGGCTCGGTAAGGTTTTGTGTGATTATTGAGTTTGTTGGTGGATTATATGAAAAAAGGACATGTGAGGGATTGAATGGTGAATGCGGCATGGTGTCTCTTGGTGGTTTTGATTGGGGGAAGGTTGTTGGGTGGTGAGTTAGTTAAAGGGGATGATGGTTTCGGAAATAAAGAATGTGGAGCTTGAGGTGTGATTGTGGTTGGACTTGTGAAAGGTGCTAAGCAAGGGGTTTGACTGATGATAAGTTTAGTGATTGGTTGTTGTTAGAGTTGTGTGATTTGAATCCCGTTTGATTCGGTTTGAAAAGTTCGATGTGCAACTCACTTGATAAAGAAATAAAATAGAGAGGCAAAATTGAGAATATGTGGGGGTAAAGTTAAATCCATATAGGACTATATTTTCTTTTATTAGACGTTGATTAAAAAAAGGTTGTTTAACCCTTAAAAACTGCGCATAGCCGAAAACCTCATGTACTCTTATTTTTCAATATTAGCCGAAAACCCGTGGTTTTTTCTCAATAAGAGTTTTTCACGTAAAATATGTATGTTCTTATTTTTCTTTCTTATTGCTTTGCGATCATTCCTACTGCCATTATTGACGTATAATATAACAGTTGTTTAGAGTGAGTGATGGGTGATGGTTCTAGTTGAGGAGACGTGCTGCAATGAAAGGGGATAAGGATGGATTGAGGTATTATGCAGGATAGTGTATGAGGGAAAACAAAGAGGACCGGTGGTTTTTTTTATTTTTATTTTATAGTTTTATATTAATTTCATTGAAAGAAAGGTGATAAAGATGGATTGAGGTATTATGTAGGATAGTGTACGAGGGAAAACAAATAGGACCTGTGATTTTTTTTTTTATAGTTTTATATTAATTTCATTTAATTTTTATAATATTTTAATTTTCTAACTTTTACATTTTTAAAAATATTTGTCAATATGATAATATATCATGTCAACATTAATTCCACATGATTATGCTGTTGTTTTCTATGTCAACATAATTTAACAGTCAGCACAATTAATATTAATTGAAGGAGTTAATTAATTAATTTTTCATCGATAAGAGCTTAATTGGGTGCAAATATATGATGAGAGAGGACTCTTTTGATCCTTTAGCAATTTCTTTTAATCATGAGTGAGAGAGGAGATCCTCGCCCATAACTTCGACTGCGTGGTCATGGCATCTTTGTGTACCATGATATGTAAGAGCATGTTGCCCAAACCTTGCTTACCCGATGATGGGGAATTCAGAAAAGTGCGAAAGACAAAAGAAGCACAAAAATAATGGTGTGATCTCTAGCCTAACACCACCAAAGAGAAGACATGGCCGCTGTCTGTCCACTACAAAATCCCATCCCCATCATCAAGGAGAACACCCCATTGGGAGAGACTGGCAAAGTGACCGTTGGAAAAGGCCTCAAAGAGGAATATCTTTCAACTCTAGATTCCACCCATGATGTCCCCCGAAGAAAATGAGAGAAAGGAGCATTAACCTGGCTTCTTTACACAATGAGAAGGAAAAGAAAAATGAACCATTAAGCAAAGGAGAGAGGGAACAGTAAGGCAAGGAGCCTGAAGGAAAATGGAGAGTCATAGTGATTGACCAAGCTTCTGGCTACGTGAAGGATAAGAAAGACGGAAGAGGACAAGGTTTCAGGATTACAAAACGAGAGAGGAAAAATGTTCTCTTGAGAGTGACTAAAATCGATTACCTACCTCATTTTCAGAATAAAAAAAAAAAAATTGATTGTACATACAATCAGCCAGAATATTTCGTATACTACAATTTATTACTATATGGAATGAAAGTTTTAATCTTCCAAAGAGATACATTATCATAATTTTTACGTACACTATTTTCATTGGAAAAATATTTATTATGTAAATAAAATTATCTGTCTAGAAATATGGTAATTTTCATATTTAAGGTTTGATTTGGTTCTAATTATACTAATTGCATTCCTATTTAATGGGTAATTTACCAGAAAATGTCATTTTTTAAAAATTTACGAAAAAGGACATGATTTCCAATTATTTATCGGAATGGGCCATTTTTCCCGAAAACGCGGCCCACGCCAAAGACGATGTCGTGGATGCAAGAGAAAACGCTTTCTGAGGAGCGTTTTTGCCACATCAAGCAAAAACGCTTCTTTGAGGGCGCGCTTTGTTGATGTGCAAAAAAACGCCCCATAGACGCTGCTTTTAGCTCGTGTTTTTTCAAAAAACTATTTTCGAATTAAATTTTCAAAAAGGTCATTTTTAGATATTATAAAAATAGTCCAAATTTTTTAAAAATTTACGAGAATAAACCTTTATAAAGGCTCAAAGTGACAACACCATTTTTTTTAAGGTGTCATCAATTAATATGGAAATATAACTTACAAAGCAAATCTTTATATAGACCCAAAGTCTCATTTCCCTTGTTTTCTTGAGCAATGCGGGATATGTGATATGTGTATATATAGACCCATGAACAGTTTTGCAGTTTGTTCCTAAATAATGTGGGATTCCTTCCTCTTTTATCTAACAACATGAGATTAAAGGCTACACTATATTTGATTTTTTTACTTAGAGTTTAAATTTTTTTACAAAAAGTTAACATTTGTTACATTAGAAATAAAACTTTTAAACTCTATAAGTAAAAAAAATATAAAATATAAAATGAGTATAGTAAAATATTAAAAAATAAATATTTAAAAAATTACTAATAGTTGAGTGGTCATTTTGTAAGTTTTTATAATTCGATAGCTAAAAAATATAGTTAAGTGACTACTAATGTAATTTAATCTAGATATAAAATATGAAAAATAATTATTATATTTTATGTATATTATATATTTCTATAAAAAAACTTATTTAACATAATTATATACTATGTTTAAATAGATTATCTATCTAGTCAAAATATATCTGAAATAAATTTATCGGCATTCATTAGGTGATGAAAATTAAATTAGAATTAGAATTAAAAAAATTAATTAGTATAGTAAAATATTAAAAATAAATAAATATTTAAAAAGATATATCAATTTTTTGAAATTACAAAAAAAATACTATTTGAGTACCAAATACTCACCATTTATTTATTAATCAAACATTCATAATATAAAATAAAATAAATAATAAAAAAATTAAAAGTATAACTTCTAAATTTAAATAATGAAAAATTATTTTTAAAAAAAGAATTGCATTGATATTAACTTCAAACATTTAAAATTGAATAGAAGATTGTTGCATGTACAAGTTTCATATGTGCAATTTGTTCTCTTTTTTTTAATAGTTCTTTTGTATATGTTAACAATTCTAAAATACAACAAGATTAAAGATCTCAAAAGATAATTTTATAATATGAGAAAATGTTAACAAAATATAAAGAAAAATAGAAATTGTTTTGTAAAAAAATATCAAATATAGTGTAGCATTTAATCTCATGTTGTTAGTTAAAAGAGGAAGGAATCCCACATTGTTTAGGAACAAGCTGCAAAACTATTCATGAGTCTATATATACACATATCTCATATCCCACATTGCTCAAGAAAATAAGTGAAATGAGACTTTGGGTCTATATAAAGATTTACTTTGTAAGTTATATTTCCATATTAATCGATGACACCTTAAAAAATAGTGTTGTCACTTTGAGCCTTTATAAAGGTTTATTCTCGTAAATTTTTAAAAAATTTGGTCTATTTTTATAATATCTAAAAAATGACCTTTTTTGAAAATTTAATTCGAGAATTGTTTTTTTTAGAAAAAAACACGGGCTAAAACGCGTCCCTGGGGGAGCGTTTTTGTCACATCAGCAAAGCGCGCTATCAAGGAAGCGTTTTTTGCTGATGTGGCAAAAATGCTCCCCCAGGGAAGCGTTTTCCTGCTGCATCCCTAACATCGCGCTGACGTGGACGCGTTTTCGAGAAAAATGGCTCATTCCAATAAATAATTAAATAGTAGGTCATTTTCCGTAAATTTAAAAAAAGGGTATTTTCTGATAAATTACCCCTATTTAATAGCTTAAATCTTTCAAATTAATTTTAATATGATAGAATTATTGTAAAAGTAATAATTTTAATAACGTAAATCTCTCTCAATCAATTTTAAAAAAAAATTAATATTGAAGCTCAACACTATAAATATTACTCAAGAAAAAAGCTCATCAGCACTGTTGATTATCAGACAATTCATTGATCATTGTTTCTTCTCTCTTTTTGTCGACTTCACAAACTGGAATCACCCTATTCTATAGCAGCAACATAATCACATGAACGACCACATTTATCGAGAGTTATCACAGCATTCTCATCAATCAGTTTCGTTATACCATTTCAGTATCATGGGTAACGAATCCTTCACCATTATTGGCAACATCGAGAAAGTTGCAAAGCGGGGAGCAGCTGCCAGAGATGGCGGCAGTGGGGTTGAATATGAATTTTGAGTGTGGAGTTATGTTTTGTATTTTTTTTTTTTGCTTTTTTTGGGTAAATTTTGTTTTTAATTTTCTACTTAAAGTCTGATTAACGTAGGTTATTTTAATATTATTTGACCTACAAATTTAGTATATAAATAGGCCCGTTTTAAAGTTTATTATTTCGGGTTTCAGGGTTTAGTTTTATCTCTATCTTTTATACTCTTCGTTTTTGTCATTTTAGTGAACTTATCTTTACTGGTTTTTTATCCTCTTAGGAGGGTTTTTCCATGTAAAATATTTTTGTTTTATTTTTTCAATTTCTTCATTATTTTACTTATTCATTGCTTAATCAGGTTTAACCCTAACAAATTGATATTAAAGCTTAATCGATTTTCGCAATCAACTTGTTCAAAGATGGAAGCAATAAGGTTTGATATTGATAAGTTCGATGGCATCACAAATTTCAATTGTGGCAAGTTTAGATGACGACAATCCTGATTTAGGGCGATCTTGAGAAGGTCCTTACAGAGAAGAAGCCTACAGACATGGATAAATCAGAATAAGATAGGTTAGATAAAAAAGCTCTATCCACGATTTAATAATGTCTAACAAATAATATGTTGTAGGAAGTTTTGATGGAGAAAACGACATTCACCTTATGCAAAAGGTTAGAAACCCTCTACGCGACAATTTCTGGCTAATTGATTGGTGTTGAAACAACGTTTATAAACGTTTCGCATGGACGAAAATGAGCACATTAGAGGTCACATCAGTCAATATATTACTCTTTTGAATGATTTAAAAATGTTGAGATTCAGATTGACAATAAGGATCAAATTATGCTATTATTGTGCTCTTTACCCCTTTATACAAGTCTTTCAAGAAAACTCTAATTTATGACAGAGATAATCTCTCATTCGAGGATGTGAAGGGTCATCTGTTGAGCAAAAACAAACTCGACAATGAGTTTGGTTTGAATAGCAAGTCAGATAGGCAAGCCTCAATTTTGGTAGCATCAAGCAAGCGAGACAAGAGATGTCGCTATTGCAAGAAGTTAGGTCACGTCAAGACAGATTGTTATAAACTGCAAAATAAAAGGGTTGCTGAGAGCAACGAGGAAGATTTAGCTGGTGCTAATTTGGCCAATGACAAGAGTGATAATTTCTTGTTGGTGTCAACAAGTGAAAGCTCCGAGCTTACGTCCGAGTGGATCCTAGATTCAGGGTGTTCTTTCCACATGTGTCTCTGATCTACCGTAATTCGGTGTAGCAGATTGAACTAGTTTTCGCACTTTAGGAGCTTGAATACAAGTACTTTGATTAAGTTTTAGTTAAGTTTTCGTAATTCTATTTACATTTAATAAAATGTGTAATTTGAGTCTTTTATTGACCTTACGGGCCGAATAAGGCTTAAAGGTGAGCTAATATGCTTTGTGAGCGTGCAGAAGACCATTAGAAGGTATGTTAACTCGTTACTGGTCACTGTGTTACAATACGGAGAGTTGGATGTTGTAACATAAGGAGCAGAATAGAAGAATTTCAAGATTGTCTTCGGTGTCGCGACACAGCCTAAGGATGTTGCGATACACCCTTGAAGATACCTTGAAGATGATCATACTACCTTCGATGTCGCGACACAGGACCTGGTGTGTCGCAACATCAACTCTGTACGGGAAATAATTACGAGTCAGGGGCGTTTTGGTCTGTACAATTAAACATTAAGCACGAGGATGTTAGCTGACCTAGGGTTAAAGACGACGACTACTTTAAGTCTATAAATAGGCTCATTTAACACAATTTATAGATAGTTTTTCAAATTGTATAATTTTCTTCCTAGTTTTAGTCTTTAGTCTTTCTATTTTCTTAGGTTTTAGGTTTATTTCAGTTTTGTTTTTTTGCTTTTGCGGAAGAGATCAAATTTGTGAACTTGATCAAACTCTGTGAGGATTCGACATTCTATTCAATACAAATCAGGATTCTTCTAAACTTTATATTATTGAATTATTATTCATGTCTATTCTATATATCAAGTCTATATTGTTTATGAGATCCACGAGGAACTAATCCTCCTGTGGGGGATTAGCGAGTGGAGACATGATTAATTAACTATTTTATAGGGTTCTTTTAGCGATCAACTGTTCAAGAAAAGAAAAACTTAAACTCTAGGCTTAGAAACCCTAAGAAGACATTAAGGTTGGAATTGACCCAAAATTGGTATGGTCTATCCGTGAACACCTTAACCCTGAACCAGTTTGGACTATGAGGTCGAGAGATAAGTAGTTCTTGCCGACTCATTATTCTAGTGAAAGATCAGAAGATTATGATGGGGTATCAACTAGTTGATTGAACAAGAAAACTCGAAGCAACAGATAATTATGGTTACCAAAGCGAGCTAATCACCCACGCTCAGATTTGACAGATTCTACTATTTGATTTCTCGTTATTTATTTATTTATTTATTTTCTTTTTACTATTACTATAAATCCTGAAAACCTTTCTTTATATTTTATCATAATATAATTTATCTAAGATACTAATTAGATCTATTTGTCCTTAGGTTAGAATTAACTTAGTGCTCGCCTCCCTTAGGTACGATCCTTGGAGTACTCACCTATTCTATTGTAACTATATTACAACCTGACCCGTATACTTGCGGAAACCACCTTTTTAATATATCTTGTGTAAGGTTTCTACTCCGGACGTTGGTACGTCCGGAGCGGTCAAGTTGCTAGCACTATTGCTAGGGAGGCAACGTCATTAATTTGGTTTTATTGTTTGCATTCTAATAGAATAATTAGGAATTTTTTAAATTATAGCTACAATTTTATTTTCTTATTTTTACTAATTTCTTTGGGTTTAGTGTATGACTCGTAGTAGGGGAACACCTATAGAACCAGTCATAGATCTAGAAAGAATAATTCGTAGGAATGATCGACAACAATAGCAACAGAAGTCACAAAAAATGTAGAACCAACCACCTGCTGTAGGTAATTTACCACCATGAGATAATCCATAGTTTGACGAAGTTAACAATAATAACTTAGAAGATCCACCACCACCACAACTACCCGCAAATATGGTGCGTAACGAAAGAAATTTGAGGGAATATGCGCTGCCAAATCTAGATATGGTTCAAGGGAGTATAACGAGACCAGCCATCACGTCCAATAACTTTGAGATCAAGCCAGCTATAATCCAGATGATCCAAAAAAAATTGCAATTTCGAGGAACGATGACAGAAGATCCGAGTTAGCATTTAAAACCATTCCTCCAGCTTTGTGACACTTTTAAATATAACGGCGTCACAAATGACGCTATTCATCTTTAGTTGTTCCCCTTCTCATTAATAGATAACGCCTTTTCTTGGTTAGATTTGCAGGCACCAGGGTCCATCATGACATGGGATGAACTTGCAAGAAAGTTCCTATCAAAGTTCATCCCTATTAGCAAAACGATCCAACTAAAAAGAGAGATTGCTATGTTAAAATAATTAGAGGGAGAAATTTTTCACGAAGCTTAAGAGCATTTTAAGACGCTGATTCAGAAATGTCCACATCATTGCCCGAGTGGTTACAATTAAAAATCTTCTACAATGGGTTGGATGTACACGCAAGGTCAAGATTGGATGGAGCTACAGGAGGAGCCTTAATGAACCGAACGTACGAGGATACGTATAAATTAATAGAAAATATGGCAATGAACTCCTACCAGTGGCCAATTGAACGATATACATATGGCCAAAGACCATCTACGGTGAAGGCTGTCCAAGAGGATGACAGATATCAACAGTCAGTGGGCAAACTTAACCGCATAGAGTTCGCAAATAGTTAACCATCCGTATATGGAGGGGACAAACCGCTCTTCCATTATATCAACAATTCAACCGATGACGTGAATTACATAAGGAACATGGGTGGAAACCCTTATTTAAATACTTATAATCCCGAATGGAGAGATCTCCCGAACCTGGGATGGGGAGGAAATTAAAGAGGAGGTAATAGTTCTAATCAAGTCAAAAACACTAATTATTAACCTTCTTATTTACAGACTCTTTATGAAAAGGCCAACCCAAATGACCATACTGTATGTGGTCAATGCTTGGATTGGATAGAGGGGAAATGCAGTCAATAAAGACAGATGTGAAGCAAGTGCAGTTTGAGTGCACTAACTTGACAAAAACATTGACTAAGCTGGAAGATCAGATGAGCCAATTGATGAGTATGATGGGAAGGCAAATTGGTACAGGCATTCCTAGCAATATTGAAAATAATTTTCGAAAGGAAGGGAATGAGCATGTGAAAGCGATTGCACTCTATTCGGGCAAAGTCTTGAGGAGTCCAGAAACTCTAACATGAGAGGAGACAAAAAAGAATGTAGAAGATCTTCAAGAAGACCCCCGAGAGGCTGACTAAGAACCAGAACTAGAACCAGAAGAAGTAATTGAACCGGCAGCTAAGTCGGAGAAAAAGTTGACCAAGGAACCTACTATCACACAAGTACCATTCCCTTCAAGGTTGGAAGAAAGAAAAAAAATGGGATGAAGACGAGTTTGTAAGATTTTTAAACTTGTTTAAAATATTAAATGTTAACCTGCCTTTGATTGAACTAATTGATAAAGTCCCTAAGTACGTCAAATTTTTAAAAGAAATCATGTCAAGGAGTAGGAAAATTAAAGTAGGTGAACAAGTTAATATGAGCATTTCCTATAATGCTATTGTATCTAAACAGGTTCCCCAAAAGCTAAAAGACTCGGGAAATTTTACAATTCCCATAGAGACAGAGAGCATCCATTTCAATAGAGCCTTATGTGATTTAGGAGCCAGCATCAATTTAATGCCTTTATTTGTATTCGAAAAACTTTGGTTAGGGGACCTTAAGAAAACACAAATTACACTATAGTTGGCTGACAGATCCTCAGTGCATCCGCAAAGAGTGCTGGAAGATGTGTTAGTCAAAGAACGCAGCTTTATCATTTCAACAGATTTTGTAGTCTTAGACTTTGAAGAAGATCGAGAGATACCCATTTTGTTAGGTAGACCTTTTCTAGCTACATCAAGGTCTACCATTGATCTATAAAAAAATGAATTAACCATGAAGATTAATGGTGAAACATAAATTTTTAAATGTGGTCACCAACAGAGTGGGGAAATCGGGAAAAGCTAAAAGAATATTGTAATGAAATATCTATTTATAAATATGATTACCCTGAAGTAAGGGAAATATTTTTAGTAATTAATGCAAGTCGAAAGAACGGATTTAAAGAAAGGGACAAGCGGAAGAAGGTGGAGTGGCACGACGGGCAATGGACTAACACTAAAAAGAAACAAAAACAAGTCCTCGCGTACGTTAATGGAACTGTCGGACGAATCCAGCAGTAAAACTTGACAATTTAGATTAATATTTAATTTTATGTAAATTATTGTATATCTAACTAACCGTTTAGTCTAGATTCTGATTTGTATCAAATCTACGTTTTATAGGAACCATGACATTCTAGAAATTGGAATTTTTAGAAAAATAGAGTTAGTGTTGCAACACGGCAGTCCCGTGTCGCAACACCAAAGCCAAAATTGAAGAAATTGAGAAAACTGACTCAATGTCACGACATGGACTCCGTGTGTCGCGACACTAAAGACAATATACCCAAAATTCCAAAATTTCATAGTGTGTCACGACATCAAACCCCGATGTCACGATAACGACAAACTGCCATAGGTGTCGTGACACGAAACCTCTGTGTCGCGACATCGCTGCAATTTTTTGCAGGGTTGACTCGACCTGATTGCGCAACCCATCGGTTGTTAACCTCATTATATTAGATTTTAACCTTTTAAACCCCCTATTTTAATTCCTAAACACTCTTTAACAAATCTTTGAAACGTTTCCAACATTGAAAAATGGAATTTTGCAAGAAATTTTGAATATGTACAGCCAACCAAGTATCTATACAGAAAAAAGAATATTTATAAACTTGTAATCTAAATCTTACCTTCTCCGGTAACGGCGCCAAAAACTAGACAATGACTTTCTAAGTCTACAGCCTAAGTGCAGATTATATTCAAGTAATAAAATATCGGGAGTCTGAGGTCGATCCACAGAGAAGTTGATTAGAATTTACAAGATTACAAGTATTAGGCTAGAACAGAAATTTAACACTTGACTTTGGAATAAGCATTGATAATGAAAGTAATAGCTAGAAACACTAGAAATAAAAAGTCAACGCAAGAAAATTAACTAAAAATAATAAAAAACAAATACCAGGAAGAAAATATGCTGAGGTTAGAGGATCAACTATTGGTGTCATATTAAGATTAAATTTTAATACTCAATGTTATTACTAAATTAGAATCCACACATAAATGGATGTCCCAATCAGATGATCTAGCAATGTACGTCCACTAATTAAACATATGAATCTATGAGCAAAGATATGTCCATTAATGGAGTGTCCAAAATGATTGTTCAATAAGTCCAAGAGTTTAGCAAATGAATCCATAAGCAAAGGATGGTGCAAGATGACAGTTCAACTATTTAAGTTCAATCCAAAAATATAACATATGATATCATAATCACTTGATAACTTCAAGACTTATTAAAAACAATTCAAATATTTATTATGTCAATTTTTATGTCTACAACAAATCAAGGTTAATTTATCCAAGCATTTATTGTGTCATATATTGTCTATAACAAATAAAATATCTTACTTTACAAATATGATTATAAAAAATGATTGATAATTAATTTTAGCTCAAATGATGAGTATGGAATTTGCCTTAATATTTCCCAAGAGTTTCACCTTTTCACCTCAGCATTGAAAACTTAAAATAACATAACAAAAGTAAACAACTCAAACTTAAATGAAATAGACATATTAGATATAAGAAACTTGAAAATTTACACGAATAATGAAACAAACAAAAACTTAACAAGCAAATGATCTTGAACACAACTTTAAGATACCTCCTATGCTGAAACCAAAGATAATTTATAGAGATTTGTGAAAAATGACTCTTTCTGTCCAAGTGAACGTCTCTCAATGGGAAAAGTCCAAGAGAGTTGATTGATGGTTTGCATCTTGTCTATATGCTGTAAAAAATTCAACTCCAAACTCTAATTGTGCTAGGAGATATGAGCCAAACACGAAAATACGTCAAAACTGTCCATCAATGTGAAACTTGTAACTTTATCTTTACTTTTGGATCTTTTCCTGATGCATTTTGGTGTTGGTGTTCCAATATTTGAATAGATCTTCAAATCCCTTTCCGACGATATAAGGTACACCCAAATCGAAACACTAAGAAGTGTTCTGACTGAAAGTTCTATATGTGTTCAAATTACAAATTTTTAATCTTTGAGCTTTGAACTTTCACTCATCATCTTGGATCAACTTTAGGCTTAGTGCATTTAATCTCATCTCATGGTTCCATGTATTGACATCTTCTTCCCAAACCTATTTTACCTGTAAATTCCACATGGAATATTCTATTGAAACTAAATGCATGAAAAACACTAAAAATACACAAAATTTACAATATAAACAAAAAAAAGTCAAATCACAAAAATGAATTTAAAACATATAAAAGATCTTAGGAAACCATGGAAATGTAAATAAGATATAGTCTAAAATAATCATACGAGGATGTCTCATCAAATACTTAAAATTTATTTATTTATACTTTTATGTATTAATTTCATAGTTAGAGTAATATTGAAATATTAAAGTAATTGACACAAAATTTGAACAAATTATATAATATAGTTCAATTAATAGATAAATTTAAACCTGCGCGATTACTAATTAATAGATATACTTAAATGTGTATCGCACGAGATAAAAAATTAATTATTAATATTATTAAAATTTAAAATGAACAGAACAGCCCATTCAAAAAACTCATAAATATTAAGAACTGGTTTAGCAATACTTTTTAAAAATGTTTTTAAATTAAAAAGTACTTTTTCACCAAAAACTAAATTTTTACTTTTACTTTTAATAATTTTTTTTTTCAAAAACACTTTTAAATGCCTCCCACTAAAATTGCCAGGATGGACGTAAAATGATGCGTTTAAGGTGGATCGAAAACTTTGAAATCGAATTTAGGCTCCGTTTGTTTCACTGAAAATGATTTCTGGAAAATAATTTATTTTTTTAGAAAAGCTAATATTTTCTGGTGTTTGGATGAATGTGTAAAATATTTTCTGTTGTTTAGTAGATTTGTTAAAAATATTTCATAAAAGTTGTTTTCAATTAAACAAACATATATTTGATATTTTCTTATTTTTTTCATTGTTTAATTGAATTTATTTTTATCTATAATTTTATATTTTACATTGTTTTTGCATATATAAAAAATATTATATTAAATTCAGATTTATTACAACGTCATTTTTTAATTACATAACTACTAAGTGAGAATTTTTTATTTAAAAATATGATATCAACAAAATTGACAAAAAAATTAACGGTGTTAATAATTGGACTTGACTTTCAAATTTGAAAAGTAAAGGGACTAAATTCTTAAAAATAAAAGTACAAAAACTAAATTACAAATCTGTGAAGTGTACATAGACTTATGGCATATTTTAACATTTATACTACAAAACATTTATTATTAATATATTTATAATTATAATAAATATTTATTATTAAAATATTAATATTGAATATTTTTAATAACATGTGAATAATATTATTTAAAATTATTATTTTTAAAATTTATTATTAAAATAAAATTGAAATATTAAATAATTTATTAAAATAAAAAATTATATTTATTATATTAATAATTTATTATATGACTAAATATAAATAATTAAATATGTATGTTTAATAATATTAAAAAACATAATATTTTAAATATTTTTAAAAATAAAAATAAAATTTATTATCAATATAATAATATTAAACTTAATTTAATTTAATTTTTATATAAAAATAAAATTATCTATAGATAAATTATTTTCCAAAAAATAACTTACCCTTCTCAAAAGAGCTTATTTTATAGGAAAAAAAAAGACTTATTTTACTTTAATCTGTAAATTATTTTCTATTAAATAAATTATTTTCTATGAAACAATCACTAAAATATAAAAAATATTTTCCTTAAAATCTTTTACATATAAACAAACGGACTCTTAATACCCTTATGTCCTAGTGTCTCATAAAAAGAGAGAGAAAGAGAGAGAAAAGAAAAGAAATTGATCTCGTTGTTCTCTAAACTTAGCTTAGCTCTGCTGAGAGAGCAAGTATTTCAATGGAGTTCAGACCTCGAAACTACGTCGCAGAAGAGCAGTCCCACTCGCTTCCTCGATCACGCGCCGATATCCACCCTTTCTCTTCCCCCTCTCCTCAGTCTATCCTCCGCCAGGTTCAAATTCTCTACTTATTTTTCGTTTTCGTTTTTTCTTGTATTTCGGATTTTACTAAAACCTCTAGCACTTCTTGAGTTATTTAATTATATTTTAAGAATCCATGATTTTAGGGTGATGATAACGAGGAAAATAGAAACAACGAGGAGTTCTTTGATCCGCTTAGAGCACCTGATTCTAATGCATCGGTTGAAACTGTCGACGGACACGATTTTGAGAGTAGTTCTAATGGAAACGACGATTCTTTCCCAGTTCAAACAAAGGAGTGGACCTCTTTTAAGAGATTCTTAATGCAGAGATTTCCTGTTTCCAAAATGATTTCAGTTTCTTCTGTAAGCAAATTGATTTTATTTCCGAATTTATATTTCTAATTTGATAATCTAAGACTTTAGGTTTAGTTATGGCGGCATTATGTTAAAATTTGGATCACTAAATACTTGCAACGTGTAAATTTGTGTAATTATGGCAACTTAATGATTGATGAATTTTTATGCTGTGGTGGAATTTAAAATTGGCAGAAGCGAGTATATGTTTGTGACTTGTCTATTTAAGCAGTTCTTTTGGTGTCACTCAAGCATATAATCTGCTCGTGGAGTTTAAGCTCCATAGCTAGTATATAAGATCAAGATGGTCATAATTCAGTATTAAAATTCTTGTTTATAGTTAAATTGACATGTGACAAGCATATGATCTCGGTTGTGGAGCTTTTGAACTCCAATGTGAGTTAGGGGAATATCTGTTGGCTTCTGTATGAGGTTTGTAGAGAATATTTGGTGTTTCTGATATGTTTCTCTTTCACGTGCCACCTAGTAATTAGATTTTTGAAACTATACCACTTTCTGTTTCTTTTTCTTTTTGTTGGTGATGACGTTGAGACATTCTTCTTCTCACAGATGTCCAATACAATAGTGAGAAGTGGAAAAGGTATAAAGTTTCTATTCCTTTTAATTTGTTTTTGTTATTAGTTTAGTTATGTACCTTTAGGCTTTAGTAGTCAGCTTGGTGCTGTAATTGTTTATTTTCCATTTACTTGAGCTATGTTCTGATTGTAGCTATTTCATGAGACTAATTTGTAGCACATGAGAAATCTTCAAGTAGCACACATCTGGAAGAACTGGATGATCCACAAAAATTTTCAGAGACGGATACCAAGGTTATCACTCAGCAGGAATATGTATCACGATTACATGAATTGAAAGATGAAATAAATCGTGCTTGGCACAGTGAAGATCGTGTAAAATCTTTGAAGTTATCTATAAAGGTGAAAAATTCCCTAATTTTAACTTTTTAGCTCCATCTAATAGCTAATAAAATACAGGTCTAGAAAGGACCGAATGTCTGCATGGTTGCTAAGTTTTTATCTTTATCCTCTAGCTCATACAATTAGTTATATTGATGTTTCATCATATGAGAGTCTTAAATTCTGAATATAATCAACTTAATAAACCGAGCTTTAACACTTTCATGTAGGTGATGAGGGGATTCGATTACTCTTGTTCATTTATATGAAATAGTTAAATAATGTTATGCACTTTTTTGTCTTTATGAAGTTGATTTACTTGGCAACTAATATCAATCTGATGTGAAAATTTGAGTTTGGGGTATATATTCTTTTATTTTGCTTGCATATGGATTCATGGAACTATGGCTTTCAATTAATTAAATTCTCCATTTTGCAGGTTGCAAGGCTTCTAATTGATACATCAGTTTCAAATTTTTATCCAACATTGTTTGTCCTAGTTACGGATGTACTGAACATGCTTGGGGACATGGTATGGGAACGCATTAGGCAGAAAGCTGAATTTGCTGAAGATGGAGCCAGACTTTGCTCCTTGAGAGGTTTGTATACCGTTAATCTGTTTGAACATTCTTGTAATCTTTCTTAGTTGCTATTCGGTGTCCGCTTCACCAAGAACCTATTGGATGGTGTTTTTATTTCTTAATAAAATTAAATTAGAGAACAAAGCGCCATAGAATTTCTTTAGTGCTTACACTCTTACTTTCAGTTTTCATCTGTTTGGTTGACTGTTGGGTTTAAACCTAGATTTGCCGTAGATTTTTGGTGTTTTCTTAATGTAGCAACTGGATTGATTTTTTGAAACTTTTTCTGGTTTTATAGCAGAGAATTTTAGAGCAAGTGATGTTCCTATTGATGCCAAGGAAACTTGCTATAACTGGTTTTGCAAGGTTGGCTCCATTCGAGAACTTCTTCCAAGAATGTGAGGATCATTTCATATTATGATTTTTTTCCTTTTAGGCTTAGTATTTCTAGGTGATGCTGTTGATTCAATATCGTACTGCTCATATTTGCTTAGTTTTATTTGCTTGCCGTTGCTATGTTATATTTACTTTTAACCTTTTCCTTTTCTTTTGTACAGTAATTGAAGTTACCCTTGCTTCTTTATCTCTTTCTTGCTTGTAAACAAGGTTTTTTACCACATGGCACTTTGGTATTGTATTTCAGTTATTTGGAGCTGGCTATCTTCCCTTGTTGGCGTTTTCTGATTGAACAACCAGCAGAGTCTCTTCAGCGCCTGGTCATGATGACTAGAGGGATAGGAGATCCGTTAGCATCTGCCTATTGTCGCCTGTATATTGCCCATCGTGCACAGAAGTTGCCCTCACATGATACAGGTGCTTTTGTATTTTTTTTATACAACTTTATGCCAATGTTATAAATCATCAGTTTGTGCATGCATATTTGATGCATTGATTCTAAAATTGCCAGCTTATGTTAATCTGACCAAGGAAATAGTATGGATTGGCTCAACTTGCTTTTGCTTCCTGCACTCTAGTTTCTATTTATTAGTTGGCACGACTTGTTTGATACTGTTGTTGCAGGATATCTAATTACATGTCTTAATGACATCACACTCATATTTACACGGATATCATCAACAAAGGAATCTGCACATGGATGTTTCGCTGACAGTAAGAGGTCACTTGTCAGTCTGATGGAACCATCTGTTGAGTTTATTATGAAATGCATATTAAATGATGCATCTCAGGTCAGTAATGCGCTTATAACTTTTCTGAAAGCATCTGCATATCTAAGTTCCATATTCATCAATAAGATTTCCACAACAATGAAGTGCTGTTTGTATCTAATAGAAGTGGTCTGAACTAGTACAAGTCAAAACTTAAGCAGAGCATTGGATTGCTTTTTCTGTAATTTTTTAACTTGTCTAGGGATTCTTTGATTGCATTGTTGCCATTGCTTTGTGACAATGTTCTGTGTTATTGCTATTCCATGATCAATTTTTCTTTGTAATACACTGAGATTACAATGTTTCCATTATCTTTTGAAAGAGGCGGGCAGGGAAAGTACTTGTTGAGCTTGGACTAGGGAGAAGTCAGGAGGAGTTGTTTGGTGGTTCCCCATGTGTCTCAATTGTACTTCATCATTTACTGAAGGAACTTCCTATTGACATTGTTAGCTTTCATGCTGTGGATATCCTTCATCTTATTAAGTGCAGCAATGATAACTCCTATGATCAGGTAACTTTCATTTGGTGAAGAGACCTAGGCCATGTGCCTTTTTATTCGTTTAGAGCAGATAGATCTCTTTGTTTCCATTCTCCTCACTTTTCTCTTTCTTTTTTTAATTATTAACTTTTTTAGATGTGTACTTGTTGAATATTTATTTATATTCTTTTTTCTTGGAGCAGTGTTTGAATTATAGGTTGGTTGGACTCAGGCTGTCTGAACAGATATCTCAAGTTGGCAGTGTTGAGGCTGTTGTCAATGAAGTTATTCAGGTATGCACCTTTCTGTTTACTCGCACAAAGTTCGAATTCCATGATGAAAATTACCATTCTTGTATCTTTGTTTTCATAAACTAGTCTTAAGTTTTGTTATGTAGATATTTTTCTTAAGCTTTAGTACTGATTATGTTTATTTTTTTGGTGTATTTATGTTTTAACATAAAATGCAATGTAAGGTGGTTTCTGAATATGGGCTTGATGAGTACCTGAAGGTTGTAGATGCTTATCTTGATATTGTTCTTCAAAATCAGATGGTAAGTGTGGAGGTGCTCTTTGCTTTGTCCCTATTGGGACTCTCCTTTCTTAGTTGCACTAATGAAGAAAGTTAGAAGAGTTTTGTGCCAAAAAGTTGCCAAGTTATTAAAATTTCAATTCTGTAATTCTTAGAAAGTACAGATCTTTGTTTCTTTACTTATCTGTTGCCAAATTACATACAGAAAAATGTTCTGACTCTGGAAGGAAAATTAAAAGGCAAACAGACATTTGAATTTCACTTTTCATGATAGATGGAAATCTTCAGTTCTAGCAGAACCATAATAAAAATTCATAGAAGTGATTTGTTACTTGACTTGTATCTTATGTTCTAGCTCAGAGTGCTTCTTTCCCTGTTTTGAGTAGTTTCATTTTTGGTATTCATTTGCTGTAATAGATCCAATCCTCCGAATCCATTGGTTATGCAGGATGGCCATCTAAAGACTATTCTGGAAGGGATCTCAAAGTTGGCATCTGATAAAGTGTTAGCTGAAGATGAACTAGCAAGTTTGCAATCCATCTTGGTGAAGCTTCTTTCTCATTTTAAGGACTTGGAACATGTGTTTTCTTTGGTAATTTTCTAAACAATTTTCTAGATTGAATATTCTTCAATCTTGGTTGGTTCCTCTCTCTCTTCCTTCTTCAGTTTTTCCTTACCATTTTACATGGAAATTGCCCTACAGATGTGCTGAGAATACCTAGTAACACTTTATTCGTTTCATGTTTTCGTGTACTAGCGTAGCTTGGTGTAATTATAGAACTAAGTTATCACATCACTAATGAGTGGGTGGCTGCAATTTGTTGTTTTGTAGAATCATTTTCTTCAGATCTTAGATATGATGCATGGGAACTCTCGGGGCATTGTCAATATGCATATACTTGATATGGCTACAAGGTAATTTTTGTTTGTCTTATGGTCCTAGTTCATGCAGCCAAGGCCTTGCCCTTTTGTTTTTATTTTTTTTGGTTCTGTTTATTGCTGTCATGGCTACTTTGCTTGCCTTGATGCTGTCATAATCTCTGCCCAGCCACTGCTGCATGAGACACTTGGACTTGTTTTCATCTACTATTTACTCGTAACATAATATCTCAGTGAAAACCAAAGATTCACCTCAAGATTCTTATGACAATATCCCTATTATGTGTTAAAGATAGCATCAGGTATAGGTTATGCATCCTTTGGAATTTTTTGTCATATGTACATGGAGCAGGTTGAGGTTTCTATACTGTCGTAATGCATGCCAAATATTTTGTAGGTATTAACACAATTATTTCTGTGATGTGACATTCAAAGCAGTGCAGCGGCAGAAAATTCTAGAAACCTAGTCACTGAGGCTGGCATTCATATGCTTTGTAACAATTAGGTAGCCCTGTATACCTAGGGGGCTAGATGTGACCTGCTAGCTACGTTGGTTCAGGATTGAAACAAGTTCATCCGCCTGTGAATTGTTTAAAACCTTTGAAATTCCATGATAGGTGTGGTTGTAGTTTTCAACAATATACAGGAACTTGAAAACTTGTTGCTATTGGGGATATCTGTTAAGTTTCTTGTAGGTTATGCTGCATTCTTTTCCTTTGGTTTGTTGTTGAAGGGTATTTGTATTTTGTGTTTTTGAAGCACATCCAGCTAGAGTTTTATCTCATGCTTGTGTTATTGAGCAGGAATGGTTATGTACATGATCCAACAACCATACAGTTACTCTTTGAAATATCACTGGCTTTACATAGTGATACTGATCTTGTAAACATGAAAAATGATGATAACCAACAGCAAGCACGGCTGATTTCTCGTTTTGTCCGAATGGTATTTTTTCTCTGTTATGTTCCTGTAGGTTGTGATTACTTTTGACTATCAATGCAACTTGTTGACAGCTATTGCTCTATGTTTAGGCAGACCATGGAGTAGAGTATGAACGACATTTAGCATTTCTTATGGAATGTCGTGGGGCCCTTGGTAGCATTATTGAACTCAAGGTATACATTTATCTTTCTGTTTCTCTTTGATTTAATTTTGTTAGCCATTTGAGCAATAGAGATAATGTGGTGGAAGGATTCATAAATCTGTTTGGTTCAATCAAACTTATCAGGAGAATATGGCTCATTATTAGGAAATAGTTGATAAATGCAACCATCTGCTGCTTTTAAACTCAGTCCACAACTTAATTGGAGAATATTAAAGAACGATAACAGTTGCAATGGTTTTTCTCTGTGGGGCCAGAATGTAGTCGTAGCATTGGGTATGATCATGCCTTCAATGCGTAACAACAGTTACTAGTAGTTCATGTATTTTGTAAATGTATTATTCCATTAGTGAAACATATTTGTATTGGTTTCCAGAAGCTTATGTTGGCCTGTTGTTTTCCATTAATTCTGCAGGAAATTCTTGTTCATTCTAGTAATTGTTTAGCTACAAAAGCTCTAAAAGATGGGAAAAAGCATACTGCTTTTGTAAAGACTTGCATAGCATTTAGTGAAATCACAATTCCTTCTATTCCGGGTCACATTAAGCAATTAAATCTTTATCTTGGAACGGCTGAGGTAAGGTTCCCTTTCTCTAATAAAGTATGTAATATTGTGTCTTAACTATGAATCTGAGCTTATTCACATGGGTATATATTAGGTTGCACTGTTAGGTGGTTTCGTTTCTCATTCTGATGGACTGATAGATTCAGCAATCAACTGTTTACAGAGTTCTGATTGGATGGAAGGTAATTGGTTAGCCTTCTTTTGAACTGTTTTGCTGATTTTGTGCCTGTTCTCATTTCTAATACAAATGATGAAACTGAAAACTAAAACCTAATCACACCCTTTCTTTTGTGTCCAAGAGAAGCAAAAGAAGTAGTTGGAGGGTCAGGATGCCCAGTAACACCAAAACAGCCTCACGAGCTGAGTTAGCAAGCCAATCTGCAGACTGGTTACCTTTTCTGAAAATGTGACTACCCATCTTTCCTTTATCAACTCTAAACAGCCCTTCACTAAAGCATGAAAAGGTGTGAATCTGTCACCATAATTAAGAGGCTGCACTGCCACAGAAGCATCAATTTCAACAAATTAATTGTAGCACCTCATAGCTCCACCTGCAGGCTGTTTGTAGTGCCAATGTTAACCATAACACTGGTTATCCACTAACCTTCTTGGTCACATATCTTCTATGTTATGGTCTAGGTAACCCTTGGAGGAGGACACCTTTTGAACACCAGAAAACTTCACGGCAATAGTCATCCCTCTTAATTTAGTATCCAAGGCCTAAGTGCATTCCATCAAAAACCATTTTATTCCTTGCTTTCCAAATCCAAGGAACACAAGGAGGCAAAAATTTCCACTCTATAACACTGAAAGTGAAGAGGCTCGGTCACAAAACATAATACGATTAAGTGTACTAGGAAATCAAAGTGAGCCAAATGATCCTATAAAATATTCTAGTTTATGTTATCATAAGCTTTAAGCAAGTTGATTTTTAAAATCATTGATCCCTTCATCCTTTCTAGTGCTTCATTTTATGAACAACCTAAGCATGACCGATACATTATCTATGGTGCTCCTACCAGGCCAGGATCTATCTGAAAATGCACATCTTTTGAAGAATAGGTCTCATCCTAGTAACAATCACCTTTGACAGAATTTTAGTAGAAGTATTTAATAGCATGATAGAACGAAAATTGGCTAGAGTACTTGGGTTCATTCCTTTTGGGATGAGAGTAATATGAGCTTTCCAGAATTCATCTGGAATAGATCCTACCTGGAGAGTCTGCTGAACAAATTTAAGTACCCCCAACTTTCAATTTCCTTCAATGAAACAAAGGTTGAATTCCATTTGGTGTGCCTGTTTTCTTTAAGATGTCTTCTTTCTCAGTTAGACCACTGCTACTAGTCTTTTCACTTTGTTATTTTAATTATTTACAGGTTGATGTAATTTATCTGTAATGTTGTATTTCAGGCTCTCGAACACTTGATTCTGATTGGATGCTTTCCTCCATTCGAAAATTATGCAGCCTTTTGATTATGGTTCCAGGTTATTTATTGGTTTAATGTTATCTGAACTTTCTATTAATATATAACCTATGTTGAAAGAGCCACTTAGATTATGTTAGGTTTGACTGTTTCATTCATATACCAATACCAGTTTGATTAATGTTAGCATTTCCTTTGGGGGGCGGGGGGCTACAAATGAATTATTTGTTGAAATATTGTCTTTAAAGTTGTCTAATAGATGAATATTTGATTAGTTTTTACTGTTTCTTAATCAAATCTTCTAACAAATATGATAAATTTATAAATTATTTTTCATCTAGGACAAAAGGAATGGGTTAAGGAAACATGTATGTACAGCATTTGCAGCTTCATACCTTAATGTCAACACCTTATCCTTGTATGAATTTAACTACTACAGTTTATCAAGTTCCCTGATGCTAATTTCTACTAAATTATCACTTTAGTAAATAAATAGTGTCTGATTATTTTTACTCATGTAGGTAATTCTGAAGTAGGAATTTTGCATATTCCGAAGAGTATATTATTGATCATTCATTCCCAGTCATGGTAAGCCCTTCTATTTAGTATTAAATGCTTCCCAATAAATATATGTTCTATTCAGTATCCTTTGGTCTGTTATCTAATGTTGTAGGCTTTTTTTAGGTCTCCAAGACTGAAGGCAAGAATATTATGCGCAATAATTTCTTTATCAGCTACACTTTCTCAAGAAAGGCTCCCATACCATGCAGATCATCCAGAGGTCTGTAAACTTATCTTCTACTGGGTTTCAGTTTTTAGGAAATTCATATATTCAAGCATGATCTGTTCAGAACAATAAAATCATCATCAAACTAATTTCTAGAAACCTTAATATTTACGGTCTAAAATAACTTAACATTTTTTTCCCTTATTCACAGATTATGGGCAATGATTTGTTATTTTTTGGTGATTCATCTTATGTGCGTGAACTTCTCTCATTGACGGAATCTGTTCTTCAAAAACTTGTTGACGTTATTGAACAAGAGCCTTCCCGGGTAAATCTATTTCAAAAACTTTACTGGTACTTAATTGATAGATCCTTTTTTTTTACCTTTTCTATGACTGACTTGTCATGTTGGCTTAAGGCTGCCCGTGGAAGTTTGTCACTTGAAGCTTGTAACTGCATAGCATCATCTTTCAAGGTAGGTTCCTCTTATCTTTTTCAGGTAACTAACCTGAATTCCTTAATCTTAGCTTGATCTTATAGAAATCTTATGAAATTCTTATGTTGCCTTCACCGGTGGGGCCTATATCGTATAATTTCATGCAGATAAACGAACATGTATTATCTGTCTGCTCGAAACTGATTGAAACTGCCAAATTGTGTTTGAATGCGAAGGACAAGTATCTCACTTCCACCATTAGTTTTCTGGACAAGAACTTGCCTGCTGCAGCTGTCTCATCGTCTATTGCTATCTGATACACATGAAAATGGTTTTCAATAACAATGTTGATCGGATCGGACCCTTCGTTTTCTATGAATTATTCATGTGGGACACATGAATTGACATGATGGTATGATAAGTTTGTAGAAAAGCATAGAAAAAAAATTAATTATACTTTTATTGGATGTTCATCATGGAGTCCATGTAACATGATTGAAAACCGGTAAATAGGCCAGGAAATATTCTTTGCATACCTTGATTGTTAGCTTGGAAACAGTTCCTGAAAAGAAAAGCCCTTTGTCCTTTTTATAGGTCATTCATTTATCCTGATGTAAATTGTATCCCATTATTACAACTAGATTGAAGTGGGGGTAAGAGATTTTCGTTTTCATTTGAATTTGTTACTCTTGTGTGCGATTTTTATTTGAAATTTTATATAAAAGTATGAAATAACAAAATACTCTTAAAATATTAGTAATTATCCTTTAAAGTAAAGGTATTTTAATAATTTTACAACTGAGTTGGTATAGAGTTGATTTGTGATATCAATTCAGTCAGTCATTTTATATATAGTATAGATTATAGTATAGATTAAGGTAGAGGATACAAATATGTAGACTTGTAAATGTGATGGCTTGTGAGCAGTTTTCTTTTAGGAATAGAGAAGGGTTTATTCAATATATGAATTTGAGATTTGATGTAAGGACTTAATTGCATAGTCATTTGATACTTATTTTAAAATCAAAGTGAATATGGTATCTTTAATCACGTACTATTAAATTTTATATTTACACATTTATTCTTGTTTTTGAAATAAAATTTTAAATGTAATTGTAAAGAAAATTTTTAATTTTTTTAGAAAATAAAAAAAAAACCCTTAAACTCAAAGGTATTAACATATTAAGTGTTTTTAAGTTCATAAATATAAATATAGTTTAATCATAATACAATTACAAATACATATCTAAATGCACTAAGCATCACTTACTGTAAAGCCCAAACATGGCAACAGTATATGGTGAGACTAGAGATTTACTAGAGATTTACATATTTCAATTATGTATAAAGGAACTCAAACCCAGATCCATAGGATCTTAAGCCTCAATTTTTACCAACAATATTAAGGCCTCATTAGCTAACACATTATGTTTTAGGCTAAAGTAAGAGAAAGACTCTATCCTTTAGAAGCATTCTCTTCCTCACTCTTCAATGATGATGCTACATTGTCTTTCATCAACTCCTCAACAACTCTTATTGAGTAGAACTTTATCTCCATCAATCAATACAACATATTACACCTCCTTTTTGGACCTCTTATGCCTCGAAAGAGGCGGCACCAACAATCCTCTCCTCCTCATACTATCAATGATGCCTTGGAGTTGAAGCTTAATTGCAAACAACACATTGACTTGCCTACTCCTCCCTCGTCATGTAATCAATAAAGTGAAAAACCATAAAAGTTATTTATGTTTTTTGAAAATAGTTTACTATTTAATTAATGTAAATGTTTCACTATTTTTTGTTGATATAAGATTTGATGATGAAGGTTAATGACGGTTCTCATGGAGATATCGAAGGTCATCTACGGTTGTTCAAGGAGAATAATAGAAGGTTGTTTGGTAAATTTGGCTAAATGTCGATCTAGTAAGGAATTAGGTTTATAT